>OY986965.1:24079265-24211428 GCA_963920575.1 Narthecium ossifragum
CGTCTATACATGTAAGTGTTTCTACCCAATTCGAGTGAATTGGTAACTGTAGGCTTGATTGATTGTGTTTTGTAGTGGTTTTGTTCGTTGGAACGTTTCCAAACTTCGTATTCTAGTTCTTTGGCATGTGTAGGAGATTGCTATTGTATAGTTTTTCGTATTCTTTTAGTTAAATCTCGTATTTTGTCAGTTTTTTACCAGATCGAGCTAGATATGATATTTCACGATCTGAGTTCGGATTTTATTGCATGAGTGTATCTCCTACCCTCTAACCTACCTTCTCTCAAAGTTTGAGTGGATTTCATCGCCATTTGATAGATCAAATCCAACAAATTGAGTTTTCATCAGTTTTGTCGGTTTTCAAGTAATTTATTTTAAATCTGAAGATTTGATCATCCAAAGTATGATTTCTTAGTGTCAATAGATTCCTCACCTCTAATTACATATCCCCTTAAAGTTTTGTTTTAATCCGACGAGTTTTGATAGATCGAATCCAAAAAATTAGATTTTTGTTACTATTCATCGTCATTGAAGGATCGATCTTCCTTGAGAGAAGATCGATCTTTTAGCTTGAATATGCCTTCCGTCGAATGAAGGATCGATCTTCTCATGATAAAAGAGAAGATCGATCTTTTCTGGTTGACAAGGGGCGTGCAAAGAGAAAATCGATCTTCTTGGGAGAGAAGATCGATCTCCTTGAATAGGCCTTACTATCATATGAAAGATCGATCTTCTTGGGTAGAAGATCGATCTTCTTGGGTTTAGAAGATCGATCTCTTCTGTGCTGGTAAGGAGGTTTTCTGCTTTTAGTTGAACAGTTATGTTCAGACTCGATTTCGGCTTCTCTGTGCATGACCTTGTGAAACTTTCAAGATGAAAGTTGTAGTTCTTCGAATCTATTTTCCAATGCCACTGATTTCATATTTTTCTGATTTTCCTATGATATATGAAGAATTTTCTACGGGACTGCGACAAAACAAGAATTAAGGAAAGATCGATCTTCTTGGGGTAGAAGATCGATCTCTTATTCCCGACAGAGTGCACACATAAAGAAGAGCGATCTTCTTGGGTAAGAAGATCGATGTATTATATGCTGATAGCTAAAATCGATTTCGATTTCAACAATTTTGACTTCCTTTTAACCCGGATTTCTTTTATACCTTTCCCAATGATGGGTGGCGTCTAGTATGAGATTTTAATCGAGACGTTGATGGTTTTATCATTGATTTATGTGATGATTTGTAATTTGGATTCTTTTACCGAAATTTTCTGATTTCAAGCAGATTTATGTCGAGCATGCAATATATATAGTTTATGGTTGCTTTAATAGCTTTTCTAACCCCTGTACATATCTATTTAATGCTTTATGGTTAACTGTGAGAGTGACAACTCCCAGGAATGAGTAGATAAATGGGCCAAAGGTGTGCCCTTGCATGCTTAGTGTAAATGGGCCGACGGTGTGCCCTTTACTGCTTTGCGGATTAATCGGGAGAGTGATAACTCTTGGGAATGCATTACTGAACTGTTTAGTTGTTGAACACTAGTTGTGTTGTTGGAATGTTACCCGTTGGATAACATTGGAACATTAGCATGTTGTGTGCCAGCGTTGCACCAAAGGCTATTGTATAACGGTGTTGTCGATTGCTATTAAAGAATCAGGTCAGATTCTTTATTATATTAGTAGCTTAACCAGTGGACTCATATGTTGATGTGGCATATAGTGACACCTAGGTTAGATGCTTGTATAGGTGCATGCACTGTATGCATTAGAGGCATTCCAGGTTAGGCATGGGTGATGGGTCATTTGCCGATCCGAGGGCTCGGGCAGCTCGGATCTAGCTCTAGAACCGTAGCTGGGTAGCAAATCGGCTAAAGAAATATGGCAAAAACTTGAGGTTACATATGAGGGAACTAGCCGAGTTAAGGAATCCAGAATTAGTATGCTTGTGCATGAATATGAACTTTTTTGCATAAAGGATAATGAAACTATTAGTGAGATGTTTACTCGTTTTACTAATATCATGAATGTTCTTGAATCACTTGGAAGAACTTATGCTAATGATGAGGTTGTGAGGAAGATTCTTAGGTGTCTACCTAAGTCTTGGGATCCTAAAGTGACAGCGATCGAAGAAGTCAAGGATCTATCCAATTTATCACTAGATGAGCTCATGGGTTCCCTCATGACCTATGAGATGAACTTGAAGAGAAGCAACGAAGAAGGAGATAAAAAGAAAAAGACGGTTGCTTTCAAGTCATCTAGCAAAGACTCATCCGATTCAAGTGAAGGAGATGACGATGAAGAATTGACGATGATATCAAAAAGAATTCAAAAGATCTTCAAGCGCCAATGAGGAAAGAAATTCTTCAAGAAGAAATTCCCCAAAGGTGAAAAATACAATCCTACTTCTTCTAACTCAAATGAAATCATATGTTATGAGTGTAGGAAGCCTGGACACATCAAGTTTGATTGTCCTCAACTCAAGAAGCCTTCAAAGAAGGAGTTCAAGAAAAAGAAGGCAATGATGGCTACTTGGGGAGAAAGTGATGTGGAGACCTCATCCGATGAAGAAGAACAAGAGGTAGCCAACATATGCTTAATAGCACATGGAGATGAGGAAGAAGAAGAAAATGAGGTAGAGGATGAGCTTGCATTTGAAGAACTTTTTTATGCTTATCATGCTTTAGCTAATGATTTCAAATTCCTTAAAAAGAAATACTATGCTACGTGTGAGGACTTAAAGAAAGTAGAAGAAGAAAAATTAGATGCCATGCATAGAATTGGAACCTTAGAAAAGTAAAACAAATGCATGCTAGACAACAAGTGTCACACCCCGACCCAGAAAACCCATCCAGGACGAGGCATGAGGGTTCCTATCACTATTCATCTGCAACTGGCGCGATACAAAGCGGAAAAGATAGATAGTTTAAACAATTTATATTCCAGAGGTGAAACAGAAATTCAATTCATATATATACATCAAGTTGCACTGATACAAAATTCTTTATGAAACTCCTCCAAATGAAAGATTTATACAATAATCCCAAAAGTCCTCGAAGATGTTTGTAATATACAAACTATCAAAAAGTACAACAGTTTATCCTCCAACAACCTCAAGCACCTCTG
This sequence comes from Narthecium ossifragum, assembly GCA_963920575.1. Taxonomy (NCBI): domain Eukaryota; kingdom Viridiplantae; phylum Streptophyta; class Magnoliopsida; order Dioscoreales; family Nartheciaceae; genus Narthecium; species Narthecium ossifragum. Next base: position 24,082,390 of record OY986965.1, read on the forward strand.
GACGTACTCGCGCCATCAAAGGCCGATCCCGCCGGCTCCACAGAAGAAGAACTGACGCCTGCACCTGCAAACGCAGCCCGGGTAAGAGAGAGCAATAAGCTCAGTAGGGTTCTACTCTACGGCACACAAAAAGGAGGAAAACAGCAACAGTGTTGCCTCCCCGCTCAAGTCTAACGGATGCCACGGGTCCCACAACCCTGTCGATGTCCCAAGGGCTCATGTCATGAAACCTCTCTCCTGAACATGTTACCAGGAGGCCAAGGAACAGTAACATGCAGGATCACCCTTACCCAAGCAGGAATACCATGCCTTTGGGAACCACGTCGGGAACGCATCGATATCCATCCTTAGCACTTGGCCTTGGAAGACAACACGACCTCTAAACCTCAAACACTGATCAGTGTCAACTATCGCAAGTCCTCAATAGCATAAGATTCCATTATACAATCACACCCTAATCCTGACTATCCAGCCACGGTCCTAAGGCTAGATCCGAGCTACCCGAGAGCCTCGGATCGGCGACCAAACCATCACCCGCCTAACCTCAGATGTCTCTAATGCACACAATGCATGAACCTGAACAAACATCTACCCTAGATGTCTCTATATGCCACAGCATCAATTATAGGTTCAACAGATATACAATAGCCCTCGACACTCGTCGGCAAGAGGTTAAGGTTCCACAATTCCACATTAGCTAGCACTCATAGCTAGCTAATGGCTAAGCAATCAATTAAGCATTTAATTACCAACCAAACATGTATTTAAATGCAAGCCAAACCATCAGTTCACTCAAAAGGGATATACACGCGATTTAATCCTCAATCTCAATAGAAATCCCTTGAAAACTTCATGAAAACAACATGCAAACCTCCCAACACGTTTAGATATCAATCACGAATGAAAGCCAATCAAGAAAAGCCAGAAAACAATGCTCAAGGGCCCACGGTCGATGCGACGGTCGATGCTACGGTCGACCGTGAGGCCACGGTCGATGTCACGGTCGATGCTACGATCGACCGTGAGACCAAAACGAGGAAAACCATTAGGACGACGGTCGATCCGGAGATCGACCCTGGGAAGCCCAAAACCAAACAGAGTCTGACGGTCGATCCGACGATCGACCGTGAGGCAAAATCGGAAAAAGAGAAGATCCCGCGGTCGATCCGAGCATCGACCCTGGGAGACCAAAAACCAGATAAAACCTGACGGTCGATGCGACGGTCGACCGTGAGGCCCAGAAAGAGCGTATCAACGCTTGACGGTCGATCCACCAATCGACCGTCGAGCCTTAGGCACAGTTCATCAGAACAGTGCCGGACATTTAATTTCTTAGATTTGAAGGATCAAATCAAGTTGAAAGTTGATGAAACTTTGCAAGCATGTGTAATTAACGATGGGGAATCCAATGGTCTAAAGAAATCACATTTTTAATGGTTAAATCTCCTATCTAGGTCAAAACGGGCGAAAACCGGCAAAACGGCGATAATACGGAAACCAGCCGTTAAAATACGGAAATCGCAAGGTAGAAATACTTCAAACCATCCACAACACATATGCAATGAGATACATAACATTCTAACAAGTATTCCTACAGCGAAAAGGCATTAAACCTATCCTAGGAGCCCGATCACGAGATCGAGGTAGAAACACCTACCTGAACAAGTAGGGCAGCCCCTCCAAGCGTCCAACCAGTCGAACCGCCAAGATCCGCGCCTCGAAAGCCGAGCTCCGAAGCCCTAGCACAGCCGTAGGAGAGAGAGAGAGAGAGAGAAAACGACAGGAGAGAAGAGAAAGAAAGAGAGAGAAAGAGAGAGAAAGGGGCATGCCTTATATAGAGATAGGATCGATCTCGGTCGTCCGATTCGATCTTTTCCGATCGGACGCGCCCTTAAGGTTCTAATCAAACACATACATCAATCCAAGGCCGTGTGTGAAACGCGGGTGTGAAACTGACCACCAGGGAGCATATTTACCAAAATGCCCTTGGGGTCCAAATTGTCATGCGATCGCCCGATCGTACCCGACGCGGAAACAAAACAACAGGAAAATGACCCTCGACCCACGCGGTCGAGCCAGGTCAGAGGGACGGGCCCTCACAACAAGTCTTGTGACACTAGTCACACACTTGAGGAGGAAATTAAGGACACTCAATATGAGCTCACCATATTGAAGAACACAAACTATGATATGCAAAAGGAACTTATCTTCTTGAGGAAATCCAAGAGAGATCTCACTCTTGAGGTTAATGACTTAAAAATCACTATAGCTAAATAATTGAAGAGTATAGATAAATTAGATGAGATCCTTGATAACCAAAGAAGCTCCTTAAATAAGGAAGGAATTGGCTACAACCCTAGGAAGGTGAACAACCAAAAGAAGACTAACTTTGTTAAGGCTTCTTCTCATCCTCCTAAGGTAGCACAAGCACCTATATGTCATTATTGTTGTAAAGTAGGTCACATTACACATAGTTGCTATCTAATAAGGCATGCTAATGCTAAGAGAATTTGGGCACCTAGACATTCATCTTCTTCTCTTATGCATAGTACTAATGCAAATGGACCCAAAAAGATTTGGGTACCAAAAATCAAGGTTTGATCACTTATTTGTAGGAGTGTATGAGATCCAAGATCAAGACCAACACAAAAGCTAAACGATGGTACCTTGATAGTGGATGCTCAAGACACATGACTGGAGAAAGAAGCATGTTCTCAACCTTTCAATCTAAAGATGGAGAAATGGTGATCTTTGGAGATAATAGAAAAGAAAAAATAATTGGCATTGGCAATATTGGTAAAACCTCTTCCATTATTATTAAACATGTTCTCTTAGTTAAAGGTTTGAAACATAATTTGCTTAGCATTAGTCAATTATGTGATAGAGGTAACAAAGTTATTTTTGAAGATTCAAAATACTATGTTAAGAATGCTCTTAGTGATAAAATCTTGATAGTAGGTCATCGTGATGGTAATGTATACATATTTTATCTTGATGATCTTATTTGCCATAATGATGTATGCTTTATTGTCTTAAATGATAATTCATGGTTATGGCATAGAAGGCTTGGACATGCACACATGGATTTAATATCCAAACTTTCTCGAAAAGACCTTGTTCTTGGACTTCCCAAGATCAAATTTGATAAAGATAAGATTTGTGATGCATGTCAAAGAGGAAAAGAAGTAAAATCCTCTTTCAAGGCTAAAGATGTAGTTTCCACCACAAGAGCATTAGAACTCATTCACATTGACCTTTTTGGACCAACCAAACTTACAAGCTTAGGTGGTAGCTCATATGGCTTTGTACTAGTAGATGACTACACTAGATACACTTGGATGATTTTCCTTACACACAAAGATGAAGTATTTGAGTAATTCACCAACTTTTGTAGAAAAGTCCAAAATGAGAAAGGTATTCTCATTACATGCATTAGAAGTGACCATGGAGGAGAATTCAAGAATTTCCATTTAGAAAAGTTTTGCAATGAGAACGGGATTTTCCATAACTTCTCATCACCTAGAACCCCTCAACAAAATGGTGTTGTTGAAAGGAAAAATAGAACCCTTCAAGACATGGCTAGAACTCTATTATGTGATAATAATCTTCCTAAGTATTTTTGGGCCGAAGCGATTAATACTTCTTGCCATGTGATTAATAGAGTAACTTTGAGACCCATTTTGAAGAAACCCCCTTATGAGCTTTGGAAAGGAAGAATTTCAAATATTGGGTACTTTAGAGCTTTTGTTGTAAATGTTTTATCTTGAACAATGACAAGGATAATCTTGAAAAATTTGATGCTAGATCCGATAAAGGAGTTTTTCTTGGATACTCGGAGAGAAGCAAAAGCTATAGAATCTTCAATAAAAGAACATTAGTGGTTGAAGAATCAATGCATGTTAATTTTGATGAAATGATTATAGTTCCTAGTAGAATTGATGATAAAGATGATATTCCTAATGTCAATTCAAAAAATGTAGTAGATGAAACCCAAAATGATATTGAAGAATTGAATGATAGATTTGAGGAATCCTTTGAAATTACACCTAGTGATCAACATCATGATTTGCCCAAAGATTGGAAATATGCATCTTCACACCCAAAGGAATTAATAATTGAAGAACCATCAAGAGGAATCCAAACTAGATCTTCATTAAATGCATGTGCAAATCTAGCCTTCCTATCTCAAATTGAGCCCAAAACGATTGAGGAAACACTAGAGGATGATCATTGGATCTTAGCAATGCAAGAAGAGTTGAATCAATTTGAAAGAAATGAAGTTTGGAATTTGGTACCTAAACCTTATGATCATCACGTTATTGGTACTAAATGGGTTTTTAGAAACAAAATGGATGAATCGGGGACAATTACAAGGAACAAAGCTACACTTGTGGCAAAAGGGTTCAGTCAACAAGAAGGAATTGATTTTGATGAAACTTTTGCACTGGTAACTAGACTTGAGGCAATAAGACTACTTCTAGCTTTTGCATCTTACAAAGATTTCAAATTATATCAAATGGATGTTAAGAGTGCATTTTTGAATGGTTTCCTAAAAGAAGAAGTCTATGTTGAACAAACCCCAGGATTTGAGGACTACAAATTGAGAGATCATGTATTCAAGCTCACTAAAGCCTTGTATGGATTAAAACAAGCTCCTAGAGCTTGGTATGAAAGGCTTAGCAAATTCTTGATGGATAATAATTTTTGTAGAGGAAAAATTGATACTATATTATTTACCAAATCAAAAGGCAAAGATTTGCTCTTGGTTCAAATTTATGTTGATGATATTATTTTTGGTTCTACAAATGATAAACTTTGTGAAGTATTTGTCACATGTATGCAAAGTCAGTTTGAGATGAGTTTAATGGGTGAACTCAATTATTTTCTTGGTTTACAAATCATGCAAACTCGAGGGGGGATCTTTGTTAATCAAGCCAAATACACTAGAGACATACTGAAGAAATATGATTTTGTCGAATCCAAAATTTATAGAACCCCCATTTGTACAACACTCAAATTAGACAAGGATAAAGATGGGAAACCCGTTGAACAAACACTTTATAGAGGGATGATTGGTTTCTTACATTATTTGACCGCTAGTAGACCGGACATAATGTTTAGTATTTGCCTTTGTGTTAGATATCAATCTTGTCCTAAGGAATATCAAATTTATGTTGATGATATTATTTTTGGTTCTACAAATGATAAACTTTGTGAAGTATTTGTCACATGTATGCAAAGTCAGTTTGAGATGAGTTTAATGGGTGAACTCAATTATTTTCTTGATTTACAAATCATGCAAACTCGAGGGGGGATCTTTGTTAATCAAGCCAAATACACTAGAGACATACTGAAGAAATATGATTTTGTCGAATCCAAAATTTATAGAACCCCCATTTGTACAACACTCAAATTAGACAAGGATAAAGATGGGAAACCCGTTGAACAAACACTTTATAGAGGGATGATTGGTTTCTTACATTATTTGACCGCTAGTAGACCGGACATAATGTTTAGTATTTGCCTTTGTGTTAGATATCAATCTTGTCCTAAGGAATATCATTTGGTTGCGGTCAAGAGGATCTTTAGATATCTAATAGGAACTCAAAATTATGGTTTGTGGTATCTTAGAAGATCATCTTTTGATCTAATTGGCTACTCCGATGCAGATTTTACCGGATGTAAGCTTGATAGAAAAAGCACAAGTGGTGCATGTCGCTTTCTTGGTCATGCACTTGTTTCTTGGTTCTCCAAGAAGCAAAATTCAGTTGCTTTATCCACCGCCGAAGCGGAATACATTGCGACGGGTTGTTGTTGTGCACAATTACTTTGGATGAAAATGCAATTGGTAGATTACAACATACATGTAGGAAAAATGCCTATTAGATGTGACAACACTAGCGCCATAAGCTTATCTAAGAATCCCATCCTACATTCTAGAACAAAGCACATAAAAATTCGACACCATTTCCTTCGTGATCACACACAAAAAGGAGATATAGCACTTGAATTTGTTAGCACCGAATATCAAATTGCGGATATTCTAACCAAATCCTTGAGTGAATAAAAATTTCTCTACCTACTAAGTGAGCTTGGGATGTCCAATGGATGTCCAAAATAAAGGAGCTAAAAAGAAAAAGAATGGTCACCTCTTTATCTGCTTTTTATAAAATATCCTACTTGAATGCTAAATTTTGGTAAATTGAGTAATTTTCATGATTTAAGAGTTGTTTTTAGCTTATAATATTTAGTTACACGTGTATGCAAAGTTTTGTGATGTTTCGATTTAAAAATGATTTTAAATTGAATTTCAAAATTCACTTTCTGGAACGGACGGTCGATCCAGACTTCCTGACGGTCGACCGTGCGTACATTCGTACTGGACGGTCGACCGCCAACTCTTTGGATCGACCGTGGGCTTTCATTTTTACACCTATCGTGTGCCACGGTCGACTGCCAACTTCCTCGGATCGACCGTGCGACTTTAATACTACACATATTGTTTGCGACGGTCGACCGCCACGGATCATGTGATAATAAGTGAGGGCTTTTCAGTCATTTTCACTTTAATCGCTCCTTATAACCCCTGATCAAAGCCTCATTGGTTCGACCGTGCCCTAGCCCTCTCCGTCAACCTTGCTCTCTGGTTCGACCGTGCCGTAGCCCTCTCCATCGACCGTGCTCCTTGGTTCGACGTGCCCTAGCTCTCCTTCGTCCGCCACACCTCAGGATCGCCCTCTCCTTTCCCCTCTCCTCTCAAAACCATAACTGAGCCTCGCACCAAGAATGCCGGACCACCTCCACCTCCGGCACCGACTGCTCCGACGTAAGGAGAGAAGAAGAAGAGGCAGGCAGTCAAGGAGAGAAGGTTGTTGAAGAAAGCCAAAGGTTCACTTGGACAGTCCTCATCCATGCCTTCTTCCACTCCTTCCTTCGATGACTATTTCTTCCTAGACAAAGATAGGTATGACTCTTTGTCGCGCCCCGACCCGCGAAAGCCCAACCGGGCCGGGCGACGCGAACCGGAACCTAACCAACGCGGAAAAAGAACGACGAGGGTTCCCTCTAACCTATTGGTCTCCCTAGCAATTCACCAAAAGCATCCCCAAAATAAAGATACAATATTATATTCAAGCCTGGAACCACAGATTTAAAACTCGGAGTATTAATTATACAAAACCTCGGAGAGGGGAAGTTCAAATACAATATTACTCCCGTAGGAGACTATCTAACATAAGGGTAAAAGCGGTAAATATTGCCACCTCTCAAAAGCCACCAGGCGCCGCCGCACCGCCAACCAACTTCCCGGTAGGGGCCAAGGAAGAAGAGCTGACGCCTGCACCTGCAAAACACAGCCCGGGTAGGAGTGAGCACTAAGCTCAGTAGGGATCTACACTACGACACACAGAAGGAAGAGGGAAACGCAACAGTGTCGCCCTCAAGTGGAATCTGGGTGTATACAGGGGTCCCATAACCCCACCGCGTGTCCCTGAGGCCCCGATCATGGTCTTCCAGCCGAGCTGGTCACATGTCAGGTCACACTCAGTAGCAGAAAACGACACTGCTAACTCTCAACAGGACACTGAACACTGTTTGGTGGGAAGAGACACCACTGAGTAGGCAAAATCCTCTACTCAAAAGTTTTAAGAAGAACCGGACACCGGCTACACCTCAGATCCAACTCGAGGCCGACACGACCTCTACAATCATCAAGCCATAAGTGTACCAGTCATCTAAGCCTATCATCGGATCGACTGGACATCACAATTCAACCTGGTCCTAACAGCCCAACCCCGGTCCTAGGGCTAAGTCCGAGCTTCCAGCCTCGGGACGGCGACCCAAGGATCACCCACGCCCTAACCAATGCAACTAATGCACACAACAACAATGCATGCTATGACATACACAGATAATAGGAAAGGCATGCAACAGTATGTCAAACATCATATAAGTCTATTGAATCGCTGCAGCGGTACCACCAACCGCTGCCAGCCGATCCGCAGCGGGTCCCGGCATTACGACGGTACCGCAACCGTCAACCGCGGACTCCTGCAATGGGAAGCAACCCCGAAAACGATGATGTACAAAACACAATATAATATTATATTCCAAAATATAATATTATATTCAAAAACACCCAAAGCCTCTACTTAGGGGCTAATTGATCCCGTCGATCCGACGTCCAAACGATGTCGGATTCAAGATCCAACGTAGCCACCAGTAGGTGTATATACCAGGATCATCATATCCAAATTTCATAAACATCCAACGGTTGGATTAACGGGAAACATTAATCAAAAATCGTTGATTAAACCAACTTACCCATTAATTGCTGCAACGCAGCCCTTCAGCAAACAATTCATAAGAAATCGTACATAAATCGAAAAAATACGAAACATGGTGGAATGGAAAGCTAACGAGTAGTTCTACAACTCTTATGTTTATGAAAAGCCAAGATTATGTACTCGCCGGCCGGAACACTCGCCGTAAGCCGGCTGTTTCTCAAGAACAGCAGAAAACCAGAAATCCGAGACTAATCATCCATAAAACCTACTCAAATCTCAACTGATTAACATGAAACTTGAATCAGTTATTCTAGCAGGTATAAGGAATCCAACAAAGAAAGGATAAACAAGATCCAACGGCTAGATCTCAAGAAAACCCGAAAAGAACATCAGTAGGTATAACCCTACCTAGCTGCGCTTTCCTCGGCTGATTCCCCGCGATTTGATCACCAACAAGCCTCCAAACCACTTCAGGGATCTTACTCTAGTTGTCACGGATCCAACGAGCCAAAGAACACCCAATTTGGTGGTCGGAGGAGGGAGAACGGAAGAGGAGAAGGTGGCTGCCGGAAAAACAGGGGAAGAGCAACGTCGGGAGAGAAGAAAAGAGAAGAAGAAGAAGGAAGGAAGGGAAGAAGAAAAGGAGGGGAAAGGGGGGAGGGGAGAGCTGGGAAAGAGGGGAAAAAGTGAAAGAAGGGGAGGGGAAGTCTTCCCCCTCTGACAGGAGAGAGCGACGGCCAACGGCGGCCGTCCTCGCGAAGCAGAAAAACCAACCGACCTATGAATGATTGATCCTTCCTCAAGGGAGGATCGATCCTTCATGCCGATTCGCAAGGCTTTCTGGCACGCAGAGGATCGATCCCTTAGCCATAGAGGATCGATCCTTTGTGTGCTGAAAGCTAAACTTGGGCAAGAACTCAAGCCCAAGTCTGGATCTTTCGATCCCGGGTCCACCTAGCCATTCTAAACAAACACTAACACATACAAGGCCAGTGTGTGCACATGCGGGTGTGAAACAAACCAACAAGGCGCAATTTACCAAATTGCCCTTGCGGTCTACAACGAGCCACAGGGGTAGAGGGGCAGGTCCTCACATCCTAATACCCTTAAAGGAAATCTCATCCCGAGATTCGATAAGGGTAGGGCTCGGAACAACAAAACAGCTACACTAGAGGACAGGACAAGAAGTACCTGGAGAAGAAAACAACTGCGAAAACTCCTGCCGCATGCGCGCCTCGCGCTCCCAAGTCACCTCCTTGGTGCCTCTGTGCCTCTGTGCCTCCAGAGTACCTTGACCAAGGGAATCATCTTGCCCCGCAAGACCTGATCCCTCCGGTCAAGTACCTGAACCGGCTGCTCTACAAAGGTAGCGTCTGCCTCAAGCTCAATGTCATCCACCCTGATGACATGAGACGGGTCTGGGTGATACTTCCTCAGCATCGACACATGGAAAGTCGGATGCACAGCAGACATGTGCTGAGGAAGATCCAGGCGGTAAGCTACCTTGCCGACCCTCTCTAAGATCTCAAACGGCCCGACGAACCTCGGCGCCAATTTGCCACCTCTGCCAAACCTGACAGAACCTCTGTACGGCGATGCTCGCAAGAACACTCGGTCGCCGACTGCAAACTCTAACGGTCGTCGCCTCTGATCTGCATAACTCTTCTGTCGGCTCTGAGCCGTTAGAAGCCTCTGCCTGATCTGCACTAACCTCTCTGACGACCGCCTGACGATGTCTGGACCTGTGAGTGAAGCCTCTCCAACCTCTGTCCAACATACTGGGGAACGACACGGCCTACCGTACAATGCCTCGAAAGGTGCTACTCCAAGACTGGACTGGTAGCTGTTGTTGTAGGCGAACTCCACCAAGGGAACGTGCTCCTCCCAGCTGCCTCCTGCGTCGAGGACACATGCTCTCAGCATGTCCTCCAGGATCTGGATAGTCCGCTCTGACTGCCCGTCTGTCTGTGGATGGAACGCAGTACTGAAAGTCAGGAGTGTGCCAACTGCCTCCTGAAAGTCGCGCCAGAACCTGCTGGTGAACCTGGGGTCACGGTCTGACACGATAGAAACTGGAACTCCGTGTAGTCTGACCACCTCTCTGACGTACAAGCTACCCAACCTGTCCGTCGAGTCTGTCACCCGCATAGGCAGGAAGTGCGCCGATTTGGTCAATCGATCAACGATGACCCAAATCGCGTCATTCCCCCTAGGAGATCTCGGTAGTCTGGTCATGAAGTCCATCGTAATGTGCTCCCACTTCCACTCAGCTAGTGGAAGTGGCTGAAGTAACCCTGGAGTCCGCTGGTGCTCTGCCTTGACCTTCTGACAGGTAAGGCAACGCGATATGAACTCCGTCACTGCCCTCTTCATCCCGCGCCACCAGAACTGTCGCCGAAGATCCTGGTACATCTTGGTGCCGCCGGGATGAACAGCAAAGCGAGAGTGGTGGAACTCTCGCAGGACGTCGTCTCGAAGATCTGGATCTGCTGGAACTGCTACTCTGCCTCGGAACCGTAGCCCTCCGTCTGGCGATACTGTCCAGTCTCCGTCTGCGCCCTCCGTACCCGCTGCTGTACGTAACTCCTCGAGCTCTGGGTCACTGTGCTGTGCCTCCAACACTCTGGCTAGAACTGCTGGCATACTCTGCACTGCGTAGAGAAAGCTGCTGGATCCCCGATCCTCAAACTCGAGCCCCAACTGGCCCGCCGTCTCTAGAGCCTGCCACTGCCGAGCTGACAACCCTGCAACTGCTGCTCTGGTGTCTCTCACCTGCCTGCTCAGCACGTCTGCTACGACATTTGCCTTACCAGGATGGTAATGCAACGCAAAGTCGTAGTCCCCCACTAGCTCCATCCAGCATCGCTGCCTCAGGTTGAGGTCACGTTGGGTGAAAACGTGCCTCAAACTCTTATGGTCCGAGAAGACTGAGAACTTCTCGCCATAGAGATAATGCCGCCAGGTCTTCAGGGCGAAGACCACCGCTGCTAGCTCCAAGTCGTGAGTCGGGTAATTCCTCTCATGGTTCTTCAGCTGACGAGAACCATAGGAAACTACGTGGCCCTCCTGCATGAGGACACATCCCAAACCCTCACCGCTAGCGTCGCAGTAAACACTGTATCCAACACCTCGCTCGGGGACGATCAGCACTGGTGCACTGGTCAACCTGGTCCTCAGATCCACGAAGGCTCGCTCACAAGCATCATCCCACATGAACGGGACGGCCTTCTGTGTCAGTCTGGTCAACGGTCCGGCAACTCTGGAGAAGTTCCGCACGAACCGCCTGTAGTAACCCGCCATGCCTAAGAAACTACGGACCTCAAACACTGTCCTCGGTCTCTGCCACTGTACCACTGCCTCGACCTTGGCTGGGTCAACTGAGATCCATGCTGCCGCCACCACGTGTCCAAGGAATCCCACCTGTGCAAGCCAGAACTCGCACTTGGAAGCCTTGGCATAAAGCCGATGCTCCCTAAGTAGCTGCAACACTGTCGCCAAGTGTCGCTCGTGCCCCGCCTCTGACCGGGAGTAGATAAGGATGTCGTCGACGAACACCACCACGAACTTGTCTAGGAAAGGCCGGAAGATCCTCTGCATGAGATCCATGAACACTGCTGGTGCGTTCGTCAGCCCAAACGGCATCACCACGAACTCGTACAGACCGTACCGAGTCCGAAAAGCCGTCTTCGGGATGTCGCAATCCCGAACCCTCAACTGGTGGTAGCCGGTGCGGAGGTCGATCTTCGAGAACACTGAAGATCCTCGAAGCTGGTCAAACAGGTCGTCGATCCGCGACATCGGATACCTGTTCTTCACCGTCACCCTGTTGAGCCGCCTGTAGTCTATGCAAAGTCGAAGGGTACCATTCTTCTTCTTTGCGAACAACACTGGCGCCCCCAGGGAGACATGCTGGGACGGATGAAACCTCTGCTGGTAAGCTCATCTAGCTGGGTCCTCAACTCACTCTGCTCTGCTGGTGCCATCCTGAAAGCTGGGAGAGAGATCGGTGCGGTACCCGGTACCAGGTCGATCTCAAAATCAACCTCTCTGGGCGGTGGAAGCCCGGGCAACACCTCGGGAAACACATCGGTGTAGTCGCACACGATCCTGGGGAAACTGCTCAGCTGTACTCCCTCTGACCCAAATAGGGACAGGCTGACCAGCAAGGCTGAGAGCTCGCTGCCACGCCTTCCCACACCACAAGCAAAGGAATCGGCTGAGAACCGATCCCCCAACAACACAAACTGTGTCCCATCGGGTGTCCAAGCGACCACCCTCCGGCGACCACAGTCGATGATAGCCCGGTATGCTGCTAACCAGTCCATACCGAGTATCACGTCGAAACCTGTCATGTCTAGTACCCGCAGGTCTAGACAGACACGGAGGCCTCCAACCTCCAAAGAACAAGATCGGTAGACCCGGTCTACCCTGACTGTGCCACCTCTAGCCAACTCGTCTCTCTAAGCACGGATGGCTCTGCCGCTGCCTGCTGATACTGCTGCGGCTGCTGGTACTACTGGTACTGCTGTGGCGACTGGAAAAGCTGAACGATGTCCGGCTGCTCACGCACCGGAAAAGCAAACCCACGCCCCCGCTGGCCGCCTCCACCTCTGGAGCGGCCTGGTCCTGCCCCTGATCCGGTCTTGCCACTGCTCCCCTGCCAAGCACTGGACCCTCCGCCTCGACTCCCCTGCGGCACAGCGCCCCGCGCTCCTCGCAAGTGGCAGTCCCTACGGTAGTGTCCCAGCTGCCCGCACGAGAAGCACGTGACTGACGCGCTATCAGGCTGCTGACCCTGGCCTCCCCCTGACGGAGCCTGCCCAGACGGCCCGGCCGTCAGGAGAAACTGGCCTGGCGGACTCGGCAACTGAGCCTGCACTGCAGCGGGTGCTGCGACCGCTGCTGAAAGCGTCGCTGACGCCGCTGGTTCCCTCTGCCGAATCCCCCTCTGAACTGGGGTCTCTACGGTGTGCTGGTAGAGAATGCCGGTGGAACTGCCCGGCACCTCTCGTCTCGTAACTGCGCCTCTACTGCCAAGGCGCAGTCCAGAACTGCTGAGTACGCCTGGAAGCGGTAAGAACTGGTCCGTCGCCTGATCTCTGATCGAAGCCTCTGCTCAAACTGACATGCACTGGCCACTGGATCTGCTGCTACTGCCCCCGCAAAACGGACCAAGTGCGTGAACTGGGTGGCATACTGCTGACACTCTAGCAAGACCACCACAACGGTCCGCGCGTCGACCGGAGCGAGAACCCCCTCCTCGGCGAGAAGGGCCTCCTCCCGTGCGACCAAAACCGTCGCTGGTGATGGCTCAGTCCGTCTAGCTCTGACCTCCCTGACAGGTGCTACCCTGTCTGGTCGGGCTGGTCGACCAAGTCGTGCCCCACCCCGACCATCAACCGAAGGTCGGCCTCGAGCTCCCGACATCTGTGCAATCACCAATAACAAACGAGCGTCCACTCGTTCGAACCCAAGACAAAGCAGCACAACATAAAGCGGAAAAGCACAACACATCAAAATGAGCATGCACGGATGTTCTAGACATAGAACTAACCCATTCCACGCTCAATCTCAATCGAATCCTGATCCTAAACCCTGGGATCTACAACCTATGCTCTGATACCAAGCTGTCGCGCCCCGACCCGCGAAAGCCCAACCGGGCCGGGCGACGCGAACCGGAACCTAACCAAGGCGGAAAAAGAACGACGAGGGTTCCCTCTAACCTATTGGTCTCCCTAGCAATTCACCAAAAGCATCCCCAAAATAAAGATACAATATTATATTCAAGCCTCGAACCACAGATTTAAAACTCGGAGTATTAATTATACAAAACCTCGGAGAGGGGAAGTTCAAATACAATATTACTCCCGTAGGAGACTATCTAACATAAGGGTAAAAGCGGTAGATATTGCCACCTCTCAAAAGCCACCAGGCGCCGCCGCACCGCCAACCAACTGCCCGGTAGGGGCCAAGGAAGAAGAGCTGACGCCTACACCTGCAAAACGCAGCCCGGGTAGGAGTGAGCACTAAGCTCAGTAGGGATCTACACTACGACACACAGAAGGAAGAGGGAAACGCAACAGTGTCGCCATCAAGTGGAATCTGGGTGTATACAGGGGTCCCATAACCCCACCGCGTGTCCCTGAGGCCCCGATCATGGTCTTCTAGCCGAGCTGGTCACATGTCAGGTCACACTCAGTAGCAGGAAACGACACTGCTAACTCTCAACAGGACACTGAACACTGTTTGGTGGGAAGAGACACCACTGAGTAGGCAAAATCCTCTACTCAAGAGTTTTAAGAAGAACCGGACACCGGCTACACCTCAGATCCAACACACGACCTCTACAATCATCAAGCCATAAGTGTACCAGTCATCTAAGCCTATCATCGGATCGACTGGACATCACAATTCAACCGGGTCCTAACAGCCCAACCCCGGTCCTAGGGCTAAGTCCGAGCTTCCAGCCTCGGGACGGCGACCCAAGGATCACCCACGCCCTAACCAATGCAACTAATGCACACAACAACAATGCATGCTATGACATACACAAATAATAGGAAAGGCATGCAACAGTATGTCAAACATCATATAAGTCTATTGAATCGCTGCAGCGATACCACCAACCGCTGCCAGCCGATCCGCAGCGGGTCCCGGCATTACGACGGTACCGCGACCGTCAACCGCGGACTCCTGCAACGGGAAGCAACCCCGAAAACGATGATGTACAAAACACAATATAATATTATATTCCAAAATATAATATTATATTCAAAAACACCCAAAGCCTCTACTTAGGGGCTAATTGATCCCGTCGATCCGACGTCCAAACGACGTCGGATTCAAGATCCAACTTAACCACCAGTAGGTGTATATACCAGGATCATCATATCCAAATTTCATAAACATCCAACAGTTGGATTAACAGGAAACATTAATCAAAAATCGCTGATTAAACCAACTTACCCATTAATTGCTGCAACGCAGCCCTTCAGCAAAAAATTCATAAGCAATCGTACATAAATCGGAAAAATACGAAACATGGTGGAATGGAAAGCTAACGAGTAGTTCTACAACTCTTATGTTTATGAAAAGCCAAGATTATGTACTCGCCGGCCGGAACACTCGCCGTAAGCCGGCTGTTTCTCAAGAACAGCAGAAAACCAGAAATCTGAGACTAATCATCCATAAAACCTACTCAAATCTCAACTGATTAACATGAAACTTGAATCAGTTATTCTAGCAGGTATAAGGAATCCAACAAAGTAAGGATAAACAAGATCCAACGGCTAGATCTCAAGAAAACCCGAAAAGAACATCAGTAGGTATAACCCTACCTAGCTGCGCTTTCCTCGGCTGATTCCCCGCGATTTGATCACCAACAAGCCTCCAAACCACTTCAGGGATCTTCCTCTAGTTGTCACGGATCGAACGAGCCAAAGAACACCCAATTTGGTGGTCGGAGGAGGGAGAACGGAAGAGGAGAAGGTGGCTGCCGGAAAAACAGGGGAAGAGCAACGTCGAGAGAGAAGAAAAGAGAAGAAGAAGAAGGAAGGAAGGGAAGAAGAAAAGGAGGGGAAAGGGGGGAGGGGACAGCCGGGAAAGAGGGGAAAAAGTGAAAGAAGGGGAGGGGAAGTCTTCCCCCTCTGACAGGAGAGAGGGACGGCCGCCGTGAAGCAGAAAAACCAACCGACTATGAATGATCGATCCTTCCTCAAGGGAGGATCGATCCTTCATGCCGATTCACAAGGCTTTCTGGCACGCAGAGGATCGATCCCTTAGCCATAGAGGATCGATCCTTTGTGTGCTGAAACCTAAACTTGGGCAAGAACTCAAGCCCAAGTCTGGATCTTTCGATCCCGGGTCCACCTAGCCATTCTAAACAAACACTAACACATACAAGGCCAGTGTGTGCACACGCGGGTGTGAAACAAACCAACAAGGCGCAATTTACCAAATTGCCCTTGCGGTCTACAATGAGCCACAGGGGTAGAGGGGCAGGTCCTCACACTCTTGGCCAGAATTTAAGGACAAATTTGTGGTTTCGGGTAGAGATCTTCAGTTGCCCATAGGAAAGGAATATGTAGTTGAAAATTTTTTCACTGATATGGGTTGGAAGAAATTCTTAGATTTACCCCAATTTATGTATCCCGAAATGGTTCGATATTTCTATTGCAATATGACTGAAGATATTGATGATGAAGGATATGTGGCCATTAGTAGCTATATCTATGGAAATGAAATCAAGATTACCGTAGAATGGCTAAATGAGATGATAAATGCACCAAATCGAGGAGAGTGTGCATATTTTACTTCTTATGAGGATTTCAAAAGAATTGATAAGGATAAACAAGGGAGAAGGGCAATTCTTAGACCTGATCTAGTTGATAAAAATCCTATAGAATTAAATAGCCTACACCAAAACTATAGAGAGCTTGCCCACTTTCTAGGAACAAATCTTTTTCCTAAGCTTGGCCACCATGATCATTTGAAGCCCCTTCATGCCTATGTCCTTTCTTGCATGGTTAGGAAGAAACCTCTAAACCTAGGTTATATCATTATCAAGGAAATGCTTAACCTTACGGCTAGGCAATCACTACCTTTTGGAGGATTTCTAACCAATATTTTCCAAGCCCTTACCCTTCACCTAGCTGTTGATGAACGAAAACCCCTCTCTCAACCTTTCAGTAAATCCACCTTCAAAATGATGAATTCCGCCAAGCGAGCCTTAGGCTATAGTGTTCCTGATGTTAGTAGTGATGAGGAAGGCAAGCATCAAGAATAGCATGATGAGGAAAATTTAGGGGGAGAGCCTAGACTTCAAGGACATCAACGTGAATCTTCCCAAAGCCGAGCTCATCGCACCACATCTCAAAGACTTGATGATCTTGAAATAAGACTGGAAAGAATGGAAGTGAATCAAGGTGACATCAAGCCCTCCCAAGCACAAATCACGACGGATCAAGCAAAGATGTCCAAGCCACTTGAAGACATTTTTACCTACATCAAGACTGAATTTCCACCTTCCACACCTTCCGTTGATTGATCCTAAATCCCCATCCATGTTATTTCTTTTTGATGATGCCAAAGGGGGAGAAAAAGTTGTGATGAATGTTGAAAACAATTTCCCTACATTTCATATTTTTCTACTCTTGTATTTTGGAAAACCTTGTCTTTGAAATACTCTTGTAATCCAAAGTTTTCCGAAATGTTGTTTTGAATGAAAGTATTGTAATGCAAGTGTTGAACTCTTTTGAATGAATGAAAGGCAAATGTTGTTGTTGGATAATGATAGTTTCTTAATCATGATACGATGTTGGATAATGTTAAGTCGTATTAGTACAAATTTTTGAACTCCAATATCCAAATGAACTATTCATGATAGCCAACTTTCACTATCTTAAAAGAAGTGAACATGTTATAATCTAAGTTAACTTGTCATTATATCTCAAAATTAACTTTTCTTATCCTCTTAGTGATATATGACTTGTGTGCATCTTAAGAATTCACTTTAGAACACATTCCTTGAAAGAAATGGATGTATAGATTAAGGGGGAGCCAAAATATTTTATCTTCACATTTAAAAGGGTTGTCATCATCGAAAAGAGAAGATTGTTGATCCTAACCTTGTTTTGATGATGCCAACATACATTATATGATAAAATATATGTTTAATATTTATTATCCCTTTAATTCAAAGTCTAAAATTCAATATTTAATGAGTTTATGTACTGACGGTCGATGCATGGATCAACCATGGGGATGCGACGGTCGATCCATGGATCGACCGCGGACGATGCACCATACTTGACAAAACGAAATGTTGGCTCACGGTCGATCGTTGCATCGACCCTGCGAAGCCATTTTCTTGACAAAGCCTGACGGTCCATGCGACGGTCGATGGAACGATCAACCGCGAGGTTTGGACTTCGTGTTTTTAATGTTGTAGGCTCACGGACGATCCGACGGATGA
Source organism: Narthecium ossifragum (assembly GCA_963920575.1). Lineage (NCBI taxonomy): Eukaryota > Viridiplantae > Streptophyta > Magnoliopsida > Dioscoreales > Nartheciaceae > Narthecium > Narthecium ossifragum. The sequence continues at coordinate 24,100,648 of OY986965.1, forward strand.
TGCGACAGTCGATCATGGAGGATGTTGGTGAAAAGTAAAGAAGTGACGGTCAATCGGAGCATCGACCCTGGGAAGCATTTTTCACAACAGAGCCTGACGGACGATGCGATGGTCGATGGGTGGATCGACTGTGGGATGCAAAGGCTGAGTTTTTGTACACGATGGTCGATGTCACGGTCGACCGTGACACTTGACGGACGATGCATGGATCGACCGCCAGCAACGCGTAGAGTAAAAAACTAGCCGTTGGAGAGTTATAGAGAGCCGTTGGAGGTCATTTTTGAGCTGGTTGAAGGCTAGATATAAGTAGTTTTGTGTTGTAAACTTGCCATAACTATTATTGAGATCATTTGAGCAAGTCTTAGCAAGAGTTTCTACTTATTCTCTTTTGAGCTACAACCTTTGTAAACCTTCTTCAAGTGTGAAGAAATACTTTGAGAGTTATCCAACAGCAAGTGGCTGTGATTGTAAGGTCATCAAGTACCGGGAAGCTTGGAGGAAAAGCTTGTAAAAGATTTGCAAGTAGTGAAACCTCAAGCAGAGCCTTAAGAGAAGTGGACGTAGACCAAGAGTTGGGTCGAATCACTATAAAATCGGTGTCATCTCTCTAACCTTCCTTGATATTATTCTTGCATGCTATGTTGCTTTAGTTTCATTTCATCTACAAGCAATTAAGGTGTTAGTTCTCTCCTACCTGATTTTTCCATTAATCTAGTTTTTCGAAAAGGGTCCAATTCACCTCCCCTCTTGGACCTTCACACAAGAGGAAAAATCGATCCGGATGGGTTCCCCAGTGGACCGCTGGCGAGAAAAACCGCCCGAAAATTCTACCAAATCCCACACAGCCTTGGGATCTGGTAGCACGAAGGACCACGAGTCCAAAATCGAAGATTTCATTGAAAACAAACATGTATATAATCAGATTTAAACAAAACAAACCACAATCAAACTCAAACCTCACAAATTCGGAAAAACAAGTAGGTAGGATCCCTACCTAGTCTAGAGCAGCTTCAATCCCAGCTGCTAAGCCTTGGATCGTCCTCAAACTCCTTCAAATCCAGCCGAATCTCAGCTCAAGAACGCAGATTTGCAAAAGAATCAAAGAAGAGGGTTTCGTTCGTTCTATAGACAGACGAACCGACCTATGAGAGATCGATCTCTTCTCAAAAAGAGATCGATCTTTCATGACGAACCGACTTAACTTTCTGGCGCTAAAAGATCGATCTCCTTAGCAAGAGAAGATCGATCATGTCACACCCCGACCCAAAAAACCCATCCAGGATGGGGCGTGAGGGTTCCTATCACTATTCACATCCAATTGCCACGATACATTTGCGGAAAAAAAAAGATAAACTTAAATAATTTAAACTCCAGAGGTAAAGCTGTAATTCAATTCATAAATACATCAAGTTGTATTGTTTAAACATGTGAGGACCCGTTCCTCAAACCTGGCTCGACCGTGTGCATCGAGGGTCGTTTCACACTCGCGTTGTGCACACACTCCTTGGATTGATGTATGTGGTTGATTAGATCCTTTTAGGCGTCTTCGATCTGTAGATCGGAGCTCGATCGGAATAGATCGAGATGGACGGCTGAGATTAAATCTCGATTTTAGTATAAAACCCTCTTCTCTTCTCTCTCCCCCTTTTCTCTCTCTCTTCCTTTCTCTCTTACCCGTGCGGAAGCCCTCTTCTTCTCCCCTACCCCCGATCGCGCCGACCTCCTCTCCGGAGCTTCTCCGTCATCGTCGTCGGCCGCCGCTCGTCTCCAAGCTCCACCTCACCTCTCTTGAGTTCCCCAACCTCCTCTACTCTCAGATCCGGCCCTCTCTCATCTTTCCCTCTCTCTCTAGCTCGCCGGCAGCCCTCTTTCCTCGCCGATCAACGAGCTCCGCCGGCGTTCTCTTGGAGTTCCTTCGCCGCCGCCGAGCTCCAGCGCCCGGGATAGCGTCGGGAAGCTCAGATCCCATCTTCCCCGAGCTCTCAGGTAGGGGTTTCCTACCTGAATCTTTGATTCAATTCCTAGGTTGGTTGTGATCATGATTGTGGCCGGGGGTGTGCCCCGTTGTAGGAATTTCGGTCGACGACCGTTTATGCCGTTGTAATGCCGAAATTTTGATTGATTGTGTAGTTGCTTGTTTTCGGCATGCGTTGCCGTTGTTGTGTTAAATAGATTCCTAATTGCTTTAGACCCTTTGCTATGTTTACCCCTCTGGCTAGCTGTAAGCTATGCCTAGCCCTGTATATTGATATGTCATTCTATCGCATGCTTATATCTCTTATTCGTGCCTGAGCATTGCATGCATTTGATTGCATTAGATGCATTTTAAGTTAGGGTGTGGACGATGGTTTGATCGTCGATCCGAGGCTCTCGGGTAGCTCGGGTCTAGCTCTAGGACCGTGGTTGGGTAGGCTGGTCTAGGACGAGATTGTGGTTTTATTGACTTATCATATCTTGGTTCTTGAGGTTTAGAGGTCGTACCGTTCTCCTTTGCCAAGCTTGAGTGTGTGTGCCTTACCTTTCTGTTGACGTTTGGGGAGCACTAGCCCGCGTGATCTCCGGCGTGGTCGACGTTTGGGGAGCGCCTAGAGCCGGCGTGATCCCCGGCGTGGTTGACGTTTGGGGAGCGCTGAGAGCCGAGAGCCGGCGTGCGCTGAGAGCCGAGAGCCGGTGTGATCCCCGGCGTGGTTGACGTTTGGGGAGCGCTGAGAGCCGAGAGCCGAGAGCCGGCGTGCGCTGAGAGCCGAGAGTCGGCGTGGTTAGCGATTGGGGAGCGTCCAGAACATGCGTGATCCCCGTCGCGTTTGCATGCTTGTTGTAGTTACGCCTTAGGCTTGGCAAGGAGACGGTTCAGTTGCAGTTTTCCCTTTCCTTGAGTGTGACGTAGAGTAGAACCCTACTGGGCTTTATGCTCACCCTACCCGGGCTGCGTTTGCAGGTGCAGACGCCGGTGTCTCTGTAGCTCCCAGCAGATCAGCTTTTGGCGGCGCGTCGACTTCTGGAGGGCTTTGAGGTGATTGAAGATCTAATTGTACAGTTTGGCAGTTTTGTATACAGTATCCCTCGTAGATTAATTTATATGTATAAATTTTCCAACTTTGAGAATTTGACTTAAATCTGTACAACTCTGATGTTAATGGAATAGTGTGCTTTAGATTTCTTTTATGCCTTCAGAAGATGGGGAAGCTATTGGTACGAAGAAAATATGATTTTGATGGTTAAATCTAAAATCTAGGTCTCAATGACCGAAAACTAACAAAACGGCGATAATACGAGAATCGTCCGATAAAATACGGAAACCAATAGGTAGAGCTACTCTAAACATTCCATAACATTCATGTATAGAACTACACAACATTCTATCATGTATTCCTACATCAAAAACACAATAAACCTATCCTAGGAGAACCCGATCACAAGATCGAGGTACAAACACCTACTTGAGCAAGTAGGGTAGCTCCTCCACGCGTCCAACCAGTTCAACCGCCAAGATCCGCTCCTCGAAGCTCGCGTCTCCAAGCCCTAGCTCAGCCGATTGGAGAGAGAAAGAGAGAGGAGACAACGACAGGGAGAAGAAAAGAGAGAGAAAGAGACGGGCTATATATAGAGATCAGGACCGATCTCGGCCGTCCAATTCGATCTTTCCCGATCAAGCTCCGATCTTCCGATCGAAAGCACCCTTAAGGTTCTAATCATTCACATACATCAATCCAAGGCCGTGTGTGTAACGCGGGTGTGAAACTGACCACCAAGAGGCATATTTACCAAACTGCCCCTGGGGCTAAAAACCACCATACGATCGCCCGATCGTACCCAACGCGGAATCAAACCAACAGGAAAACGGCCCTCGACCCACGCGGTCGAGCCAGGTCAGAGGGACAAGCCCTCACATATCCCCTTTGCCCAGAAAGCTAGATTTAAGCTAAAACGCAAGCCCAAGCCAGGATCCTTCGATCCCGGGTCCACCTAACCGTTGTAAGCAAACATTTACACAAACACGATCAGTGTGTGCACGCGCGAGTGTGAAACAAACCAACAATGTACAATTTACCAAATTGCCTTTGCGGTCCACAACGAGCCACGGGTCCGACCAGACGGTCGACCCAGGAGTGGAGGGGCAGGTCCTCACACGGGGTGGTGAACAGATAAGTAAGTCAAGGAATTGTTGCAGTGGTAACACCACCAACTGCAGCCAGTTCACAAAAAAAAAAGCATGTTACGGGAAGCAACCCCGGCAAACACCGCTAACAATACAATATGCTATCTACACATTCCGGGAGTCATCACTCTCCGGCCTCACCACTACCCCTCATTATGGGGCTAACATGCTTAACAATATGTACAAGGTATAAAGCGATAAAGAAAATCCATACATGCGAAGCCCCAAGGACAAAAACCATTGAAAACATCTCTCAAACACCAAAGAGATCGATCTTACACCAAAGAAGATCGATCTTCTTAGTGTTCGGAAGTCCCCGTCCCGGTCAAGCCGAAGAGGATCAATCTTCTCCGCCAGAAGGATCGATCTACCTCGTAACCCGGGACCCCGTCCATGCCAGCCAAGAAAAGATCGATCTGCTTCACCAGAAGATCGATCATGCACGGGATGGGCATGATATCCCACAAATGATCAAACTTTTCTCAAGAAAGATCAATCCAAATGGGTTCACCGGCGAACCACCGGCGAGAAATACCGTCAGAAAACTCTACCAATCCCACAAAACCTTGGGATCTGGTAGTACGAAGGACCACGAGTCCAAAACCGATACTTTTATTGAAAACAAACATGTATATTAGCATATCTAAGCAAAAGATCACAAAATAAAACCCAAAACCTCCAAAAACCGGGAACTCAAGTAGGCAGGATCCCTACCTAGACTAGAGCAGCTTCATCTCAGCTGCTGGGCCTTGGATCGTCCTCAATCTCTTCCAAATCTAGCCGGATCTCAGCTCAAGAACGGCGGATTTGAAAAGAGAATCAAAGAAGGGGTCGCGTCTGTTTTATAAACGGACGAATCGCCTTATGAGAGATCGATCTTTCCTCACGAAAAGATCGATCTTCTTAGCTAGGGAAGATCGATCCCTTTCGCCTAGAAAGCCAGACTTAGGTTAAAACACTAACCCAAGCCCGGATCTTTCGATCTCGGGTCCACCTAACCGTTCTAAACAAACATTAACACAAGCACGGTGATGAGTGCATGAAAGTGCACTCTGAACAGTCTTATAACCATCTCAATTGCTAGATTATTATCCTTAATTAATATTTTTATTACTATTTTTACATCTATATGTTGCTTCACAAGGTTGTTGGGAAAATGCAGGAAATTGGGGTTAAAAGAAGCTGAAAAGAGTATATGGATCAACTTCAAAAATTAATCTGTACCTGATCATGAAGAATCAGATGATGTGCCATATATGGTTGGAAAGCTCTTGAAGTCTAGATTCTGGAGAATTTTACGGTTTGTGATTCCGAGTTTCCTAGAGGAAGTTACAACATTTTTCGTACCAGTGCGCAGTGCTGAGTGAATAGTGACGGTCGATCATCGCATCATCCGTGGCATCGACCGTCGCGCTCGAAAATCATCACGGTCGACCGTGAGACCTTCACGGTCGACCGTCAAACCCTCTGGATCGACCGTGGAGCCCGAAAATCATCACGGTCGACCGTCAGATGCCCACGGTCGACCGTCACATCGACCGTGGCATCGACCGTCAGCCTCTATCGAAGAAAACACTCCTCAGGGTCAATGCAATGATCGACCGTCGCTTTTCCAAACATTGTGCACAGTTCACGGTCGACCGTGGCATCGACAGTGGCATCGTCCGCGGGTGTATAACGGGTTTAAACTTAACCCGAGTTTGCTAATTCTTGGACCCTATAAATATGAAACTTAGGGTTACTCAAAGGGGACTTCTTGGACGTTTTTGGAGGCTCTTTTCAGGACTTTTTCAAGAGGAAGAAGATGAAGACATCTCCATCCATGGCTGAGTAATCCGCGGGCATGGCGGACGGATGATCTAGCGAGGATTAGGGTTTCTTCTCCAACAATGGTTTATAGTTTTTAATCTTTATTGTTAAACTCTTTTCTATGTATTGGATCTTCAAATATTATTTTCAGATTATAGATTTCTGTGTGGATGATTAATATTATGAATCTAGTCATGCTTCTTTCATGATATTATAATCCCATAGTCTTCTCTTTTGATTCTCCTACCGAGTCTTGCGAGACCTTTGCTATGCATTGCCCGTAGTGACAACTGGTATTGTATATTCTTAGAGATCTGGTAAGACAAGGTTGGGGCTCTATCCGAGGAATCTTTGCTATGCATTGCCGATTGTGAGAGTTGGTATTGCGTATTCTTAGAGATCTGGTTAGATAGAGTTAGGGCTTTGTCCCGATGAACTTTTGCTGCGCGTTGCCTGTAGTGACAGCCGGTATCGTGTATTCTTAGGTTTGGTTGGATGAAGTTAGAAGTATAAAAAGGAAGAACCAATCGTAGGAAGAGATATTTATATATTTTATCAGATTCACAATTCTATATCTTCCGGTTAAGGTGATTGGGATGTGAATCCCTTAACTGAGTATCATATGAACCATTGAGAAGAGAAGAACCTAAATCCGAGTGAAGTGATTCCTGAAGCCTAGCCTCATTCAAATCCTGATTTCTTTGTTACCTTTATTTCACCGTTACATCTCCGATCTATTTTCTTAACTTTCATCGCTCTTGATTGTTTTCAATTCATTGTTATCTATGTTTCTGGATCTTTCCTGCTTGTCTCTCTGTGGGATTCGACCTCTCTTATGCTGTACTGCACCGCGACCGCTGTGCGTGACACATTTGAGCGACATCAAAAATTGGCGCCGTTGCCGGGGAGACGGTTCAGAAAAGCGCCAGAATCAGATTACAGTGATTGTAGACACCGAAAGCGGTAACTTCGTTCATTTTCTTTAGTCTTTATTTCTTTATTTCTTTATTTTGGTTTTGATTTTTTTTAGTTGGTTTGCATCTTTTGGATCGTGTGTTTGCTGGTGTATGCCTCGGTATAGAGACGAACTAGGCAGATTTGCTAGACGCCCCGAGGGTGATTCTGAAACTTCTGATAGTGAGACATATATTGCTGATATTTTTGACGCACAGTCACAAACCTCACATCATACTTTCATTATGGCTGAGCACGAGGAACAACAAGCTCCTAGGAGTTTGCAAGAATATTTGCATCCAACACGCACTGCTACACCTTCATGCATCATGTTTCCACCTAATGCTGCACATGTTGACTTTAAACCTGCCATGATTCAGTTGCTTCCTACCTTTCATGGGTTGGAAAATGAAAATCCATATGTGCATATTAGGGAGTTTGAGGAAGTAGTAGCGACCTTCCACGGCCAACCAGGTGCACTAGATATGATCCGACTTAAGTTCTTTCCCTTCTCACTGAAGGATAGAGCAAAGAGTTGGTTATATTCCTTGAGGCCACGATCTATAGGATCTTGGGCTGAAATGACACAGATATTTTTCAACAATTATTTCCCACAGCACAAAACCAATGCACTTAAGAGACAGATTTCGATCTTCACACAGAAGGATAGTGAAACTTTGTATCAGGCGTGGGAACGATTTAAAGACATGTTGAATTTATGTCCTCATCATGGATATGAAAGTTGGCGTCTTGTTAGTTATTTCTATGATGGTTTAACTGTTAAAGAACGCCAATTTGTTGAGATGATGTGTAATGGTGAATTTTTGCAAAAAGATCCTGACGCAGCTATGAGTATTTGACAGAGCTTGCTGAGAAAGCTCATACATGGACTGGACCGAATGCAACAGAAAGTACAAACAGGGCCAGACCACCACCGCAGCAACAAGGTGGAGGAATTTATCAGCTGCGGGAGGAGGATGCACTCAAGGCAAAAGTGGAGAGTCTAACAAGGGAGCTGGAGCTATTAAAGACCAAAGATATGATGGCAGCCCGAACCTCTCCATACAATGAACCTACAAGGCCGGCTAGGCCATGTGCGATCTGTCAAGGCGCGGACCACCAGATTGATGATTGCCCCACCTATGCTGAGATGAGAGGTGTGTACGACGAGCATTGTAACGCTGTAGGCGGATTCAGGAGGCCGTACACTCCCTATTCAGAGACGTATAATCCAGGATGGCGAGAGCATCCAAACTTCAGCTGGAAGTCGAACGCTCCACAGAGCAACGAGCATCATCAACCGCCACCTAATAAGCCTTTTTCTAACCCTCCTTATAATACATCTGGTTTTCCTAGGCCTACATTTAATGATAATTTATAGGAACTAAAATCTATGATTGTGCAGGAATCTAAGGAAAGGAAGGAGGATATTCAAGAGATCAAGAGCCAGATCACAAAGTTGATCAACTCTTTGAGCGTGCATGAACGAGGGAAGTTCCCAGCTCAACCTCAACAAACGCAGGTATCTAGTGTTGAGCAAAATAATGTGAAGGAGATGAATGCCATAACTACAAGAAGCGGGAAAACAACAAAAAGCCCTTCCCAAGAGGCCACCGAATCTCCTATTGCTATTGAAGAAGAGGACCGAATTGAGGAGGACCATGTAGAGACCGATCATTCATATAGCCTTACACCAGGTGACTTTCAGGTACGTGTCCCTTTCCCTCAGGCATTGAAATCCACTAAATTTACTATGGAGCCCAACAGCGAGATTTTGGAGCATCTTCGGCAGGTTAAGGTAAACCTTCCTCTTTTGCATGTTATTAAGCAAATTCCTACATATGCTAAAGTGATTAAAGATTTATGCACTATGAAGAGACGACATCATGTAAAGAAAACTGCATTTTTAACAGAGCAGGTTAGTGCATTGCTTCAGCACAGGATTCCTCCTAAATATAAGGATCCTGGCTGTCCTACTGTATCGTGTTTCATTGGAGAGCATGAAGTAGGACAAGCTTTATTAGATATTGGTGCGAGTGTTAATTTGATGCCATATTCTGTTTACTTGCAACTTGGTTTGGGACAGATTAAGTCGACATCTGTGATTTTGCAATTGGCAGATAGATCCACGAAAACTCCACGAGGAGTAGTTGAGGATGTGCTTGTTCAAATAGATAAATTTTATTATCCTGTTGATTTCTTAGTCTTGGATACTCAGGCTATAGTAACTGCTGATTCTAGGATTCCCATTATCTTAGGTAGACCGTTTCTTGCTACTGCTAATGCTATAATTAATTGCAGGAATGGCTTAATGAAGTTAACTTTTGGGAATATGACTTTAGAAATCAATGTTTTTAATGTTGCTAAGCAGCCTGATGAGGATGATGAATGCCAGCAGACTTACCAGATTAATCTGCTCACTGAAGAGGAGTTTGCTACATCTGAAATTAATTCTCTTGAATTAGATTTGGATGAAAATGTTGATGTTGATGGTATGTGTAAAAATTTGGAACATTGTTCCTTTGCAGGTCCATGGAATCCAAACTTTGAAGAACTGCCAGAAAGAGGACAGCCACCAACACCATCATCAATAGAGCCGCCCAAACTGGACCTGAAGCCGCTTCCTCAAGGTTTAAAGCACGCCTATCTTGGTCCAGGTGATACATACCCAGTGATTATTTCTTCGGCATTAACTGCAGAGCAAGGTGAGCAATTACTTAGCATTTTGAATGAGCATAAATCAGCTATTGGATGGAGTATAGCAGATCTGAAAGGTATTAGTCCCTTGATATGTTCCCATATGATTAATCTCGAACAAGGGGCTGTACCTCGCAGGGATCCTCGGCGTAGGTTGAACCCTACAATGAAAGAGGTAGTAAAAACTGAAGTGTTGAAATTATTAGATGCAGGGATTATCTACCCCATTGTTGATAGCAAATGGGTGAGCCCTACACAGGTTGTGTCTAAAAAATCTGGTGTCACTGTTGTTAAAAATGAAAGTGGAGACTTTGTCCCCACTAAATTAGTGACAGGATGGCGTATGTGCATAGATTATAGAAAATTGAATGCTGCCACCCGTAAGGATCATTTTCCACTGCCTTTTCTAGATCAGATTTTAGAAAGAGTAGCTGGACATCCTTTTTATTGTTTTCTCGACGGTTATTCTGGATATTATCAGATTGAGATTGCTTTAGAGGATCAGGAAAAAACTACTTTTACATGTCCTTTTGGTACTTATGCTTTCCGTAGAATGCCATTTGGATTATGTAATTCTCCTGCTACTTTTCAGCGTTGTATGATGAGTATGTTTGCTGATATGATCGAGGAATGTATGGAAGTATATATGGATGACTTGACTGTATTTGGTAATACTTTTGATGCATGCTTGCAAAACTTAAAGAGAGTCTTGAGCAGGTGTGAGGAGAAGAACCTTGTGCTTAATTGGGAAAAGTGTCACTTCATGGTGCCCTCAGGCATTGTGTTGGGCCATATTGTCTCTTCCAAAGGCATTGAGGTAGATCGATCAAAAATCGATCTCATCTCAAATCTTCCTGTGCCAAAGACCGTTAAAGATGTTAGATCCTTTCTAGGGCATGCTGGTTTTTACAGGAGATTCATTCAAAAATTTTCTGCCATTGCTCGTCCTTTATGTAATCTGTTGATAAAGGATACCCCTTTTGAGTGGACTATTGATTGTCAGAAGGCTTTTCAAGCCTTGATTGATAAATTGACTTCCGCACCTATTGTGCAACCACCCGATTGGAGCCTTCCTTTTGAATTGATGTGTGATGCAAGTGATTTTGCTGTGGGAGCTGTTTTAGGACAGCGAAAAGATGGTAAACCTCATGTTATTCATTATGCTAGCCGAACCTTGAATAATGCACAGATGAATTATTCTACCACTGAGAAAGAACTATTGGCTATAGTCTTTGCATTAGACAAGTTTCGTGCTTATTTGATTGGTTCTCCCATTACTATTTTCACTGATCATGCCGCACTTAAGTACCTTCTCACCAAGAAGGATGCTAAAGCGCGCCTAATTCGTTGGATATTAATCTTACAGGAATTCGATATCTCCATCAAAGATAAAAAGGGCGTGGAGAACGTCGTCGCTGATCACCTATCAAGGTTGATGGTGGAAGTAGCGGAAGATGAGCCACCAATTATGGATGACTTCCCTGATGAGCAACTCTTTTCAGTTGCACGGTTGCCCTGGTATGCGCACATTGTTAATTACTTAGCAACAGGTGAGATCCCTTCCTTTTGGAGTGCGCAGGATAAGCGTAGGTTCTTTGTTGAGGTAAAGAAATTTTATTGGGATGATCCTTGTTTGTTTAAGTATTGTCCTGACCAGATTATGCGCCGTTGTGTCCCTGATTATGAAATCAAAAGCATCATTACATTCTGTCACTCTCATGCATGTGGAGGCCATTTTTCGATGAAAAAGACTGCTGCTAAAATTCTTCAATGTGGTTTTTACTGGCCTACTATGTTTCGTGATGTTAATATTTTCTGCAAATCCTGTGATAGATGCCTAACATTAGGAGCTTTATCTAGGAGACATATGATGCCTTTGAACCCAATTCAAGCTGTCGAGATTTTTGATTGTTGGGGTATAGACTTTATGGGACCCTTCCCTTCTTCTTTTGGCTATTTATATATATTGTTGGCTGTGGAATACATGTCTAAGTGGGTGGAGGCTATTGCATGTAGGAATAATAATCACTCCACTGTCATCAAGTTTCTTAAAGAGCATGTTTTGTCTAGATTTGGTACTCCTAGGGTCATTATTAGTGACCAAGGATCCCATTTTTGTAACCGCTCTTTTGAGGCTTTGATGCGCAGGTATGGAGTTACACATAAGATTTCCACTACTTATCATCCACAGACGAATGGCCAAGCTGAATTAGCCAATAGAGAGATAAAGCAAATCCTGGAGAAGACAGTGAGCCCCAACCGAAAGGACTGGTCCTTGAGGCTATCAGACGCGTTGTGGGCATATCGCACTGCCTACAAGACTACCTTGGGGATGTCGCCGTTTCGCCTTGTTTATGGAAAACCATGTCATCTTCCAGTTGAATTAGAACATAAGGCATATTGGGCTATTAAGTCACGAAATCTTACTTTGGATGTTGCAGGTCAGGAACGAAAACTCCAGCTGTCTGAGCTAGAGGAACTCAGGAATGATGCTTATGAGAGTTCTAGGATCTTCAAGGCAAAGACAAAGGCCTACCATGACAAGAAGATCCTACGGAAGACGTTTAAAGTCGGACAGCAAGCTTATCTGTATGACGCACGACTGCATCTTCATCCTGGGAAGCTGAGATCACGCTGGACAGGCCCCTTCACCGTTAGTAGAATATTTGAGAATAGGGTTGTGGAAGTTGAAGACCCAAAGGATGGGAGGTTGTTTACGGTTAATGGACAACGCTTGAAACAGATTCCAGAGAAAGCGGACCCTGAGGAGCACACCGTTTCTCTCGTAGACCCTGTCTACGAGGGATGATCTTTCTCCTATCTATCATTTCCCTTTTTGATTAGGTTAGTTTGTTTTAGTTTGTTTGCTTTTGTTTTCATTTGTTTTTGTTTGCTCTCTTATTTCTTAGGATGTTGGACCACCGTTTGCCTTGCTTGAGGAATTCGACCACTATTCTGGAGATGAGAAATTCAGCCACCATGAGGAGCCTTGAGGAGATAATTGATATTCTGTCAGGTGGCCTCGCTCTTATTTCGATTTCCTATTATTTTTTCTGCTATATGTGAAAATTCAGCCAACACCCTTCTGCTTATTTACATGATTAGCACACATTGAGGACAATGTGAATTTCAGGTTGGGGGGTGTAGGCATGCATGACCTTATGCATGCTACCTTTTGAGTTTAATGGTGTTGAATTGATTATGTTACTAGAAATTGTACATGAGCTAAAAATTTTATGCTTATTATGCATGTTGCTTTCATATGGATTGACCAATACATTGATTGCATGCGCGATACCCTGAAAGTATAACATCATGTGATTCACACACGAACACTTTATGTGCAGTGGCGATTATACTCACTTGAGGAATGAGCATGCTATTGTCAATCTAGACCTTGATTTCAGCATTAGCTAGTATTGAGTATTGCATGCAGAGATAAAAAAAAGAGAAAAAGTTCTGGAGCTTGATCAAGCTGTGCCTAAACAATTATTAAGTGATCTACTGAGTAACCGGGTGCTCTTGCCTCAAGAAGCGGGGAACTCGCGTAAAAAGGTAGAACCACTTATAGCTATGGAAAAAAAACTATCAAGTGTTTTGCTAAGTAACCGGGTCTCTGCGCCTCAAGAAGCGGAGAGTGCTCGCGTAAAAAAGCAAAGTGTCTGATAGTTGAAAAAAAAAAAGAGAAAGAAAGAGCATGCTATACTTAAAATGCGAGGGTTTGATGATTGGTCATGAAGATAGTAGTGTGTTTGGACTAATGGTGGGTAGAAGTTGCTTCTGCACGTAACATTTATTTGTCACGTCACATGTGTTCTTCTGGATGATGATTAGCATGTTTTGAGGTGTAGAAGTTGATTTCATGTGTTGGTAGTATGTGTATGAGTATAAGAAGTTTCCATGCTCTGTACTGCATAAAACACTATCGACTTGATAAGATAGAATTTTTATCATGCATGTCTACATCCTTGAACCATTAGTGTGCTTAACTATATTCTATGCGCTTTGAATTGCTAGAGACTAGCAATAAGCTGGTTGGGGGGTGTGATGAGTGCATGAAAGTGCACTCTGAACAGTCTTATAACCATCTCAATTGCTAGATTATTATCCTTAATCAATATTTTTATTACTATTTTTACATCTATATGTTGCTTCACAAGGTTGTTGGGAAAATGCAGGAAATTGGGGTTAAAAGAAGCTGAAAAGAGTATATGGATCAACTTCAAAAATTAATCTGTACCTGATCATGAAGAACCAGATGATGTGCCATATATGATTGGAAAGCTCTTGAAGTCTAGATTCGGGAGAATTTTACGGTTCATGATTCCGAGTTTCCTAGAGGAAGTTACAACATTTTTCGTACCAGTGCGCAGTGCTGAGTGAATAGTGACGGTCGACCGTCGCATCATCCGTGGCATCGACCGTCGCACCCGAAAATCATCACGGTCGACCGTGAGACCTTCACGGTCGACCGTCAAACCCTCTGGATCGACCGTGGAGCCCGAAAATCATCACGGTTGACCGTCAGATGCCCACGGTCGACCGTCACATCGACCGTGGCATCGACCGTTAGCCTCTGTCGAAGAAAACACTCCTCAGGGTCGATGCAATGATCGACCGTCGCTTTTCCAAACATTGTGCACAGTTCACGATCGACCGTGGCATCGTCCGCGGGTGTATAACGGGTTTAAACTTAACCCGAGTTTGCTAATTCTTGGACCCTATAAATATGAAACTTAGGGTTACTCAAAGGGGACTTCTTGGACGTTTTTGGAGGCTCTTTTCAGGACTTTTTCAAGAGGAAGAAGATGAAGACATCTCCATCCATGGCCGAGTAATCCGCGGGCATGGCGGACGGATGATCTAGCGAGGATTAGGGTTTCTTCTCCAACAATGGTTTATAGTTTTTAATCTTTATTGTTAAACTCTTTTCTATGTATTGGATCTTCAAATATTATTTTCAGATTATAGATTTCTGTGTGGATGATTAATATTATGAATCTAGTCATGCTTCTTTCATGATCTTATAATCCCATAGTCTTCTCTTTTGATTCTCCTACCGAGTCTTGCGAGACCTTTGCTATGCATTGCCCGTAGTGACAGCTGGTATTGTATATTCTTAGAGATCTGGTAAGACAAGGTTGGGGCTCTATCCGAGGAATCTTTGCTATGCATTGCCGATTGTGAGAGTTGGTATTGCGTATTCTTAGAGATCTGGTTAGATAGAGTTAGGGCTTTGTCCCGATGAACTTTTGCTGCGCGTTGCCTGTAGTGACAGCCGGTATCGTGTATTCTTAGGTTTGGTTGGATGAAGTTAGAAGTATAAAAAGGAAGAACCAATCGTAGGAAGAGATATTTATATATTTTATCAGATTCATAATTCTATATCTTCCGGTTAAGGTGATTGGGATGTGAATCCCTTAACTGAGTATCATATGAACCATTGAGAAGAGAAGAACCTAAATCCGAGTGAAGTGATTCCTGAAGCCTAGCCTCATTCAAATCCTGATTTCTTTGTTACCTTTATTTCACCGTTACATCTCCGATCTATTTTCTTAACTTTCATCGCTCTTGATTGTTTTCAATTCATTGTTATCTGTGTTTCTGGATCTTTCCTGCTTGTCTCTCTGTGGGATTCGACCTCTCTTATGCTGTACTGCACCGCGACCGCTGTGCGTGACACATTTGACCGACATCACACGGTCAGTATGTGCACACACGGGTGTGAAACAAACTGACAATGCGCAGTTAACCAAATTGCCCTTGCGGTCTGATAAGACGTGAAAAATGCACAAATCACCCTTTTAACTTGGTCTTGTTAGTCTCCGAGCAATACTATTTTGATTGTCCTCTCCCCATTTCAGGTATTAGGACCCTCAGTGAAGATTAGATCAAGTTTAGTACTAAAACAAACAAATAAAGAACCTTGGAAGTCAAAGGAGCAAAGGAGCAAAGATGAGCCATCTTTTACATCAAAACTGTATCTGCTCAGAAAGAACCAGATAATTTCTCATATATGGTTGGAAAGCTCTAGAAGTCTAGTTTCTAGAGAATTTTACGAATCGTGATTCCGAGTTTCTTAGAGGAAGTTACGGCATTTTTAGTACCAATGGCGCAGTCTGAATGGCAAAAGAGAAAATACGCAGGACAAATGATGGATCATCTTCCCCTATAATGATCGATCATTGTATTGTAGCAGAGACGATAGAGAGCCATGTTTTAAATGATCGATCATTTCCTTTCAAATGATCGATTATCCTTGGGCGCAGCCAGTTTTTTGGGATCAAATAATCGATCTTCACCCCTAAATGATCGATCATTTGATAGCAGTTAAGCAAAATCAAATATCCAAATCTAATCCGAGTTAAGGGAATACATAGACTATAAATAGGCATCTTTTAGGGTATTTTCAGGGGGGAGGCTCTCTGGACTCTCTCTTGGCTGCTTGGAGGCCAAGGAGAGGGAGCACTCTTTCTTAGTTTTTTTTCCTCTTTTTAACTTTTCTTTTTAGAATCTTTTGGGAGGAAATTCATGGCGGAAAGGCTTCATCAACTTTCATCTATAGATCAAACCCTCAAGATGAGTAGCTAAACTCCTCGTCATGAGATTCTTATAATGTAACTAGGGTTTCTATTAGGGATTCCTAAGATTTAGGGTTTGTATACCTCTTTGAATGGTTTGTATGGATTGAGCTTAATTTCTTTATGAACTTGGTGTGATTTTATTATTAGTGGATGAATGATTTGTTCCTTTATGCCCTAGATCTAGGTCTTGAGCATGTTAGAGCTTGAGATTAGAGATTCTTATCAAAACATTCATGCTAGCTAGAACCATAGATGTGAGGATTTTCTTCTCGAGATTAAGAGTCTTGTGATGTTAGGACCATTACACGTAATGCTAGAACCATTATGACCAACTCTTAATCCGTTATTCATCTTAATTCAAGATTAGGGATTTCGTAGTGCTAGAACCACTAGCGTAACTGTTAATCCTTGATACATTCTATTTGGCGACCTCAATGTGCTAGAACCATCTTGATCTTACACCTAAATTCATATTATACTATTTTCTCGCGATGAATTCATCCTAATCAAAGGATTCATTAGCGGTGATCATAACTAATCATTAGGTCACTGACTTTTAGATAATTGCTCTCGCCGACAAGGGATCCTAACTGGAACTTGTTGAGTGATAGGGAGAACTAGCCATTCACCTATCAAATATTAGGAAAACCATTCAGTTTGGTTAGCTCATTCTAATACTAGGAAGACCTGGTAGAATCCTAGTTATTGATTAAGAATTCTCTGGTACCTTTTCTCGTATTTATCAATCCTTTAGTGTAAAGTTAGTTTAATTTCAATTCTGAATCTTTTCTTAACTTATTGGTAGGAATACTAGATTGAGTTTAGTAGTTTAATTATTTTCCTACACATTCCCTATGGATTCGACTCGGATTCATTGCTAGCTACCCTCAAAGTAGTCAGTTTAAAGTTCGATTATAAATTTGTAATTTTGATCGGGCGCGTTAAGCTGTGACACTTTTCAAGCTCTATCACGGTCCACAACGAGCCACGGGCCCAGCCTAGACGGTCGACACAGGAGTAGAGGGACATGTCCTCACAACTGGAGCGCTTGGTTGTTGAGATGGACGATTGTTGACGGTGGAGGTCACAAAGTGCGTGCCTTGGGGTAGGCGGTGGACGTAACGTGAGTTTCCCCTAGAGATGGGACGGAACCTGGGACTTTGTAGTTCCATTTCCTTCCTGTGTGACGTAGAGTAGAACTCTACTGAGCTTTGCTGCTCACTCCTACCCGGGCTGCGTTTTGCAGGTGCAGGCGCTAGCTAATCTTCTATAGCTCCAACTGGACCAGCTCTTGGCGGCGCGATGACTTTCGGAGGCGTTTGAGGTTGCTGTTGGAGATATGTTGTACCTTTTTTTGTTTTTGTATATAGACATCCTTCGAGGAATTTGTAAATGTATGATTTCCTTCCTTAAGGAATTTTGATATAGATATGTATCTGATGTCTAAATAGTATAACTCTGATGTTAAATCAATAGAATTGTGTTTCTTCTAATCTTGAGTTTTAGATTATTAGATTTACATTTATGCCATTGGAAGTTAAATTATTTAAATTAATTGTGAAATTTGTAATGTATCGCGCCAGATTGAAGTGAACAGGTTTAGGTCCCTCATGTCCCAGTCCGGATGGATTTTCTGGGTCGGGGTGTGACACTACATGTCATGGTGTGGGTGATGAAGAGTTTTGGTGCGGGTGAAATTCGAGTTGCACTAGGAGTCATAGTCGGACTAGGACTCGGCGCGCCATGACACGGTTGGCCATGAGGGGCAATCTGAGCGTGCGAATGTCCAAGTTTTGGTTGGACTGGGTTCCTGGGAGAACTTGACGTGGCAAAGGAGAGATTTGGCGCGGGAGAAGTCCAAGTTGCGTGAGAGTTCTAGTTAGATTAGGACTTAGCGCACATGGTGGAAGGTAGTTGGCCATGGAGGCTAATCTGAGCATGCAAATGACCAACTTCCACTTGGCTTAAGTCTTGGGCAAGACATGATACGTCAAAGATGGAAGATGACACAGAAGATTCCAGACTTGACGCGTGGAAATAGGAAGGAGTCCTATTTCGAGTTAAAGCGCGGGCATGATTTGGCAAAAGCTATCCAAGGCAAGTCTTGGCTCAACAAGGAGTCCTGATGAAGTGGGCAGCTTCATGATTGGTCAAGTCAGATTCCTGATCGACATGGAGTCAATCAAGGTCTCAGAGTTGGAGTTGGGTAAGGAGACTTCCCTATAAAGGAAGAACCGGACTTCTCCTCTAAATAAGGAGAAGGCTGACCAGATGTTGGGGCATCTAGAGGGATCTAGAGATTTGGGAGGGATCTAAAGAGCTGGAGGGATCTGAGAGAGATCAAAATATGGGTTTTGGGTTGAGAGTTTCTTGTATTGAGAGTGATTGTACTCCAAGGGGTTGGGGGCGAGAGAATAGTGCTCATGTAATCATTGGTCAATAAAGGAGTTGGGATCTCATCCCTTTACCCTTATTCGTGTGTGCTTGTGATTGTGCAAGGAAGAAAGATGGATGGTCAAGAGGCAGTCGGGCTGCCAGGCGGAGTGCACAGACGGCGTGCAGACGACGTGCGAGCGGAGCATAAGTGGCGCACGGGCGCGTGGCGGTGGTGTGCAGCTCTACGTGAGGGTCTCTTGGCGCCATCATTGGGCAAAAGTAAGTCAAAAATTTACCCTCCTTATTAGTGGAATCAGGGTGCACATGGTGCCGGTTAATCAACCGATGCATATTGCAACCGTTGGATTCATCAATAGACCACGTAGGTTATGTTAAGTGGCCCCGTCTTTTATTAGTAGGATAAGTTGTCCAACAGACCACGTAGGTTATGTTAAGTGGTCCATCTTCTATTAGTAGGATAAGTTCATATTACGGGTGCTCCTAATGAAACCCCTCGATTAAATGCCCGGCCATATTTTTTCAATCGAAGGAACACTTTAACTAAAACGACCTCGATGCCGAACCGGGGGTAGGGAGCCAGGGATGGGAAGAGGAAGAACCTAGCTTGGGTGAGGGGGAGCTCTACCATGACTATGAAAGCATCATGGAGGCTGGCCGGGAGGACAGCAACGACGTCGGTCTTGATCGGCAGCGGGGTGGTAAGGTTGGGGAAGAGATGAGGGCTGAGAGGCTGCCTGATTTGAAGGCGGCGGAGGTTCTGGCGAAGTACGATGAGGGTTTCTGGCGATGGAGGTAAGGGAGGACGGCGCAGTGTCGATATCGGCCGGAGTTGAGGTTGGTGGAGGTGCAGGTGGCGAAGAACGGTGTCAGGGATGGAGAGAGGTCATGGTGGCGATGGAGGCTACTCGTGTGTAGGAGGAACGAGCCAGTGAAACTGATGGCCTCGAGGGAGACGTTGTTGCTAGTTTCGGGCGTGGCAAGGTCTGGTTGGCGATACTCGATGGCGAGGCACGGCGTGGTTGGCGACGAGATGGTGAAGAAGGACATCGGAGTCGGCGGAGTCGGGTGGAGTATGGCGACTTCCAATGATTGAAGCCCTTGACGGCTTGCGAGAAAGACGGAGGAGTTGGCGAGGAGATCGGCGGGGTGGTCCAACGAGGTAGAGAGGTTGGGGGAGAGGCGACGGCGTTCCAGCAAGAGGAAGGCAAGCGCTTCAATGTAAGGAAGGGATCACTATAATTAAAGTGTTCTTTTTATCCAACGGCTGCGATATGCACCGGTGCATATTGCACCGTATGCACCCCGAATCCCCCTTAACCCGGTTCTTAACCCCGCCAAACGGAGGCTTATTAGCGCTGTGACACCCACCTCCTCCCACCACACACACACACACACAACAACAACAAAAGGTCTTGGCGCGAACCCCTCAAACCCTTCCCGGGAAAAACATTTTCAAAGCGTGGAGGCGCGAGTGGCGACGAGCTCTGAAGAGTGAAGACCCATCCGTCGCCATGGCCGCGGCCTTCGGCTACCACTCGCCCCAGTTCTCCGAGGTATGATTGACTGCTTCTCCCTTGCTCCATCACTACCTTATCATCATAACGATCGCCTTCTCTCCGCTCGCCCACACGGTTGGCGGCATATATGTCTGGCATGCGATCTTGCTTGCATCTTTGTGGCTCTTGACTCAATAGCATGCGATCTTGCTTGGATGTAGTTTTCCGGGGTTTTGATTCTTAGACGAGTAAATCGCTTTAGTATCATGACTTTGCTTGCTTTTCTTCTAATATGTCTTGGATTTTGATCCATTCTATGGAGTCCGATTTCTTTGGTTGATCGCTCTTATTTGTTCTTGGAGGATTACTGGATCAATTGCGGTTTTTGTGTAAATTTACGTGTTGCGATCCTAACCCCCGATGTGTTCTTTCCGGGGTGTCATAAGATATGATTTTTAGATGGGTTATCAGACGTCAATTCAAGAACTTAGATGAGTATTGTGGTTCTCTAAAGATTCGACCTCTACTTGGATGGTCCTCAAGAAATTCTTCAAACACATCTTTGATGTAGATTTAATGCTATATGAATAGTTTATACTTACGAATTGAAGAGAAACATGCCCCTCGTTCACAATGGATACCACCCATAATATTGCGGTGCACAATGTTACCTTTCCTGACTGCTAGCTTATTCGAGTCTAATTAGCAAGGTTAGGTCATTGATGATTATGGTGATCTTGTTAAATTTCAGGACATTGCTTGGCGTCCAGCGTGGCTTCAGCCTCACCAGCCACCAGGTTATGTTGATTCTGAAAAGGACGGGGAATCCGCTTCTCTACTAGCATGCAGGGTTCGTCTTTTTTGCGTTACTGAAAAATTGGATGGCCTTACATGGCGTAGGAGTTTGGGCTAATTGTGAAGTATTTCTTGCCTTACATGGGCATTCTCTTGTTCCATTTCCTTCAAGGAGGTTTGAGAAAAATAAATAAACATGGACATTCTCTTGTTCCATATCCTTCAAGGATGTGAAAAAAAGAAAAAGAAAAAAACAACTCTTGAAGATGAATCTTCGGCTATTTCCTCTTTTTTGGGAAAGAAATTATCTGTCACAGTATTGTGCTAGAGATTTCTACATAAAATGATTTTTATGACTCACATTTTGCTTAGTTCAGTATATTTGAAGTGTCTTTTACAAAATTACAGTTCAGTGGTATTTTATTTTACTGTTCAGGTGCCTGATGATGTCTTGAATATAATTTTTCTTCTATCCTGGTATGTTAGTTAGTACAAAGTTCTTACTTTCTCAGTGGTTGACTAGAGTTACGGTGATGACTTTCAGACTGTGGTACCTCAAGAAAATGCAAGTGATGGACCTGGCAACCAATTATTGTTCAAGGACAATGGAAGTTACAGTGACTGCCACCTATTTCTATCTGCTGAGGATGATTCCACTACAAGTACTTCTGGAAATGTACGTCTTCTTTCTGCTTTTTATTGGTTTTTTAATTTTTTTTAACATTCTTGCATCCTCTTTGGATGTTAGAATCTTATATGTATAATGGCTGATACACTATAAATATTGCTCTAGTTTTCATAATTAAGTTCAGGATTTTAATAGGGACTGCTATGAGATATCATATGTCGTTCAAGCGTGTGGCTGGCCCTGTAGAAAGAAGAGTATGATACATCTACTAGCTATTCCTAAAAATCTTAGCCTAAACAATTCTGTTGGGTTCTTTCATGCTTGGTTACTAGTTGTGGTTGAACTCTGTAGAAAACGGATGTTACAAAGGCAGAAACAAGCTGGCATGTTCCAGGATGAATAAGATAAATGTTGAAAGAATATAAGTTACCTGAAGCTGATTTTTTCTTCTCTGTGTAATGCAAAAGAAGGTAAAGCAGCATGATCTTTACCTAATGATGAAAGTGAAATCTGATCCTTACTCTTAGTAGATAAACGAAATGGTTTATCTTGACATACAAAACCTCCCCAAGAATATTATTGGATAAATGTATTATCTGGTCTATAATTTCATGTTTTATCTACTTGTCATTTTTCTCAAACTTACATTCCTTTTGTTTCTATTTTTCCCTTTCTTTTGGCCTCATTTTAACAGGTGCTACATCTTCACCTCCATCTTTCTTCAGGACGTGTATCACAGGACTCCTCGGGTCTACTTAATGGCAAATTTCTTGCAGAAAATTGGGAAGCCAACAAGGCTATGACTGCAAATAGCTTTCCTGGCATTCCAGCAGTCCATGATAATACAAGCTACCCAACTAAGGAGGTTCAAGACTTTCCTTCAGGTTCCAAACTTGTTGCCTGCTGTTCAAAAATGTCCTCAGAACTGCCTCGAGAGTGCAATTTCATAGTCGAAAAGAACAGTCGGCTGGGATTTCAGCCAAAGATTGCTGCAAGGAAGCTTAAGAAAGCAGATGCTATTGATGCAGTTGAACTTTCTATTGCTGCCTCTGAAGCATTGGTTATCTCAGACATGTTGTCAAGAAGCCTGAATTCAGAACCTTTGCCTGGTGCAGGTATACTGGAAATCGCCCTTCAGGTGAAGCAAGCACGAAATCAAAACCATTTGGACATGTTGGAGAGTGTCTCTACTCCTGCATCTGATATCCTTGATGAAACAGATCAACTTTCTGATTTGGATGAAGACAGCATGGCAGGTTCATATGATGATGTTGGCCTGAGTTTCACTCAAGTTATAGTCAGTCCTGATGATTTTTGCAGTGAAAGATCTCCTCAAGACACCCGCAATTCGGATATAGAGCGACAAGTTTTACCGTTTATTTGGTCTGCTGGGCTTAAGACCCCTGTCTCAGACCAATATTGTACAGGACAAGAAAAAGACAAATTGATTGATGCTGAAGATAGTGTAATAGGATCCATTAAGGTATGGCCAAGGAACTTGATAGGAAGATTCTTCTATGATGAAAATCTGACCAATATTTGCCTGTGACTCATTCCTCTTTAAGAAACTAACAGAATGTTTCATGCAGAATGTGTTCCAAAATACAGATGCTTTGAATGTAAACAAGATGGATACTAAAGATGGAAGGATTGCAACGGTAAGGAATGCATGTTCTTTTGAAATGGTTAGTTTCTTAGTAAATTTTAGGTCACAAATCATGCAGAAAAAGTTCAATAAATTTTGAGATAAGTGGTCCTTGAATTTTTAAGTGGCTAGTTATCAAGTCTATTTTGTTATTTGTTATAATCACCTATAAATATGAACATTTTTAGGATAGCAAAGGATTTGCACCGAAGGATACAACTGCCAGGAGAAGTAGAGAAGAAATTGTAGTTAGGGAGACTAGCTTTTTTTCGGAATCCATGGAAACTATGAATGAACGGAGGAGGTCAGAGCATTTACCAGGGGCGGAACCTGAGATAGTTGCATCTTCAAGCACGCCATATAACACCTTTGCAGGAAACAAGAATGCTCATGAAGGAGGAGCTTTTTCTCAGGACCCCATCAGATGTTGTAGCTTATCGTTTACAGATACTCTTTGTTCCATTGTACCAAGCAGTATTCCCTCCGAGGACTCTCTTGAGTCCAATAAGGACCCACTCATGGCTGGTGAAAAATTCATTGGATCTATTGGACCTGTTGGACTCCTGAATTGCTGTGACAAGACTTTCAGGCAAAATGCTGAAGTATCTTTTCCTTTAAAGCCACTGCATGAGGGGAAAGATTGTGATATTTCAGAGTTCAGTGCTAAAGGTTCTGGAGAGCCTAGTCGCAAGCTGCTAAATTCCCTCAAGTCTTACAGTGTAGTTCCTGGACTGGGTGCCACAACGAAGATTCCTTTGCTTGTTGAAAAAGTACTATCTGAAAACGTAAAAGAAAAGATACGACATCCTTTTCCCAATAAGCAAAACAAAAGTTCTTTGCTATCTGGCAATGTTGACTCCTTCACTGTTCCTTTGAGTACCAGTGACAAACATGCTGATGTTGATGGACAGAGAAACAATCAGAGCCTTGACATTAACGAATGTGAAGCTGAAGAAACTACTAGTAGGGTGATCAAAGATGATGATATGTCAGTGCTTCACCATGAGCATGAGGAAAGATGCTTGTCCAATTTAATCAACAATAAGAATGGACGCCACCTTCAAACTAGTAAAATGACCTTAAGCAGCGACGGAAGACACAATGATGTAGTACAGTCTTCAGAACAAAATACAAGGAAACACAACATACATGGAGCTGGCTGCATGGATCAGGTCTATGAAAAGTTGCCTGCCTTTTCAAGATCAAGTTTATATCCACATCCCACAAATCCCCAGGGCCTCCCAAAAAAGAAGGTTAGGTTCACAGAAGCTGAAATTGATTGTGATGGGATTGAGGCTCTTGGAAGACTGCAATCTGGATCTGTCTACATAGGCTTGCATGGTCAAACTAGAAGAAGAAACAATATGTTCAGTTTGCAGAAAAAACCACTTACTTCTAAGGACAGTCATCTTATGAATGAAACAAGAATGATTTTTCAAGGTTTAGAATTTCTGTTGACTGGATTTTCAGCTCAGAAGGAAAAGGAACTTGAAGCATTAATAAGAAGATGTGGAGGTTATGTTCTTTCAAAGATTCCATCATGTCCCTCACATCTTACTGTGAGACAGAATTTGGAAACTTCGAACTGGAAAACCCCTATTGTGTTATCTCCAAAGAAGGTCTGTGTTTTTTATTTAAGCAGTTCTACCTTTGGGTTTCATTGGTTCCTTATTACTTGATAATGGCTCAATGCTATACCTAATGTTCAGGTTTTGAACCATGGTGCCATCCTGCCGAGTAATATATGCTGAAATTCTGTATTGTTGTAATGAGTAGATATAAGCATGATTGAATCAGATAGCTATCGACATTACTGATTATACTGATGGGCATGTGGCATTGGGATTAGCAGGAGTACACTATGTTTGTAGTTAACCTCTCACATTGAGGTCACAGATTTAATTGAAGCTTTCCACATATATCTATTGTTATACTAATAGGAACGAGCTGTCATGGCTTGAATTGTTGCTGTTCAGATTGTTACCTTCAAATTTGATTTCCTATATTTGCAAAGACAGATGTGTTCTAACATTGAACTATCCTTTGTCATGGAATGCTTGTGCAGGTGCAGTCAACTAAGTTCTTGTATGGTTGTGCAATCAATACCTGGATGCTGAATGCCGACTGGCTGCTTGACTCAGTACAGGCTGGTTCAGCATTACATCCGGGAAAGTAAGTGCAAGCACGAGCCTGATATAATTTTTTTATATATTTGGTGCGCAAGTTAGTCATTGAACTTTTTTTTTTTTTTGATAAGTTAAGCCAAAAGGCTGGAACCCAAGAAAGAACAATCAAAACAGCAATTACACCTGGAACTAACAAGTAGCATCTCCAAGGGTCTGTCTTGCAATAGTGTCTGTTATCTCATTGAGAGACCTGGGGATATGCGAGATCAAGAACCTACGAGAATAGATTACCTCCCACCAGATGTGTTTCAAAACAACCTCCAAACCTGCTAGCCAAGACAGCCCTCCATTAACATAACCAACAGCCATCTTAGAGTTTGATTCCACCACAACCTCTTGCACACCCCCTTTCTTAGCCTCCTTGATAGTAGCCAAAATCCCCTTCAACTCGGCTTCAATTGCCAACGAAGCTTATGCCATGCCAGTCCAAAACCAAGTGCGAACACCACTAAGATCGAAGCAAACAACCCCCAAGCCGCAGTCTGCGTCCGCTCGGACAAAGCCAGCATTAAGGACCCTAGACGTGGTGTTCAACTTCTTCAAAGCGTAAAGATCTCCATGAGAGGCCCAATACTCCTTGTTTTGTCAAAAGATCTGCTTGACAAGTTTAATAGCATCACAAGCCTCCCCATTGAAGAGTAGATTGTTTCTTGATTTCCATAACCACCAAATGCAGTATCCTATCAATGCTTTCCTCTGTGAGGTACCCAGGCTAGAGGAGGACAAGGTCATAAGCTCTCAACAACTGTTAATACAAGTACAGTAGACATTCCTACTTGCCAAGGCACCCAGTTGCTGCCAGACTCGTCGAGCAAAAGGACAATCAAAGAAAGGATGTTGAATTGTCTCTGGGCCTATCTTGCAACAAGGATAGTCGCACTCAGCAGAAGCATCCACTCGCCATAGAGAGTCTAGGACAGGCAATCGAGCGTGAAAGAGGCGCCACATGAATTGCTTCACACGAGGATCTGTGAGGGATTTCTAGAAATTGAGCCAACCCGCATCATCAGAGTTAGAAACCATAGGAATTCACAGATCCAAGCCAATGATAAGCCGTTGAAGTAGAGATCTCCCCTTTCTTGTCGTACATCCATAAAGCTTGGTCTCCAATATCCTCCGAATTGATATCAATGTATAATATGACATTTGCAAGGCTGGGGTGGAAAAGTTCTCTCACCATTCGCTGGTGTCGTTATCCCTCTGATCGCTCACAAACGCGTCGTTAAAACATTGCAAACTCAATCAAGAATAAAATTTATAAACCCTTAATCCGAATACTAAACTATGGGGTAGAATAGTGATGAAATACGGGATCGAATCACAGGGAAAACTTTGATTACGAAGGAGAAACTAGAATGAAATCTCGGAACTCTAAACCTAAAGCGAAAAGGATTGATTTGGATTTTTGAAACTGATTAATTAAAACTAATTAAGAAAGCGATGTAAAAAGGTTGAAATATATTAATGAAAGAAAACCTAGGGATTACTCAATCAACTTTAGTTTCACTTCCTGTATTCTCTAGTTATCCTCTTGTTTACTTATCTAGACATTATAGATTCATAGCTTCTTAAGCTTACATGAATCTCTAAAAGAAGGTGAGTGTTTTCCAAAGGCATATTTTATCTTCGATTAGCATAGATTGTCTTCGGGGTAACCTTAGCACAAGCTATCGTCACTAAGCATAAAATATCTCATCGGTTATTCACAAAGCACATAAAAACCATCCTATATATCTCTACCATCAATCACCGAAATCAGGTAGGACTAAAAGTACGTTAAGGAACTTTGTTCCCTCAACTCTATTATCATTAAAACCAAATCTATAAGATCATGTCCAGAAAAAGAATACAAGATTCAACTAGAAAAATACAATGAAAATTTACTAAAGCTTCATGGGATCCCTAAGTACATAAATTAGCTATTCATCTTTGTGATGGAAGCCATAGATTCGATGAAGAACGATTGGAATTCACGCTGCAACTCCATCTTCTCCAGAGGATCTTTCAAACCCTAATTCTCTTTTTTTTCTCTATGGGGGCCTCCAATTTTCGGCCAACAAACAGGTTCTTATAGGTGTATTCCCGGAATTAGGGTTATGGCTAAGTTGGACTCCTACTACAACTCGGTTCCTTGAATTAATTCCTGGTTGTCCTACTCCGGTCGCAACTGGGTCCAATCAAGCCGGAATTTGGAAATGTGCTCAACATGAAAGATGTAGATTAGGAAGTCTTCTGTCCTAGTCCGAAGATTTGACATTATTTGGACTTATCTGAAATATTTGGAGAATATTCTCCTGAACGTCGACGGATCAATTTCCCAGCATTTGTTTATCTTCATAACTTGTATTAATCTATCCGGAATCTCGCAAAGTGTTCAACATCAAAGTTGTTCGTCTTGATGTCTTCTATAAGTCCTCCAAATTTTAGGAATTTAGAATTTATCTGGAGATTTTGGTGAATTCTTTTCAAACTGCTAGTGGAGCGGCGTAATTTTCACATATTAGTCTGTTTCTGTATTTTCTAACTTGAATCTTCATTAAATCTGAAATCAATTAACAAACTATCAAATACAAACACTCTCGGGCTAACAAATGTAAATTAAGGGATTTAAGTATGAATATTTAGTGACTGATCACCCTCACACTCACCAAGTCACCAACTCTTCCTTTATCAAAAAATGAGTCTGTAGCAAAAAGACTTGGATAGCGATCTAAGGGGACATCAAAGACCCAGCAATCGTGAAGGATATGGACCCTGCTCCCCTCCGCTGGCGCCCATCGCACCCCTAGCCTAAGGTCTTTGACTGCACGACATACCTTCCTCCACATAAAGGAGCATCTACTATGGACAGGTTGATGGTCATGTCAAATGTATTTTGCTCTAACTACCTTTCCCCAAATTGAATCTTGGCCGAGCAACGAGTCCGTTGACTGCTTCATTCGCAAGGCTTTCTGCCAGACATCCAATCTCTTGAACCCAGCCTCCCATGCTCCTTAGGCCTGCAGACTTTCTCCTAGGCAATGTGTGAGAAACCACCAGCCTAGCCAACCCAAAGAAAATTACGAGCAAGGAAATCCAAGCTCTTAAGAACTGAAGAGGGAACATGGGTAGCACACATTGTGTAAACTGAGAACTGAAAACACCCCTCAGTTGGCCGGAAGTTATCCCTCCAACTGATAAGCGAGAGGGTTTTCTCCTCCATCGACCAAGGACTAACCATCAGGGCCTGTTTCATGTCTTCTTCCTTCTGAAAACGGAACAGGAACACCCCTCCTTCCAGATTAGTAACAAGCGATGGTGCGAAGTTCCTCCAAAGTTTCCCCACCCTTGAACCTGAGAGCTTCCAATCTAACAGATCCTTCAGTGAATCAACCAAAGAGAGAGAGCTTGAGGTTTCTTCTACTTTCAGGGACCGCTTCTGGATCGGGAACAATAACATCGGAGTATTGCTCCTTTAGCCTTGCAATCTCTGCTTCTGAGGGGCCAGAGAAAGCTGAGGTAACCGGCATAGCCCACGTCGTGCACAAGTTGAGATCCCTGGTCAGCCCTGCAGCTGCTTCTACATATGTTTTCTTAGCTAGCACCACTTGGTTATCATCCATCCCCCTGTAGGATCCACCCAGTGGAACCTCTTTTGTGTCAGTGCCATCTGGTGAGGAGGAGGATACATGGAGCTAAGACCCGGTGTCATTAGCTCCATCGACCATCCCAACGCTCTCCGAGTCCCCAAAGATAGGGGCTGGCTTTCCTCTAATGATCTCCTTTCGAGCCAAATTCCTTTTCAACACTTTTCTTTCTTTCGATCAAGCTTCTTTTGAAGCAGGATGCGCCTAAAATGGGTTGCTAGGCTTTTTTCCTTCTTCTTCTTCATCACGAGTTCGAAGGAATGGCTCACTTCAAACACCCGGTTAGTCATTGAACTTGTTATACTCTTATTTCTCCAATGGAACACACACACGCTGTTACATGCTAACTCTTACCTGGGCCTTTAATGCTGGACTTAGGACCCTTAAATTCAACCAGTGTCTCGACTAATGTCAAGAACCCGGTAGATGGAGCAAGAGCAAGTGTCTGCGAGCACATGTCTATCATAATGCCCTCTAGCAGGGCGTCGGGGATTTGAACATGACCTTTTTACACGAGACACCCATCCAGGTGGTAATTTGTTGCTATGCACCACCATTAGCTGCTACATGCCAACCTTATCTCCTGTAATGGTGCTGAAATTCCTAGTCTATTGGTATATCTGATAGGATTGTGGTACTTATAGAAATTTAGACCTGAATATTTGTGGCAATGAGATCTTTACTCCTAGCATCATGGATCACTTAATGACCCAAAAGGAGCTTATGCAAGAAGCCCCATCTTACTATTCGGGAATGTTCCTATATCTGTTTGCTTACATTCCAAGAGATATCCAGGCTCCATTGCTCCCTCAAAAGCCTCTTGCTCCATGCGATCTCTACCCTTGGGTATCGTGAAGTTTCCTTGCTGCTCTAGAACAGATGTAAGGAGAAGTAGGGATGGAGAAACTGAAAAAAGGGAAAGGAGTATGTGAGGGACAGATAGGAAGGGAAGGTTGTAGGCAAGGGAGAAGGACAGAAGGAGATGGAAGTACGTGAGAGAATGAGAGAGGAGAGAGCGGGATGGTGGCTTCTCTAACGTCTATGAACAAAAAAACACTGGCCTCAATACTAGCTAGTAATCGGTTGAGTCCACTGAAGAGATAAACAGTTAGCCATGGGAACTTTGGTTAAATTGAAAAGTACGTCTAAAATAGCACTAATGGACATGCTTATATGCCGTCTGACCTTATTTTGTACCTCATGATTTGTGTACCATCACTATACTGCTACCGGCATTGCTGCTCGCTTACTGCCCATGCATCTAGCCATGTTTCATGTAACAGAAACGTGGGTTCTTATCTATGTAGCTTGAAGTGCAGTTAGTTTCTTCTATGTTCCTTATGGAAAGGGAAGCTTATGATGACAACTGATCCATCTCTAGGTATTTGATCAAACCGCTACAAGCTTCTGAGAGGAATTACTTGAGAATTGGGGAGCCAATCTACTCAAAAGCCCACTCATTCATCTTCAACAGAGTAGGAATTTTGCTATATGGCAGAACTAGCTTCTGTTCTAAATTTTTGAAAATCATAAAGGTACTTTCTTAGTCTAAATTAAATAGAGTTAAATGCCTTTGTCCAGCTCTCACATTTTTCTTCTGTTGCTTCATTTCATATATTTCCATCCTTTCCTGAGCTTGTCCAGATCTCAATAGTGCTGTTTTGTGTGAATATTTTTTCTTTCTTTACCTCTTTACTGCAATTCCTGATCATTTTGCTGAAGCTGGAATTGGTTTATGATTCATAAATACTGTCACATTAAATAAACAAACATGCAGTCTTGTGATTCATCATGTTGGCATAGGCACTGACGCGTGCATACTTTTGTGCTTGCAAGCATCTAGCGACAAAGTTGTCAATCCTTTGGCTGTCTAATAACAAACAGGGTATATTATAACATCTAAAACTTCAAGATGTCGAAGTAAATTAACCAGATATTGTGGGTGCTGTTGGGAGGTGAAAGCAAGCAATTTGCTCAAACAAATGACCATGTCTCAACCTCAAACTCTTAACAAGTTTTTTGAAAATGCAATCTTATTCTAATGTTGTCCCAAAAGGACCTCCATCATCTATAGTTTCCCTCGAAGGTTAAAGAATATATCTCCCTCCGGTTAACTGTCCGGTTAACTGCCAGACAAACTAACGGAACTTGTAGCATCTTTGAATGCCATTCTATATTTATGTCAGATAAAAATCTAACCCAGTGTTATGTACATGTGGTGCAGCATGGAGGTGGTCAGGTGTACAAATCCTTACAGCGATTAGTTCAGAGCTTGAGAAATGGAAGGAACTCGGTGGGAACCATCCTCGTTGAGGATGAATGCAGTGTGTCACGTCACCTGAAACATTGTGCTATGGAAAACAATCTTCCAACAATGGTTAGTAGCTTTTCTTACTGTGAATATGGCAATCAATGCGCTATATTGAGTATGTTGCATTTGTAGCATTTATTGAGTGAAACAGATAATTAGTTACAGACCTGAGAATTGGACAAGAATCACATATTTTTGAATATCAAAGACCTTCTTGTTTTCAAAGTACAATTAAACAGAAAGGACACAGTATAGCCAAAGCTGCGAGAACAGAATCATTGGCATGCTCATGCCGACATCAATCTGTGCAGTGGACATAATATTTGCAGATTATAACATCACTTCAAGTTCGATTATCTTATTGTGACAGCTCAATACATATCTGTGCAATATCCTTCGTCTTAGTTAAAGATTTCTGTATCATGAGTTGGACTGTAACTTCTTTCCTTATTCTTTATAGACCTAATTGGATAAATTTTCATTTCGAATGCTTCCTGCAGCCAGCGAATTGGATGATAAACAGTTTGTTTGCTGGAAAGTTACTTCCTTTCAAGAAGAATCGATATGCTCAACTGCATAAGATTAAGATGCCAACATTTACCCAGCACAAAAATATTGACATGAGCCAAGAGATATGATTGCGTCATGGCGACAAAGATATACACATTAACTGCAATACGTTAGAGAGGTGATATACTCTAGTCTTATAGACTAAAACCATTGTCAGGCAGTTGCATCTCTATTTCCTTCCAAAGATGTGTTAGGTGTTTCTCTTATACACCCAAGAAGGGAAATTATCTACTTTTGCTAACAAAGTAACAAAATTTCAGGGACTCTGCTCTCTTCATGGAAATTTGAGGACAAATGGTATATGGCTTAGCTGGCGGGTGAAGAAATGCACTATAAAGGCATTCCTAGGGTTGCTGTGACTGATTTAAACTTGCTATTGGATTGTTATCCAACCATGGAGAATTTATGAGATTAAACACATTATGCTGGTAGGATTGCTTTCTTCATGCAGTACTGTGTTGGTTAGTTCCTTGATGCATTACCACACTAGATTCTGTTAGCGCAAGTGGTTGGATAGCCAAAATCTCATAGGCCATTTTTTGAGCACGATCAAGAGCAATGGCGCTATGTGACAATTTTGCAAGAGCAAACTTTCCCAATCACTCTCTAGATTATATATTTGGCCCGTATGTTTTCTATTTTCTCCTGCCGGTTTTTTTTCCCACCTCATTGTGGATCATAGTGCAGGTGAAGACAAAGCTATTAGCTTGATTGGTTGTCCGCGGAGACATTTTGATCCAGGAGCTCGTTCAGAACATTGATCAAGTTGAAGACCACATTTGGAGCATTGGTGACTATTTCTAACGAATTAGCCATGTTCAGTGAGGGTTTTTGAAGTAAATCATCTATGTAGCTGTGAAAAAATGGTGCTAATTCTCACCTGATTAGCTGCATCAGTTGCTGAATTCAGCGGGCTCTAAGCTGATCAGAGAGTAAAATCCTTTTTATATTGTATACTGAAAGAGAAGTACAGAAAACCTCGTATATACTCAACCATGAAAGAAAAAAGCTCGTATATGTAGATAGAGTGTTGATTGGTGTACATGGATAGGTGGCATGTATAGTGCACAATCGATATTTTTCCATCGGTAGTGGATTACCGATGGAATAGATGAAGGTATCGGTATCTCATCATCGGATCAGATCGAACAATCAGTAGTTGGTTATCGATACATTCACCGATTCATTCATCTATTTCTATCAATGAGATAGATAAAAAAGTCGGTACTTAACTACCGATAGGTGGTATGTGTATTGCATGAATCATTATTCATGTAGATAACATAGCCCCGGCATGTAGGTCTGCCGAATATGCTGAAACTCTGCTATGGATGACAATTTTTTGTAAAATATGATCTAAAGCACTGAATTTCTTATACTGCGTTTTTTTTAGGTGATATTTACGAGATTTGCTGATTGTTGCTGAGGTCATTCTTTCTTCTTAAACTCTTGAGGGTTGCTGCACATGATCCATATTATCCACTTTACAAGGCATGATATCCCTTAAAGGCAAAATTGTGGTTATATGGTAGCTGTAGCAGAATAGGAAGCTTGTAAACAATTCTAACTTCCAACAACCTGGTGAATATCAAATATTTCAGCCCCAATAATGTGCCACTTTGCCTTTGAAAGATAGAATCATCAAGCATATATATTTTAAGGAGAAAAATGAAAAGCCAACAGGATGTATAATGATCAATTAGCACACCAGTGCTCGATTGCACGACAACAAGTCTCATTGCAGATGAAAGTCGTCACATCAACAGCAAACAAACTAACATACCACCAGCCCTATGTTAGGGTTGTGAGCCCCTAAGGCCAACACTATGACACGGTGGTCGCCATCACGAGTCATGTGAGGCTTAGTGACTCCTGATAGCAAACCAAACATTCCAAAACGAGCTAACATGCATCTGTCCAAGATGGTGTGGCAAATTGAGGAGATGACATGATGGATCGGGCCAACAACAAAATTGACACGCCATGGCACGGTGGTGGCATGTCCGGACGCGTGGCACGCAAATGAGAGCATGCCAGGTACATGCCCGGGGCACGCACACATGGAGCGCATGTGCTTGAGGCAAAAGCGCTTGGCGGCCGAGTCCAAGTCCTATTAGGACTTGGCCCGCCAAGTGGGACACAGCAGGTCGTTGGGGATAAGTCCGACCATGTGAACTTTGAGTTGTACTAGCACGTGATCCTAGGAAAGGTTTGATGAGGCAAAGAAGAGAATGAAGAAAGAAGCTTGTCGTGGCAGGCAATATAATAGACCGAAGTCCTATTCCAAGTCATAGCGCGACGGTTTGGGCTAGTGGCTATCTTTTGGCAAGTCCTATTCGAGGAAAAGTCCAAATAAGACAATGAGCCTTCTTGATTGGCGGATTGTTGCCCAGATAAGTATGAAGCCTTGGACTTGAGAAACTCACTTGTGGGGCAAGAGTTGGACTCTTCCTCTATATAAAGAGTTGGTCGGCCAAGATGGAGATCATCTCGGCATTGGCTAGGGTTTGCATTTCTTTATAATTGAGTGATCTTATATCTTGAGTTGGGAGAGAGAGTTGAGCGGATTCTCTTATAAGGTTACTCATCAATAAAGCAACAGGACCTCTCCTTTTGCCCATATTGTGTTCTTCTTGTGGTTCTTGTGTTTGTGCAAGGAGGAGAAGGGCTGGTCAAGGACGTATCGAGCTGCCACTTGAAGCATGCACAGGTGGTGCACAAAGCGCGCATGGGCGTGACACGACGTGTGAAAGGCGTGCAGGCGTGCACACGACGCGGTGCGGTTCGAGATCGAGGGTCTTTGGCGCCATCAACGGGTTCTCTTTTGTGAAAAGTTTCCATTGTGTTTCCCAACGACACCCTACACCCTGCCAAACTAGTAGTACTCGGCTGCTCTAAAGAATAGATTTTGGGGAGAAATTCCCAAGCCACCAATTTATTTAGGGCCTGTTTGGTTGCTGAGAAGTGAGCTGAAGTGAAGTGACTTCTGGGGAGTGGAGTGAAATGAAATGAAGTGACTTCTGAGGGTTTCTGAGTTCTGGTGTTTAGTTGGTGTTTGAAGTGGGATATGGTCACCCCCAACTATTTAATATTTTAATAATTTTCCTATATTAAAATATTAAAAATAATACTATTTTAGATGACGTTGACCAATCACGAGGTGTCACGTGACATGTGGGATCCATTTATATTAATATTTTATTACAGTATGATATTATTAACATTATTTGCCACTTAAAATATTAAAATTAAAACATTAAAATAATATTTTAATCTTAAAAATATTAATAATTTAATAACTTATATTAATATTTTATTACATTATAATATTATTAATATTATTTCCCACTTCAAATGCCACTTCAAATGACTTCAGGCCAAAAAGACCTGAAGTCGAAATGAGAAGCGGCAGCTTTGACTACAGTGACTTGGAAGTGGGGCTGAAGTCCGAGCAACCAAACACCTGAAGTGGCTCGGAAGTCACTTTTTGAAGTGACTTCCGAGCCACTTCACATGAACCAAACACGCCCGTTGAAATCTCTATGGAAAACTGAAGTAGATGGGTGTGACTCTTGCCGAAGACATAGTTTGGATTGAAGCGTCTTATGACCTACGTGGTGACTACAGAGCTGATTTACTACAAAAATCATTGAGGTGTCTAGTTTAGTGGAGGGTGTACCTCTATCGACACTCAAGAATAAGTTTGTTCCATTTTTAGCATTTAAATTTCAATAGGTTGATGTTTCAACTATATCATTTTCCTAAATTTTGTGTTAAACCGAACTATGAAAATATACTCTCATTTTTTTTAAAACGATTTAAGCATTTTAGTTGAATAATTAGAATTAATATGATATCATAGCAGAATCATACCGGTGGATACAAGATACACGAAATGCTTCACATGTTGCGTCTTGTTTTTTAGCATTATGATAGGGTGAATAATGTTGTGCGTGAAAGTCGAAGAGGGGGTTATTTGTATCTTTAATGAAAAATCGATAACAGGAAAACCTTGATAGGAGGAGTCTAATAAAACCGTATGCTTGTAAATGAAGAGAGTAATAATTAAAACAAGTAAATGAATGATAGGATGAGAGTTAAGAGAGATTGCATCAGATTTTTATAGTGGTTCGACCAACCTTGCCTACGTCCACTTCGCTCAAGTGTACTCTTTGAGGTTTCACTACTTGCAAGACCTCTTACAAGATATCCATCAAGTTTACGGGTGCTTGACAACCTATCCATCAAGCTTACGGGTGCTTGGCAACCTTATAATCTCTTCAAACCACTGTTGCATCTCTCTCTCAAAGTCTACTTCACAACTTGAAGTAGTTTTACAAAGTTAAGCTCACAAATAAAGAGAATAAACTTGCTACAAATATTTCCCAATGATCCCTTAGCTCCCTCTAAGTTGGTTGCAAGTTTGTTGCATCTCTCCTTTTATATCTGAACTCCAAAGCCCTCCAAATAGCCTTTCAACGACTATTTTTGCTTTCTCCAACGGCTCTTTAACGGCTCTATTTCTGACTGGCGGTCAACCGTCGCATCATCCACCACATCATCCGTCGTGCTCAAACATAGCTCGGATCGACCGTCGCATCGACCTTCAAGCTCACGGTCGACCATCGCATCTTCCGTGAGCCTCTGTTGTGAAAAACGCTTCTCATGGTTAATGCCTCGTTCGACCGTCGCTTCTCCATAATAGGCCACGGTTGATCAGCCCATCGACCGTCGGCCTATTTCCCACGAACAACTTCCACGATTGATCCGTGCATCAACCGTCAGTCTCCACGGTCGATCTGTGCATCAACCGTCGCATCGACCGCGAGTACCAAAACATCTTAAATATGATTTTAATGCTTTCCAAATTAAGGGATATAAATAACAAAATAATGTTTTATCATCATACATAATTTGACATCATCAAAACAATACTATAACTAATAGTGCGTCTGCAGTTTTGCCATTAGGCCATTCGCGTCACACGCTCCATTCCCCTCCCTTCCCTATTATAGGGAATAAAAAGTAGGGAAATGCCCATTTTGACTCTACATCAAATACCATGTTGCTTTCCTATTTTGGAGGAGATTAACAGTGCTCGTCCACATGTAAGGGAACATTATACCTCTCCCTATCTTTTATTTTATGTTAAAATTGGTGGGGTCTTTTATTTGAAGAGAAAAAAAAACATTAAACCATCTCTCTTTTAACCATTATAAACATTATAAACAATATAAACGTTATAAATACTAAACAAAACATTATGAACATTACAAAACATTATCCCATATTTTGTTTTATTTGAAAAGCAAAAATTTAAAAACATTATATTTTGACGGATGGATTTCAAGTATTTAATTAATAGAACTATTGAGATAAAAATTATATTATTATTTATTTTATAATATACTTTAATATAAAAATATCTCAAAGATTAATTATGTAATATAATATTTATTTCTACAATAATATGATTAAATAATAAATGAAGAGTAAAATAAGAAAAGAAGATGAGGGAATGAGTATTTTAATGATGTAAGGAATGGTTTAGGGAAGCTAATGTAGGGTAGAGAATGTGTAAAATATGAAAGTAATATATATTGGAATACTTTAGAGAGGATAGATAGAGAAGCTGATACGGATGCCCTTAGATCCATCCCCTTATATTGCTCTTTGATACGTTCGTCTGAAAATGTCCTTTCAACAATGAGAGGTCCCCTAGATTTAGAGAACACCAAATTACAGGTATTACCTAATTCTTTCATGAAAGATTAGATGCTTGTTAATTTGTTATAAGTTTTTTTATGGTATTGGAGCGAGATGCTTTTAAAAAAACTTGAAGCAAGACTGGCTGCACCGTGACCCCTGGTTTTTTAGTCTATAGTCTCTTAATTAGCTAAATATTTAAAATTTGCTCAATTGAAAGATTGTTTAACATTTAAATCAAGTGAAAGTAAAATTTGCTCAACTGAAAGATTGTTTAACATTTAAATCAAGTGAAAGTATTTTTATCAACAAGACGGACACAATCGCAATTAAGACTGTTCTCTCATTTCGGACAAAAAATTTGGATTATCCTTTGTTAAAAAATTGCGAAATACTGATTCCACTTGTAATTTATTGTCGTTTGTAAAGTACGTCGATTGTTTGATGCAAACCCGATTCAACTTCGAAGAGCTTGTTTCCATTTCCATGCCAACATAGAGAGCCCACCGCCATGCTTGATAATCTCGCCAGTTGAGAACTAAATACAATCGTGATATATAATACTTAAACGTCACGAAAGATACATGATTGTACATAAACAAGTCTCCCTCGGCAATTAAGACAGAAGGATGGTTATAATATAGAGAGATTTGTCGATAAGTCTCCAATAAGATATCAATTTATCATTAGATCTTCAAACTTTTACTGGACCAAAATACCCCATATTATGTATCTATATGTATCCATACCCACTTATTCCCCCCTCCCTCGTCCGTCGCCGATGCCGAGCTCACCGTCGCCTTCCGTCGTCGATCCACGACGCCCCCGTTGCTACCACCTTCCCCCGCAACATCCCCGCAGATCTGCCCCTCCAAAGCGCCGAAGCCAACGATCCCCTCCATACGGAGTTGTTGGGCCGTGAAGAGAAGGGGCAAAACCTACTGTTGTTGCACAAGAAAGAGGTGGACAATGAGGAGGGCGAAGGTGGCGATCCCCTGGGAGAGCTCTACTTTCTCCTGGGAGTCGTGGAGTTTGAGGACGATCTCGCGTGGAAGCTGCTCAACCAGGCGGATGATGGCTGCTACGCGACCTCCTCGTCTGCTGCTGAAGACATGAGAGGCGGGAGCAATCCTAGATGTGGGAGATCCGGCGCGAGGGCGGTGGCGGCGGAAGCCATGGAGATGTTATACGTGTTATTAACGTTGGATTTATCTAAATAGAAAAAGGACTTAAAAGCCCTTGTTTTATTTTTATATGTCTTCTGTGTTCTTTTATTGTTACGGGAGTAACGTCGTGTCCGTTTTTTACGCTCGGCATATTTTCTCTCTCTCTTTTTCACTGCTGAAAGAAAAAAGCAATCTTCTTCTTCTTCTCTACAAAAAAGAAATACTACTAATCCTTACAAAGAGATCAATACGAGTGTTGATTCACTGTGGGTCCTCGCCGAGCCGTGCCAACGTCGAGGACAAGCCAAGGGTTGTACCTTGGGAGTAGGACGACGGCTCACTCCGCACGTGGGGGCATTTTCTACTCTTAGGGAAGCGTTCTACGCACTTCCCAGGCTAGATCTAAACTCATTATATTTTATGTGTTTTAACGCCGCTTGATTTTTTTTCTCGAGAAAGTTTTTCATACTTAGATCTGAATTTTTAGACTAGATTTGATAACAATCTAAGAGTAGAAAAACGGTCTTATAATTCAAATCTGTTCATCTATCTATTTTACAATTCATTATATTAAATCACAGTAGTTAATTCATCTGTAATTTCATCTATCCTTTTATTCGCGACTGTCACTCATCGTCGCCGAGTTTTTCTGCGTTTTTCTTTTTCTGCCTCTGTCGCAGTCAACTTCACTATCGGCTTCATCCCGTGTAGTCTCTTTAATTTCAATCAAATCCCGTCTATTAAAAAATATAATATGATGTTTGAACTTTTATCCATCCAAATCTTGAGTTTACAGTCTTATCTTGGTGACTGTCAGCTTTAACAGTTTTAAAAATCTGTGCTCTATTTGTTGCTTTGCACTTCTCATCTAACACTTTGCATTTAAACCCCCCCAAACCGGTTTGCTTTATTGAACTGATTCTAAAAGTTTGACTTTAAGCTTCATTAGTGCTACGGTTTATCTCATATACATATATAACCTTGTTGTCATGATTTTAACTTTTCTGATGTCATGTTAACATCTGTCTATGATCTGTTTAATTCCAATAGCTCCCAGATTTTGTTCGCAACATAATACATAACCTTTTAAACTTGCAGTTTGATCCCTGAACTATATAAAGTTGCATTTGCGCATACCTGCTTATATTGAGACCTAAAACCTTGCTATGAGAACCCTGCAACACTTCATGTTTGCATTCTGGTCCATTGTCATGCTTTACATCGCATATAGTAGCTCAAATATCAAATTCATAAAATTCGGACCATATCTCATAGTATTTTATTTATCTGCAACAGTTATCTTGAACAAGCTATTCAATCTTATAGACTCTCAGCCTTCCTTTACTCCTAGAGATGAGTTGGGCCTCAAACCTAACAAATTTGATGGCACCAACTTTAAGAGGTGGCAAAGCCAGATGAGATTCTGACTTACCTCTTTAGGTTTATGGTTAGCCATTCAGGAGCCTCCTGTAGATGCCTCCACCTCAAAGAACACAACCACTGAGTATGCCCCTGGGTCTAGCTCTAATAGGCCAGAGTCTGGACATCCCCTATTTAAGACTCCTGAGGAACTAGATTACCAATGTAGTGGGAGAATTCTTAGTGCCTTAGTAGATTCAATTTACTATGTTTACCTTGAAATAGGATCTGCTAAGGAACTTTGGCTTACCCTTGAGTCTGAATATAGACTAGATGACGCTGGCATTGAATGATTTATTGTGTCCTCCTTTCTTAGGTTCACCATGGTGGATGATAAACCAATTAACTCTCAGCTTCACCAATTCCAGGAGATCCTTAGGAAAGTACAAACCAAGGAGACTAAGTTTTCTGAGGAATTCAAGGTCTCTTGCCTCTTAGATAAGCTCCCTCCATATTGGACAGGTTTTGCGAAAGGCTTGATCCATAAACAAGGTGACATGACCCTAGTTCAAGTCCTTAATTCTATTAGAATAGAGGACCAACATAGAGCCAAACATCCCATGACCAAGCCATTTCAAGCCAAAGCTAACCTTACTCAGCAATCATCGCATCCGAAATTTAAGCCCAAACAGAACCTCAAACCTAAACCCAACAACTTTAAGAAACCCCAAAACCAGCCCAAAGCCCAAAACCAAGAGCCCAAAGGCAAACACTGTTTTGTATGCGGGAGAAACAATCATCTTGCCAAGGACTGCTACTTCAAGTATTCACAAGCCAACAAGTTTGGAGCTCCCAAGCCTCAAGCTCATGTTGTAGAGTCTGAGGATCCTTCCTTTAGGTTTGGACCTTTAGTAAATCTGTCTACCTCTACTAGTCTGGACTGGTGGCTAGATTCAGGAGCTAATGTTCATATTTGTAACAATCGTTCCTGCTTCTCTACCTTTCAGGACGCAAGTGGAGGAAGCATGACCTTAGGAAACGACACATCAGCACAGGCGGTGGGTCGAGGACGAGTAGACCTGAGGCTGACATCAGGAAAGCTGCTTACTCTCTACGATGTGTTGTTCGTGCCTGGAATTAGGAAAAACCTTGTTAGTGGCTCTCTCTTAGTTCAGAGAGGCTACAAGATTATCTTAGAGTCCAATAAGGTTGTAATTTCAAAACGGAATCTTTTGTGGGAAAAGGATATCTCTCTGAAGGCTCGTTCAAGTTAAATGTTCCAAATTATTCTAATGAAAGTGCATCTTCATATTCATCTAGCATTGTGTTGAATGTATGTGATACATCTATGTGGCATGGTAGACTTGGACATGTTCACTTAGATAGAATTAGACGCATGATGCACTTGAACTTAATTCCTAAATCTAACTTGGACCTGAAGTCTAAGTGTGAGATATGTGTGGAATCAAAGCAAACCAGAAAGCCGTTTAAAGGCATAAAGAGAAATTCTATTTTGCTAGAGCTAATTCACAGTGATGTTTGTGATCCTTGTAGAAATCCATCTAGAGGTGGCAATAGGTACTTCGTTACCTTCATTGATGACTTCTCACGATATTGTTTTTGTTATCTTCTCAAGTCTAAGGACGAGGTCCTAGATAGATTCACCATTTATAAGACTGAAGTAGAAAATCAGCTTGATAGGAAAATCAAGATTCTTAAATCCGGTTGAGGTGGTAAGTATACCTCTTCTTCTATGTCACTCTTCTGCCAAGAGCATAGCATCCTTCATGAGGTCACCGCTCCTTATTCTCCTCAGTCAAATGGAGTAGCTGAAAGGAAGAACAGAACTCTACTTGACATGGTTAATGCTATGTTATTAAGTTCTGGTGTTCCTGAGAACCTTTGGGGTGATGCTCTCCTTACTGCTTGATTCATACTTAACCGAGTTCTCTTTAAGAATAATGACAATACCCCCTATGAACTTTGGAAAGGTAGATCTCCTAATCTTAATTTTCTCAAAGTGTGGGGGTGTCTTGCTAAAGTCAACATTCCTGAACCTAGGCGTAGAAAGCTTGGACCAAAGACTATAGATGTTATCTTTGTGGGATATGCTCAAGGTAGCAATGCCAATAGATTTCTAGTAATACTATTATTGAAGCTAGAGATGCTACTTATTTCGAACACATATTTCCTTTCAAGTCTCAAATTCCTAGACAGCCCAATAGTGATCCTTCTTCCTCTTCTTATATTGTTCCCTCTGTGTTTGACCCAGAATCTGAATTGAGAAGAAGTAAAAGAGTTAAATTCCATAAAGATTTTGGAGATGATTTCCATGTTTTCGCTGTAGAAGGCGATCCTTTCACATATGCAGAAGCCATGGCATCTGCTGATGCTCCTTTTTGGAAGGAAGCTATTAATAGTGAGATTGATAGTATTTTACAAAATAAAACATGGATTTTGACTGATTTACCTCCTGGTTTTAAAGCAATTAGTTGTAAATGGATTTGTAAACGCAAGCTTAAACCTGATGGCTCTATTGATAGATTTAAAGCTAGATTAGTAGCCAAAGGTTTTTCACAAAAGAAAGGTTTTGACTATTTTGATACTTATGCCCCTGTTAGTAGTTTCACTACTTTGCGAGTTTTGATTGCTTTAGCTTCAATTCATAAACTTTTCATTTATCAGATGGATGTGAAAATCGCCTTTTTGTATGGCGATTTAGACGAAGAGATTTATATCGAACAACCTGAAGGGTTTGTAGTTAAGGGCCAAGAAAATAAGGTTTGCGAATTAGTTAAATCTTTGTATGGATTAAAGCAGGCCTCGAAACAATGGCATTTGAAGTTTAACAAAGTGATTTCTTCGTTTGGTTTTCAAAATAATGATTTCGA
The DNA here is from genome assembly GCA_963920575.1 of Narthecium ossifragum. NCBI lineage: Eukaryota > Viridiplantae > Streptophyta > Magnoliopsida > Dioscoreales > Nartheciaceae > Narthecium > Narthecium ossifragum. Next base: position 24,143,627 of record OY986965.1, read on the forward strand.
TAAATGCTTGTATTTTAAACCTGTTTCAAATGGCATTTTGTTTTTATGCTTGTATGTTGACGATATTTTGATTTTTGGATCCTCCATGGATTTAATAAATGAAGTTAAGAGTTATCTCTCTAATAACTTTGATATGAAGGATTTGAGTCAAGCAGAAGTGATCTTAGGAATGAGACTGATAAGGAGTAACAATTCGATTGCTTTGAGCCTTACCCATTTCATTCAAAAGATGCTTGAAAAGTTCAAGTATTCTGACCTTAAATATGTAGTTACTCCTTTTGATTATAGTTCCAAGTTAACCAAAAACTTAGGAGAGCCTGTGTTCCAACATGAGTATGCACAACAGATAGGCTCTCTTAGGTATGTGGCAGATCATGCTCGACCTGATATTTCCTATGTTGTAGGCAGACTAAGTAGGTACACAAGCAATCCTAGTAAAGAACATTGGGATGCCTTGACTAAGATATTCCGATATCTTAAGGGTACTATCGATTTCTGTTTAGTATATTCAGGGTATCCAGAAGTCCTAGAAGGATACAGTGATGCCAATTGGGTCACTGATTCTATAGATGTGAAGTCCACCTCAGGTTATGTTTTCCTTCTTGGAAGTGCCGCCATTTCTTGGAGTTCTAGAAAACAAACTGTGATAGCTCGAAGCATAATGGAATCAGAGTTGATTGCACTTGACACAACATGCATTGAAGCCAGGTGGATTAGAGATCTACTGGCTGATTTACCATTCATTCATAAACCATTTCCTGCAATAGCAATGCATTGTGACTCACAAGCAACTATTGAGCTAGTTAATCAAGTCAACTCAAATAGGAAAATGGATAGGCATATGCTCATGAGATATAAATCAATCAAAAGCATGCTTGGGAAAGTAATTGCATTAAACTTTGTGAGATCGGAGAGGAATCTTGCCGATCAATTTACAAAAGGTCTTTCGAGGACCTTAATATTAGAATCATCGAGGGGGATGGGTCTAAAGCCCACAATGAAGTCACCAACAGTTGATCCCTAGCTTATAAATAGATTTATCTATGAATGAGAGAGGGTAGGAATGAAGCTGTTGAAGTGGCATGTGAAGAGCACCCAGTGTTATATATATTTATATATCTATGGGAGTTGTTACTCCACCCCATCCCTATGGTGATAGGTGCTCTACATGATGATCAGGTTGAGTATATCTCTTAATGGGTCCAATGCAGAAATTCTTTTGAAAGGTGTATGCCATCATGTACACCTTTGGAGGACTCACCTAAATGAGAGTCATCGTGAGGCCGCGATTATGGAATAGGGCGAATCCCCAGAACTCTCATGAGAATCAAGGCAGCACATGGCCATAATAGCGCTAACCCGCAAAATAGAATCAAACACTCTTCTTACTGTGTGTGTAATTGTAGAAGATCGGTTAAAGGGCGTGGTTCAATGCTTAGTCCACCATGGTTCCTCGGTCCAATACAATTATAACTAAGTGCAGGTTCAAACCCGAAAGGTACCTAGCATGATGCACAGTAAAATTGATCTTATATATGTATATGATTATCGATTTTCCGATCACGTTTCTATTGTCGGTATTTTAATTTCTTTTGTGGGGGAATGTTATTAACGTTGGATTTATCTAAATAGAAAAATGACTTAAAAGCCCTTGTTTTATTTTTATATGTCTTATGTGTCCCTTTTATTGTTACGGGAGTAACGTCGTGTCCGTTTTTTACGCTCGGCATCTATCGGACTGTTTCATATATGACGGTATTTTCTCTCTCTCTTTTTCACTGCTGAAAGAAAAAGCTATCTTCTTCTTCTTCTCTACAAAAAAGAAATACTACTAATCCTTACAAAGAGATCAATAAGAGTGTTGATTCACCGTGGGTCCTCGTCGAGCCGTGCCAACGTCGAGGACAAGCCAAGGGTTGTACCTTGGGAGTAGGACGACGGTTCACTCCACACGTGGGGGCATTTTCTACTCCTAGGGCAGCGTTCTACGCGCCTCCCATGCTAGATCTAAACTCATTATATTTTATGTGTTTTAACGCTGCTTGATTTTTTTTCTCGAGAAAGTTTTTCATACTTAGATCTAAATTTTTAGACTAGATTTGATAACAATACACTGGGATTTCTCGACTCCAGTCAGCAGCGAGCGGTAGAATAGGATAGGATAGGACGGGATCCCGCCGGATCAGACACGATGTCGCCGCCAATCCCGTCGCCGATCCCGACCATCGCCTGTCACCTTCGCTAAGCCCGTCGCCGATCCGGAGCTCGCCGTCGGGAGGAGGGGGTCTCCATCCCAAGCTCGCGATCCTCCATCCCAAGATCAGCAACGGGGATCGCGAGCTCGCCATCAAGAGGAGGTCTCCATCCCATGGTGGCCTCGTCGTCCCCGATCTCCTCCTTCCCCGGTGGCCCCGTCGTCGCCGATCTCCTCCTTCCCCGGCGCCCACGATCGCCTCCTTCCCCGATGGCTCCGTCATCCCTGATCTCCTCCTTCTCCGGCGCCCTCGACCTCCTCCTTCCCCGGCACCCCCGATCTCCTCCCAGTCGTCGATCGGCCTCATCGTCCATCGCCACCCCGATCCCGTCCATCGCGATCCTCCATTGCCACCTCCATCCCAAGATCGGCAACGGGGATCGCGAGCTCGCCCTTAGGAGGAGGTCAGAGGAGACCGGCGAGGTCACGACGAGGAGGAGGAGGTCGGAGAAGATCGGCAAGGGATGACGATCCAGCAATGGATCGTGGAAAATAAGTAGGAAATAGTGGAAAATAATAGAAAATGGCAGGAAAAATGATTGAAAATGGAAAAATTCTGATTTTTCAATTTTTGTAGTTACTTTTCAAATTTTTCAATTTTTGTAGTTACTTTTCAAAATTTTCAATTTTTGTGAGGGGAAATTCACTTCCCAATATTTGTAGTTACTTTTCAATATTTGTAGTTACTTTTCAATTTTTTCAATTTTTGTTGAACAGTAATTTGGTGGAAAGTAACTTCTAATATGGTAGTTACTTTTCAATATTTGTAATTACTTTTCAATATTAGAAAAGTATTGTAGTTACTTTCTATAAATAATAGCTGAAAAATAGTTGAGGCCCTTCTCAACGGTGGTTATGTTTGAAAAATGTAGGGCTGACTTAAATGACAGTTGCTTTTCACAATGCCAGTGGTAGTTACTTTCCACAATTTTATTAGTTATTTTTCACGATAGTTACTTTTCACAAATAATAAGTGCAAAAATTATCTAAAATAAGGAAACTATGGGGGAAAACAAGAAAAATAGTAGAGGAATTTCACTTTGCATTTTTGAAAACGAAAAATAACTTTAGTTTCCACCATACTTACTTTCCACAGTAGTTACTTTTCACGGTAGTTATTTTCCACGGTAGTTACTTTTCATCAATAATGTGTGAAAAAATCAACTTAAATAAGGAAAATATGAGATAAATGAAGAAAAATATTGAGGGCCCTTTCTCCACAGTAGTTACTTTTCAAAAAATAAGTGATAGTTATTTTTCACAATGCTGGTGGTAGTTATTTTCCATAATTTTATTAGTTACTTTTCACCATTTTATTGGTTACTTTCCACAATTTTGGTAGTTACTTTCACCACAAATTTGATATTTTTCACCTATTTTCTCAGCATATTTTTCTATTTTTCAACATTTTTCCCCGTTTTCTATTATTTTCCCATATTTTTCTACCTTTTTCCTATTTTCCCCTGCTTTTTCTCTCTCCTCTCACTCTTCCCACGATGGCCTCGTCCGATCCCAAAATCACGAATCGCGATAGGATCTCTGACCTCCCCACCCCGATCTCCCAATCCTCGATCTCCTCCTTCCCCAGCGCCCCCCCCCCCCCCCCCCCCCCCCCCGCGGATCTCCTCCTTCCCTGACGCCCCCGATCTCCTCCTTCCTCGTCCGTCCCCGATCTCCGACAGGATCACGACGACAACGGAATCTCTGACCTCCCCACCCCAGTCTCCTCCTTCCCCGACGCCCCCGATCTCCGACGGGATCGCGATGGTGACGGGATCCCCTTCGCCGACGGGATCTCTGACCTCCTCCTTCCCTGACACCCCCGATCTCCTCCTTCCCTGACACCCCCAATCTCCTCCTTCATCGTCATCACCGCTCATCATCCCCCATCTCCTCCTTCCGAGCAAGGAGGGGCTAGGGACGTCTAGTTCATCCTCCTCTAGGAGGTCATCGGAGTCACAGCCCTCAAATACGAGGAAAGCAGCCGTGGAGAAGGCGGATAGGAGAGGAACAATAAAGGCATTTTGGTCATAAACTTGTGAATTAGGAGACTAAATGACTTAAAATCTTTTATCCACGCTACAGAGCAAGAAAAGTCTCCAAACGTGACCAATCACCAATTAATCCTATAATATATTGACGACTCTTTGGTCTACTTTGAAGCATCAATGTGTAACTTCGGCAAAACAGGCATAAATTACATATACTGAACAGTACAGGACTCATATATGGAAAGTTCGACCCAGAATGATCCGGTACAGAGGCACCGTATGAGCCGCAATCCAGCTGAGTTCAATTGCGCACTACAGCCTTATAACCTTATACAGTATATCGATAGGTAACATATCTGCCTGCAGTCTCACTAGGACGAATGATCTTCACAACCTGTCCACGCTTGAGACCATAATATCTTGCAACTGGATCTGTTACTTGAATTCGTGGAAGCTGCAAAAAAGCCAACAAGAAACCTAGATATAATTTGATCAAAAAGACCAGAGTGAATACAGAACAAGCCAGTATTCGCCCCCTTAAAGATGCAAGGCAAGCTTTCAATTAAAAGACCCCAGTAAGAAATGTGCAGTTAACCAACTCTCAAAAAGTTTCTTCAAGAGGTGCCCATGTATATTCAAACATGGAGCCATAATATAGTACAAAATGTTAACCGTCTAAACAAAAGATAATTAGTGCACCTTGCACATAGAAGGAATAGTTGAGGATGACTAAAAGGATTTCTAGTTATTAAGCCCTACCCTTAGGGGCCCCTAAGCCATTTTTTCAGGGCAAAAACGAAAAGCTAATTGCAACCAGAGATTTTATCCTAATGGATACCAAAAAAAATTCAACTTCTGCTTTTCAAAAGAGAGGTATTGGCCGTATTGGGTACACTGAAAGTCGAGCATTCACACATCGAATTTATTACAGGCATTTTACTGTAAGTAACGCTAGGGCTTGATTTTTTCCACACTTCATTATGTATGCAACAACCTGCATGCTTTTTTTTTGAAGTCCAATCGAACTGCTGAGCACATTAATCCTTAAAAGCTTACTTGATCAGATTTCGTTCTCAGTTCATATTCTATCAAGTATATCCACCATTCCTAGCATCTAGTCCAAACTTATCAAAGAATCAGAAAAGGTAATAGACTTTTGCCTTTGCGGATGGATTTTGCATAACTTTGATTGTCTCAGTCTTAGTACCAGTACCAAGCTACAATTATAAAATCTCAGTGCTTTAATCATAAAGCAATCTTTAAAACAGCACATCACTTTATCAATGAAAGAAAACACACTATCCTTTGCATATTTTCATAGCAGTTGCCAAAAAATATCAAGTGCAACTCAAGATATGTATTTCATATACCACAACACTAACATGTTCACTGGAATTAAATTCTAAGTAAAGATCCCTCAAACAACCTCCTTTAAGCCTCCACCCTTTTAAAAACTAGACAATCTCAGGCAACACATGTGCCTTCTAGTACGAAGCACTACATTGCAATCCCCAATGCTAGCTGTAAATAACAGGTTGATGGCATATCACAACAGGATGAGGACTTCAGCTCTAGGAACCAAGGAACGAAAACATTACCATGCAAGCATCACCAACAAACACTTTGTCTCCATATTAAATCCTATAAGCATCCCTCATTTGGAGTTTTAGAATACCCTAATCAGCATTGGGCACAGGACGAAAATATCAACGTGCTTTCACAGCAGAACTGAGTCACACTAAACCATTGCTGTGAATAGTTACAACCAGACTGTGCACTTTGCTTTCAAGCCTAGTAAATTGATTCCCTTTGCCTGGTCCTATCAGTTGCCATGCATAAAGACATACTTGAATAAAAACAAACTAACGCACCATACATCCTAACAACTCTGCGCACTTGAATAAAGCAAACTAACGCACCATATATACTAACATGCTTGTAAAGGATCAACAAAGCTTGTTATAGTAAGTGAAGTATAATGACAAAGTGCCTCTATAAAATGTGCCTAACATACCTGAGTTTCCTTTAATGTGTACCTCTCCAACAAAGTCTTCTTTTCCCCAGGTGTGAGCACCTGATGCTCTGGAACCAGAACATGGTCTTTGATGTTAACAAGCAATTCCGCCTCCTGCATAGCATTTATATACATCACAAAAGGCCCACAAAAATGACAGACTTATACTCAACAAAAGAATGTCATGATATTGAGAATCCATTACACAAATAATTAACTGATTTCAAAAAAATCAAATACTAACGAGTGGGTAGAGTGCTTTTCTTTCTTGCTCACCTGGAATACTTCCAAATGGAATTTCGAAGATAAATCTTGAAGTGATGATCTGGCAAACGGAGTCAGATTCTGCTGAACAACCAATACAGCTCTCGGCACATTCTCTGCCTTCATCAACTCGATATACTTCTTTATATGCTTCACACCGACCTTCGCATCATTTGGGAAGAAAACATAGAGCTGGCTCCAAATAGAAAAGACGAGCATTAGAAGTTAAACTTTCTAGCCAGCATACAGAACAAGCTTCTAGCTTGCTATAGTATGGTAGATATCTTAACCAAAGCAAGCACGGGACTAATAGTGTATTTGACAGAATTGTCCACACTTAGACCTACTAATAAATGACTCAAATATAGAGATCGTACATAACATAATATGTGTCACTCCCAAATTCAAAACTAGCACCACAAAAAGAGCCTACTGCTATAGGTACTCATTCAGATGATTTAGCGTACAAATAATGTTCGATCAATAGAAACATAATCATAACTATGCAAAGTTGCAATAAGTGTATATCATTTCTAATGATAAAAGGGGGAATCTAGCTAGAGACTAGGTAAGTTACACAGTAATAATCAGAAGGGAGAAAAGGGAGCATCCAGTCTTTTGAAAGTCTGGATGCAGGGAACCATATCTCAAGATTTCTCAATATAGCTGGTCATAGGTGGATCACTGGTGCAAGTCAAAAAATCAAGCATTCACAGGAGCTTTCAAGGATATTCACCGCCTTTTGTGAAGACAAGAGTGCAATTACCCAGTCGCTTCAGAAACCTTTTATTGGGTTAAAATGAATTACAACTAGCTGATATTCACTGCACATTTGGTATCGGCCAGTTCTAAATCATGAGTCACAGTTAAAACTACCTCAAAAATCGCTCCTTTTGACTTATCTCTCCACACACCTCTCTCATGAACCTACTAGACAACTCTAGAGGAGAAGAAACTCTTCAACAAGTATCAAAGCCCAAGAAACAGAAAAGAAAAGTACCAACAAAACAATTACTAAAACCCACAAAACCCCCATCTAAGTTTCCATTTAAAACTCCTCCCATGCGAATCAACGCTATAGGCGTAAAGACATTCACCATGAATAACAGAAATAAATAAATAAAATAGAAGCAATCTTTCGCAACCACGAGCATCCTAAACCCAAAAAACCTAGACTTTACCACACTCCTACACCCAAATCACAGAAGCGTAATAACAACACATCCCCCCACCCAAAAAAAAAAAAAAAATCATCCAATTTCTAACAAATCTAGGATAAAATTGAAATATATGGCTCGGAAGAGAAGGGTGGCAGGGTTGCGCGCTTAGAACCTGGTCGGAGGGGTCGTTCTTTTTGTTCTTGTTGATGATGAGATCCTCCCTCTTAACGTTCTCCCCGAACTTGTGGATAAACTCGGCCTTAGTCATATTGATGTCGCGTTCTACCACGAGGTAACCCCTGTCCCGAAGCATCTGCATCACCGTCCGCCGTATCCGAAACAGACGGCTCGTCTGCTCCTCCACCGCCGCCATATCCGCCGCCGCCTAGGGCTCTCCCGTGAACACCACCAAGCCAGCCCCGTAGTAGCCGACCCCGCTATCTCTTTATAGGAATCCATAGCAGGCCGTGCTTAGTAGAGTTGGTTGAGTCAAATTGGATTGGATTCAACCAAATAAAATTTGAACCCTGTTTGGGCAACGAAACCAATGTGTGGTCAAACATTGAATATTTTCATTAAACAATGATTAATAATATATTTCTCCTTCAAAAATATTGGTACTGACCATCTTCCCCTAAAAATCTAGAATAATTTACAACAATAATATTGTTAAAATAATATTTAAAAATAAAATCAAAATGATACTTTTTTGTTTAGATTCCAGAATGTTTCTTGTAGAGCAATTATGACCGTTGCTATTTTAAATTTAAAAACTTTAGTAATATAAGGAACCAATATAATCAACCATATGGGCCCCGCGCCACCTAGCACTGGCACGGATAACCGCCCACCCCAACTACCCCCACCCCCTCCCCCAATGCATTTACATCCATGATAAGAGATAATAAGTCATGAGATGACTCATATGTCACGTCATAAAAACCTCATTTTATATATTAGTCTAGTTCTCTCCACTTTGCACGTTTAGAGTTTAGAGGAGAGAGACATCGGTAGTTATTCATTAACATGATGGTTGTTCTCCACCATTGGATCGAATCCAAAAAGATTTCCAACGTCGGATTGGGGCTTTATTCTCTCACCGTTGTGCAAGGTTGACGTGGGAATCCGTTGGATTGGATGAACAAGGCTATGGGCATCCGCATCAGATGCCTCAAATGCTCCCCTTCGCTATAATAGGGAGGCAAATATAGGGAGGTGGGTTAAATCCAAGCTGCACCAGCCACCCTTGCTCTTCCCTATAATAGGGAAGAGCTATAGTGCTCCCCTACATGTGAGGGAGCACTATTCACCGCCATATTAATAAACTATATAGAGGATTGTCAATAACATCAGTTTAATGAAAATTATCATAAAAAACCCCATTAGCTTAGTTTTTAAGGTGAAAACCCCATTTGTTGATCATCCTAATTAGTTATTAATGTTAGATGACAAAAATACCCTTATATGATCTATCAAAAGATTGATCGATTAGATCCGGCAGCTAAGGTTCGCCGGACCTTGTTTGCCGACGAGGAAAGCTCTTCGGAGGGGGGGACCAGTGCATTTGTGTTCGTGGAGGTCTCAGGAGTTGATCCATCGGGTTCAATCATGGAATAAGGCTCCGAAATGGGCGGATCCGAAGGAGGGCACATGGTGGTTTTTGGGTGGAGTTGATTGACGCCAGAGGACGCGTCTCCGAGGGTGGAGAAGGTCGGAAGTGTGCAGAGGAGAAGATTTAGGTGAATTTAGAAATGGTTTGGAGGTGTTGATGTAGTCGAAGTGGCGGTGACAGGCGGTGGTCGGCGGTGGGTTGATGCCGGCGTCGGAGAGGAGGGCAATAGAGGCGGTTGAATTCGAGAATGGAGTGGGGGGAGATGATAGGAGTAGTTTTCGGGTGATTTTAGGGCTTTTCGAAGGAGGGAGAGCGGCGGACGGCAAGATGGGCGAAGTGGCTCAGGATCAAGCCAATCAAAGCCGCAAACAAGCTGGGACGATGAAGTCCCGGCTTGCAGGTGAGCCGAACCTTGCCGGCCTAGGAAGAGAGAGAAATCAAGGGGAAAATCACGAATATTAGAAAAAAGATCCGAAAAATAGAAAAAGAACGGCGAAAATTAGGAAAAAAGTGAGAAAAAATATGGGAATAAAATGTGAGAAGTAAATTCATTAATAATGATATCTTGACTCAGTTCGTTGCTCCGAAGTGATACAATGGGGGAGCCGATTTGAGAAAGAGAGAGAAAATTAATGGAAAACATGGGGAGAAATGGAAAAATGGGAAAATGAAAAAATTAAAGGTGATCCACCTCAGCGAGCCGACCCAATCAGAAATGTATTTATAAAAATGAAAATGCATTTGAAAAGATAAAAATACATTTAAAAAGCTGAAAATAGAGTTAAAAAGATACAAATAAAGTTAAAAAGATGAAAATGAATTTAAAAAGATGAAAATGAATTTAAAAAGATGAAAATGCATTTGAAACGATGAAAATAAATTTAGAAAGATGAAAATGAATTAAAAAAGATGAAAATACATTTAAAAAGATGAAAATGCATTTAAGATGGAAATGAGTTTAAAAAGATGAAAATGAGTTTAAAAGAGATGAAAATGAGTTTAAAAAGATGAAAATGAATTCAAAAAGATGAAAATGACTTTTGAAAGATGAAAATAATTTTAAAAAGATGAAAATGAATTCAGAAAGATGAAAATGAATTCAGAAAAATGAAAATGAATTTTGAAAGATGAAAATGACTTTAGAAAGATGAAAATGCATTTTTGTCAATTTTAGATGGTCAATTTTCTAAGTTTTATGTATAATTTTGATGTAAAAATTATATTTTGATCAAAAAATTTCACCGCTCGGGTTTTCGACTCGGATCTGGGTTCAAGTTTGGATTGATGGATCTGGGTCTGATTGGATTGAGCTGTGACTGAGCTTAATGAGCTGGATCAAGGCTTGGATTAATGAGGACTGGATCAATCCGGTCCAGACTCAATCGGATCAGGTGGGAACAGGGTCAGGCCCCAAGTGACTCGGCATGGCTAAACCAACTCACAGGAGGGTCGTTGATCGGGGAAGACAACCCCGAGTGACGACTGGATATGGCGGGGAAACGACGGTGGAAGGGTCGCGAGGCGATGGGGATGGCGGATCGGGGGTTGGATGGCGGATCGGGGGTTGGATGGTGATTTGGAGGTCTGAGACGGTGGCGTTAGGAGCTGACGGCGCCAAATCCGAGAGGAGGAGCTTGGGTTGGGGGTTCTGTCAGCAAGGAGAGGTGCGGAGGGAGCGGACGGCGTCGAGTGAGGTCGTGGCGGCGTCGAAGAAGAGCTGGGGAGGGAAGGGGATGATGAGAGGTGACGTTGTTGGGTGGTGGTGGCGTCGAATCCGAGAGAGAAGAAGAGCTCAGATGGCGATGGAGCTCGTGGACGAGGTTGGGTGGGCTTGGGGAACGGCGTCGGGCATCGTTGGACGGAGCGGAGCCGCCGAGAGCCGTTGGATCTAGGGGGAACATAGAAGATGGAGGTTGTGGCAAGGCCAAAGCCGGCGATTCTCGACGATGGCGACGTCGGGTTACAATAGGGGATGACGTCGGGCGTTGGATCTCATCGGAAGTACGCTGAGGAAGGAGACGCGGGGTCACGGTGCTTGAATTCGAGGTCGGGAGGGTTGCTGCAGGGGAGATCGCTGGGTAAGGGGGTGGTCGCCGGAGTGGGTGGGCGGCGAAGAAGGTGAGGGTTGTCTTGCCGGGGGAGAGAGGAGAGAGAAAATGCTGGAATAAAAAAAATAAAACAAGGGTATTATTGTCATTTTTATGTGTTTTTGGGTTATTCATATGAAAATTGAATGTAGGGTTTTTAGTAAGATGTATGGGGCTCTGGACAAGGAGGGGGCTAAATTTGGAGCTATGGCCTACCCCTAAACTATACCCATATAATAACTCATGGCCATTTATATAAAGATAAAAAAAATCTAATTAAGTAATATAACTATTGACATAAAAACCTAATTATTTAATTTATAATATATTTTAATATAAATATATCTCAATGATTAATGACATGATATAATATTTAATAATTATAATTATATGACTGTCAAATAATAAATAAAGAATAGAATAAGACAATAAGATGAGAGAATGAGTATTTTATTGATATAGGAAATGATTTAGAGAAGCTGATGCAGGAGTTGTAAATAAGGAAGCTGTAAAATAAGGAAGTAATATATATTGAAATATTTTAGGATGAAAGGACAGTGAAGCTGATGAGAAAATAAATTCACAGTAGATGTTGGACTATGAGAGTGATAACCGGAGCATAAAATGTACGGATGAGAACTGCCGATATAGAATGTGAATGAACTCGGAAAAGTTGTGGAACAGGCAGAGCTGAGAAGGGACAAGCCTGCCAATAGTGCAGGCACTGCACATAATGCCCGTTTTCTTCTCTAACAAAGTGGCCTCCTTCTCAAAAAAACAAAGTGGCAGGTGTCTAGTTATTATGATGTCTAGAGGTAAGATCACTACCAAAATTTAGTCAGAAACTGCACATACAAATCTTCTGCTCTGGAGTTGGCCTCAGACAGCAACGCGGTAGGTAACATATCTGCCAGCAGCTTCACTCCGTCGTGTGATCTTCAACACATCTCCACATTTCAGCCCAAGGTACTTCGCTGGAGGATCAGTCATATGTATCCTGGGAAGCTGAAAAGCATAATAGCAATCGCTTACATGATAGTCTCCCTCAAGAACAGAAAACAGAAAGGTACAAAAAGGAATTGTCATTCTGTGATCTCATTAGATCTATAGCTGTATGTATTCGTCTTAAAGTATTGACCTTTTATTCTACAAGCAAGTTACAATTTTTGAGGGACGATTAAAATCAACCTCTTTGAGCTTCATCAAATCAAGATGACCCTTTTTTCACCTAAGATGTTGTAACGATTAGGTAGAAGAGAACAAGAGATGGGTCCGTCTGAGAAAAGTTGTAAATATCCGAAAAAGAAAATCCCAGAAATAATTCCAGCCCTTGAATCTTTTTTTGACTACGACAGAACGCATAAAGCAAACTATGAGCGCCACTGCATCAAGCTTCGGAATCATGTCGATCCCTCGCATCAATTAACATATTTTCATAGTATGCTGTCAAAGATTGACCATTATCACCTGAGCCATGATGAGGTGAATTCGTGGATCGGCAATTCAGCACTATAAATACGCTTTTGTGTCCGTGAATTATTTCAGTTTCTTTTCGCCTAGCCGTTTAAGGGAATGAAGTTGTTGATGGATATAAATCGGAGGAAGGCCAATTGGCCAATGACCTTAATAACGGTAGTCAGAACATATTTGGTATGAATTGATATCTCTGCTTATGAATCCACTGAAATATGCCATCTGACTAAAAGCTCCTAAGATCAAGCCTACCTAACTTAGGGTGATATTCAAATTTCTGAAACAATTTGCATCCTAAAAAGTCATCCATGTACCTGCACCAGCTTCAAGTTATATTTATCTAAGAGCTTCTGCTTCTCATCCCTTGCAAGGACTTCATGCTTTGGAACAAGAACATGCCTCGAGATGTTGAACACCAACTCTGATTCCTATGGTAACAAAAAGATTGCATATGAGGTTAAAGTATTGGGAACTTCTAAACATTTGCTTCTAGATCCATGAGAGGATAGATTTTGAAAGTGACAAATGCAAAATTTAGAAATAGAACTATTTTGAGGGTTTTTTTTTTGCAGGACTCCAGTTGTCTTAATCACTCACGGTGTACTTAGATTAGCAAGGTTCATTTCAGTAGAGATATCTGCTATGCTAGTCAGCAAAGTGAGCTTGACACCTGAGTTCCCATATGGATGTCGGCAGTTAACATCGTGTTGCTCCTCAAAAATTTAGTAATCTTAAAGTTCATATGATGATGGGGGCCACAAGCAGATAATAGTAACCAGCCTTGGAGTAAAATCTAATTGAATGAAGTCAAATAATGATACAAATCACAATGATCGATCATACCAAGAGATGTTCTAATTATGAAGCTAGTGACAGTGGAATGAATTTTGGCACAACATTATTCATGAAAACTCAAACCAAACAGCAAATTACTTGAATTCATTCAGCGCGAATTGAATACTATTGAAACATGAAAAAGAAGGGGGAAAAACTAACCATAAACACTTCTAAGTGCTTTCTTGATATGAGACTAATTGCGTTCCGCACCAAAGTAGATGGACTCTGTTCAACAACAAATACTGATCTGTTGACGTTTGCAATGTACATTACATTCAGATATTTCTCTAGCTTGGCCTTGTAAAGATGCCCTTCAACAAAGAAAACACATATCTGGTCCACAACAAAAGGGGATCAAAGAGACAACCAATAAAAGAAAATTTCAAGCTCAACCTTTCAATCTAGTTAAATTTTTAATCAAGTCAAGATAGGTCTTCTTTAAAGCAATTTGAACAGGATACTTATAAGGAACATATCAGATGGTTCAGCAACAAAATGTTGAGTATGCACAATTCCAGGTCAAAAATTTTCAAGTTGAAATGATACAAATGGGCATTATCCTTCCAAAGAATCTTTAAAAAAATGGATAAGATGCTGAGTTCATAAATCACATTCTCCCTAGGGAAGAAACACATGGCACTTATGCAGTTTAAGTAACAATAGTGACAACCAGTTTTCTTAAAGGAAGTGAGACTAATCAGCACCTGTAGACCATGTAATACTCTATGTCAACTCTCAAAAAATGTACAGCTAAGATGATAGTGAAACGACTTGAATTGCTACAGCACACTACTGGCCTGGTAACAAAAGAAGACGACATAGGTCCCCTGAAACCAATGAGCGTAGCAATATTTGCACCATAGCTTGCTAATATTACTAAAAGTTATAATTGACTGTTACAATGAAAGGCAGGTATTATGTTGTGTCACACTTGTAGATTCTGATAAGGAATTATTGAAGAACAATAATGAAACCCATAAGATTCAAAAGAAAAGCAAAACTAGCAGCCAACAGAAACGCAGCAATGACTGAAGAAACCATACGAAAGAACCCACAAACTAATACTCCACATTCCGCTCATCTAGAAGCAATAGACACAGATACCAAAACTAAGAAATGTGCAAAAACAATAACGGAAAAATAACAGTGCAACCATTCCATTGGCATTTAAGAGGCGTCAAAAACAACCAACAAGTAAAACCAACATCATGGTGACAAGTCTACAAACTTCCCTTCAATTACAATTTTCCTGGAAAGCCAGAGAGAAAAATGGAACAAGATAGAACTAAAACCACGTAGTCATGTGAACCTGTAATTCCTGTATCACCGAGGCTTCTATATTTCTGTGCGGGATGGACGATTTCTGTGAGGGCTTTGCATGGTTTTAAGTGTGCCATCTAATTTTAGACCTTCTCAACCTCTATATC
Organism: Narthecium ossifragum; assembly: GCA_963920575.1. Classification (NCBI taxonomy): domain Eukaryota; kingdom Viridiplantae; phylum Streptophyta; class Magnoliopsida; order Dioscoreales; family Nartheciaceae; genus Narthecium; species Narthecium ossifragum. Next base: position 24,158,746 of record OY986965.1, read on the forward strand.
AAGTTTAATTATATAGGAGGTACATCCCGTTTGTTTCTCCTAAAAACACTACTGATTTCATTCGCATCTGAGATTGATCATGAGAAGGAATCCACATTCTGCCCAAACTAGAATAATGATAGGTAAACACATAGATGCGCAGATGAAGGAATGGAAAACAAAAACATAATGGAAGTGTACCAAATGATCCAGCGTGATCAACACAAACCCATGTACTCAAGCAAAGCAACACCACCTACTGGGAAACCACCAGAGGTCAGAACAACCCCACATCCGGTAAAAACACCTAAACAGCTAACATATATAGGGTATGGACGAACGAAAGCAGGTGCCAAAAGAGACCAGATGCTCCAATGCGACCATGAAAAATTAAACGCAGATACCCAACTTTAAGACCTGCCATACATAACCCGAATGCTATCAAAAGATCAAAGCATCTAGAACTAATCCAACACTAAAAATTCATAAAAATATACAAAAATTGGCACGGAGAAGCTCCATCTCAAAAGGAAACAGGAAAACCCCAAGAAATATTTCACAAACTATGTATCACTCCCACCAAAACAACTATAGATGCACAAACCCACCCATTCTAGCTATCTCACTCAAAGATACAGGAATCTAAGCAGCTAATTAAAGGAGAGATATCCCAATACCGAGTTGGTGGGTTCGTCACGCCGGGGCCGGTTGAGATCGAGGTCAGAGCGGACGAAGTTGTTCCCATACCTCTCTAGGAAGTCCTCAAAGCTCATCTCAACATCGGCGTCGGTGACCGTGTATCCCCGGTCCTGGAGCATCTCCAGCACCGTCCGCCGGATCCGGTGCAGTCTCGCCGCCAGTTCCCCCCTCAGAATCTCCGGCACTTCCATTAGAGCTCCGCTCTGGTGCTCGTCGAGGGTTGAGAGAGAGAGATAGAGAGAGGTGGGGGGGTTCGGAGAGGGAGTGGAGGGAAAGAAGCAGAGAGAACTTTGGAGTTGGTTACTGTACGGACTAGGGTAGCAGTAAAAGGCCACTGGAGTTGCATGAATTGACGACTGTGCCATTGTCGTTTTGGGCTCGATGACTTGGGCGAAAAGTTTAGATGATGACTAAACTCAAATCCACGCAAAGTTAGGGTCGAATGCGATCCGACACCTAACGCAGCCATTTTTTCCTCCGGTCCTCATTATTTTATTTATCAAATTAAAGAAATGAGACCATTGGAGTATTGGACCCCAATGATTGTTCTTAAAACCCAAAATAAAATTAAGGCTGTTATTTCCATATCACCACCTACATTTCAATAATATTATATAAAACTAGTTTACTACCGTTTATTGTAATATAGTATACTTTATAAAACTACCTCTAGTAACATTTATCGCAAAAGAAACCGCGTTCTTCTTTAACGATTAAACTTGTAAAAAAATACATGTCATTAACTTCGGTAGTGTTATCTGTTTCCTCCTAGCAATGGTTAACTCAACCTCATCAAACATATAAATGACTAAAATACCCTTATCAACCTTATAAAGCACAGTAGAGAGTGAACAAAGTTCAAACCAACGTAGAGGTTTTTTAGAGCTATTCAACAGATTCTCTATCTCATTCTCTATTTCTAAATTTAGGGAATATGATTAGACAGTGTTATGCAACAGATTCCCTATCTTTATAGTCATTCCCTATCTCGTTCGCTAAAACCAACTATGTTTCATGTGCTTAGGGAATCAGAAAGTGTTCCCTATATATTAAAATAATACTATTTTATGTTCTCTCTCATCAACCCACCGCCTCCAGTCCTACCAACATCCCCAATCTCTCTATTCCAAACCCCTCGACGGAGGCATCCAGGACCTGCCGGTCCTTCGCAGCCTCCTCCCGCACCCTATTGATGCTTTGCGATCCTCTCCCTTCTCGCTCACCCCCCCCCCCCCCCCCCCCCCCTTACCAGGCAACGGGCGACTCCTGCACGAAGGACTCGTGCTGTCCTCGAGACGTGCGGGCTGACGTTGACAATGTCGATCGACCTTGGCTTGAGCGATGCACCGCCACTGTCGGGGCGAATCATGAAGGCTCTGTACTTGTGGGTGTGGACAACACGATTGTCAATGGCGGAGAGGGAAAGTAGAATGAGCACCAGTGGTTGGGCCGCTCGGTGCCTAGGGCTAGTGCTAGGTTTTTCTGGAGGGAGAGGGAGACGACGTGCTCGTGCATGGAGGGTCGAAGTGGTATCGGTGCATCCTATCCGTCTGATGATTGAGGATCGGTGTCCCCAATCGGTCGCGCCATCGTCGCAGGGAGGCAGTGGGAGATGTCACCGGGTTACGCAGCGGATAATTTTTCAAAGTTTAGAGTTACCCGATACCGGCGCCAAGAACCCTCCGCTCTTTGCTCTACGCATTGGGCGCTCCTTGCCCACGTCACGACCCGCGCCTTGACGATGTTTGGTGCAGCAAAGTCCGTCCTTGACCAGCTTTCTCCGCATCTTCTTCTCCTCCTTGCACAAAAGCACACCAAGGATGAAGGACCTACGATTTATGGCAAGGGGATGGCCCTCTTCCTTTATTGATCAAACAATCTTTACAAGAGAATCCCTCACAACTCTCTCTCCCTCCAAGGTACAAAGATCTCTCAATATGGAACCTCCCAAACCCTAGCCAAAGCCTAGATGCTCCAACACCTTGGCCACCCTACTCCTTATATAGAGGAATAGTCCTTGGCTTGCTCCAACAAGCCACACCTAAGAAGTCCTACTCAAAGTCCTGACTTTCATCCATACCTAGGCTAAGGATAAGCATAACACTACGTTTCCAAATATAGCTGGACTCTATCTTGAGCTTGCCTTGCTTAGAATAACCATGACCACAACTTGACTCAAAATAGGACTCCTTCCTATTCGTCCACGTCAACAGCAACTTTGCCTGTGCCAAACTTCGTATTCCCCGTGTCATCACCTATTCCAAGTCGAATGCACGCGAGACATTTGAATTTGCTCGGCTGGATCGTCCTCAAAGGCCTATCCGCTCCCCCTGGCGCGCCGCCCCCTAGTCAGACTCGGAGTCGCGCATCATCTTCAAATTTTTCCGTGCCAAAACAGTTTTTGACCGCGTCATCCGTCTTGGAGCTTCCATCCTAAGTGGAATTAGGTGATTAGCCCGCATGCCTTGCTCTCTAGCACTTATCGTGTGAGGGCTCGTCCCTCTGACCTGGCTCGACTGCGTGGGTCGAGAGCCGGTTTCCTGTTGGTTTGGTTCCGCGTCGGGCACGATCAGTCGATCGTGTGGCGATTTGGACCCCGGGGGGGCATTTTGGTAAATATGCCCTCTGGTGGTCGGTTTCACACCCACGTTGCACCCACACCCTTGGATTGATGTATGTGTTTGATTAGAATCTCTAGAGTGCGTCCGATCGGAAGATCGGAGCTCGATCGGGAAAGATCGAATCGGACGGCTGAGATAGATATGAAGTTTCTATATACGCCCTGTCCCTTTCTTCTCTTTCCTTCTCTCCTCCTGTCGTTTTCTTCCCTTCTCTCTCCTTCGGCTGAGCTAGGGTTTGGAGACTTGGGCTTCGGAGCGCGGATCTTGGCGGCTTGACCGGTGGGACGCGTGGAGGAGCTACCCTACTTGCTCAAGTAGGTGTTTCTACCTCGATCCTAGGATCGGGTTCTCCTAGGATAGGTTTATTGTACTTTCGCTGTAGGAATACATGTTAGAATGCTTTGTAGCTCCTTGTACATGTGATGTTGTTCATTTCCGGTATTCCTACGTTGCAAATTTAGTATTCAAACGGTTGGTTTCCGTATTATCGCCGTTTTGTCGGTTTTCGTCCATTTGGACATAAATAGGAGATTTAACCGTCAAAAACTGGATTTCTTCATTCCATTAGCTTCCCCATTGTTAAATACACTTGCTTGCGAAATTTCATCTTATTCCAACTTAATTTGATCCTTGAAATCCAAAGAAATGGATTTTCGGCACTGTTCTGATGAACTGTGCCTAAGGCTCGACGGTCGATCGGTGCATCGACCGTCAAGTGTTGTTTTACGCTTTCTGGGCCTGGCGGTCGACCGTCGGATCGACCGTCACATCGACCGTCGGGCTCTGTCGGGATTTTGGACTCCCACAGTCGATGGATCGATCGACCGCGGGCTCTCTCTCTCCCTTTTCATTTTACCTGACGGTCGACCGTCGCATCGACCGTCAGGCGCTGTTTGGTTTTGGGCTTCTCAGGGTCGATGGGTGGATTGACCGTCACCCTTGGTTTTCTTCGCCTTGGTCTCACGGTCGATCGTCGGATCGACTGTGACATCGTCCGTGGTCTCACGGGGATCGACCGTGACATCGTCCGCGGGTCCTTGAACTTGGTTTTCTGGCTTTTCTTGGATGGATTTGATTTGTGATTAGTATCTAAACATGTTGGGAAGTATGTATGTGAATTTTATGAGGTTTTCAAATGATTTCTATCGAGTTTGAGGATCGATTCGAGTAATTCTCCTCTTGGGCAAACCTATGGTTTCACTTGCATTTAATACATGTTTGATTGTAGTTAAGTGCTTAGTTGTTTGCCTAACCATTAACTAGTTATGAGTGCTAGCTAATGAGAAATTGTGGAACCTTAGCCTCTTGCCGGCGAGTGCCGAGGGCTATTGTATATCTGTGGAACTTATAACTGATGTTGTGGCATGTAGAGACATCTAGGATAGATGTTTGCCTAAGCTCATGCATTGTGTGCATTAGAGGCATTTGAGGATAGGCGGGCGATGGTTTGGGTCGCCGATCCGAGGCTCTCGGGTAACTCGGATCTAGCCTTAGGACTGTGGATGGGTAGCCAGGAGTAGGATGTGATTGTATGATCAAGTCTCATGTCTTTTGAGGATTCACGATAGTTGACTCTGATCAGTGTTTGAGGTTTAGAGGTCGTGTTGTCTTCCAAAGCCAAGTGCTAAGGATGGATGTTGATGCGTTCCGGACGTGTTTCCCCAAGGCTTGGTATTCCAGCTTGGGTAAGGGTGATTCTGCATGTTACTGTTCCTTGGCCTCCTGGTAACTTGTTAAGGAGAGAGGTTTCATGACAGGAGCCCTTGGGACATCAACTGGGTTATGGGACCCGTGGCATCTGTTAGACTTAGGCTGGGAGACAACACTGTTGTTGTTTTCCTCCTTTCAGAGTGCCGTAGAGTAGAACCCTACTGAGCTTATCGTTCACTCCTACCCGGGCTGCGTTTGCAGGTGCAGGCGGCAGTTCTTCGTCTGTGGAGCCGGCGGGATCGGCCTTTAGCGGCGCGAGTACATCCAGAGGTGCTTGAGGTTGCTGGAGGATTATCTGTTGTACCCTTTTTGATATATATATATATTGTAAACATTTTGAGGATATTGGGATCTTGTATAAATCTGTACCTTGGAAGGCTTTGTATCAAATATTGAACTGTACAACTTGATGATATATTATAATTGAATATCTGCTCACCTCTGGAATACAATTGTTTAAATTATCCGTCTTTTCCGCTTTGTATCGCTCCGATTGAAGATGAATAGTGATAGGAACCCTCACGCCCCGTCCTGGATGGGTTTTCTGGGTCGGGGTGTGACATATCGCATCAGCTTAGGCAAGCCAAGTCCTAGTCTTACTAGGACTGGGCATCCTGAGCTCGTCGCGCACGCGCTACGCGCGCTCGACTCGCGCGGCTATCTTGGCTGCCTTGGTGCGCGCCCCGCTCGCCTGACTTGCTCCCGCGCACGTCTTGCTCTGCTGGGCTCGCGCCGCACCGCAACCTGGTGTGCTGTCTTCCTCCTTGGCCCGGTCCACCGTGCCATGCTCGGAATCCATCGTGCCATCTTTGGGGAAATGTCGTCTAGCCTCCATCAAGGACTTTTGCTCGTGTGATCATGGTGTTTCCATGCTGCCCATGCCTTGGTGTGCTGCCCCGTGCCATGGCCTAGGGCGTGGCCCGTGTCAGCTCCGACTGTCGCGCGCCATGGCCCATGTCAAGACTCAAGGCCATGACAGGAGATCTCCCTCCGGCACGGAATCGGCTCTCATGGAATCCTAGCGGAGAACAGGTGTTGTCCTTTCCTTTTCTCAACCGTGAATAAAATTTTAAATTTTAAAGCTTCTAATTGATATAGAGAATCAATATAGGGAATTTGTTGATTGAACAAGTCAAAAAGTGATTTTCTACATTAGAGAATGTCACCAAATCACATTAAAGTAGGGAAAGGAATATGAAAGCTGTTAGGAATGCTCTTCCTAGATCTAAGAATGGAGAAGTAAATAACGTGAACGTAACTGAAAAACAAAAGGGCTAATTAAAATGAGCCACACGGGCCTACACTAGTAATATATATAAATGGATTTGGTTGAATATATAAAACGGAGAGGCAATCGTCGAATAACCTATAAAAATGAAGGAAGTTGATAGCAAATTAGCCAAGTAGTTTTTGTTTACAAGTTTAATCAATAAAGGAGGTAATTTTCGTTAATAAACGACAAGGTAGGTAGTTTTCCATAATATTGTTGAAATGAGACCGGTACGTAAAAAAAACCTTAAAATTAAAGACAAAGCCGCCCTTCGGTTCTTACAACAATATTTGTACTTAATAAATCAAAGAAAACCAAAATAAAACCCAAAAGGAAAATCTTTTTACATGCTTGTACTGTTTTAGGTGTCTAAATACAGGCAAAAACGCTGCTTTTTTTCAGACAAACAAATATTACGCCATTCCGTTACGCGTCATAACCGCTTCTCCGTTAAAAGACCGTAATCACTGGACCTATAAACAACCCTAACGGAGGACGGCAATGCTATTCTACGCAAATATAAGGGCCTTTTCGTCAAATAAATGCCAGCCTTGTTCAAATTGTCGTGAGGCGGTTCTCATAATTGGCGATAACGAACCATCGGACGGTCACGACTCCGCGATGGCGATAGGAGGGAAAGAACACCAGCCGTCCGATTGGCTCCGTTCGGGTCGAGGCCCCTGTCCTCCGTCCTTTATAAGCACCCCGCTCTTAGGGCTTCGGATCGTGGCCATTTCATTCTAGCTAATCGCATTGTTTTTTTAGCTTCGTTTGTGATCTCTATTCTCGTCGGTAGGTTGATCGATCTCTTCTCTTATCGCCTCGAAATTTCTTATAGATTCACCACCCCTTTGATAGCATATGCGTCGATTCTTTAGTTTTCGTTTGATTTTTTAGTTATATCCCTGATTTAATCTAGAGATCTGCATCTGTTTGCTGTTTTTCTCCGAGATTTTTGCTATTTTTACAGATAATGTTGGATTTTTAGTGCAATATTAGCGATGTTCATTTTAAAACGCGATGTATCTATTTTTGGTTCTGGGATCTGGTCGTAGAGAGGAAGAATCATCGGTCTGATCTGAAGAACTTTTTTGGTAGTTTTGTTGAATTTGAGGTATCTATTTTGATCATGTTTTCCCATTGATCTTACGACGTACTAGATATTCGTAGAGTTTCTCCTAAAATTCTTGTTGTTTTTTGGGAATTTCATGATCTCTGTTAATTGATCCCTTCTCCGAACGATCTCAGCCTCATTGTGCTGTATTATACGTTTTGGTTTATGAAATCTAGAAATATTCGTTTCCAATGACTTATTTGCTGCGTTCCAGTGTTGATTTGTGATCTCATGAGGTTTTACTGGGGTTGATTTCAGGAAAATCATGAGAGAAATCCTCCACATCCAGGGCGGCCAGTGCGGGAACCAGATTGGTTCCAAGTTCTGGGAGGTGGTTTGCGATGAGCATGGGATCGATGCCACCGGGAGGTACATGGGGACCTCTGATCTGCAGCTCGAGCGCGTCAACGTCTATTATAACGAGGCCTCGGGTGGGAGGTTTGTACCCAGAGCGGTGCTCATGGATCTCGAGCCTGGCACAATGGATAGTGTTCGCACGGGGCCTTATGGCCAGATCTTTAGGCCGGATAACTTTGTGTTTGGGCAGTCTGGTGCTGGGAACAACTGGGCTAAGGGGCATTACACTGAGGGTGCTGAGCTAATTGATTCAGTCCTTGATGTCGTGAGGAAGGAGGCCGAGAACTGTGATTGCCTTCAAGGTATATTTTAGTTGGTCTTTTTAGTGCTGTCTGAGTCTGTTTGGTACCTTGTCTACTGTGTTTAGCACTTTTATGGTTACAATGTTTTTTTTGGTGATAATTCTTGAAACGATTTTGGTAAACAGGAAAAATAGTCATTGCTCCTTTTGAATTTCTTAATTTGTTCAAGATTTTTTTCCTTTTGAGATTAGACTTTATTTTCTCACTATTTTTTCATCTGTCATTCTTACTTTATTCCTCGAATGGCAAGGCTAGCTAATTGTTTTACTTCCTTGGTTGTGTCATGTTTCTTTCTGCACATCGGATTCTAATCTTCTATAAACTGTTTCTGTACTCAGTGACTAAAGTTCTTTTCCTTCTGTTTCCATGGCATACTTACTCTCAGTATGTTCTTTCAATATAGGGGTGAAAGAATCATGTTCCCTGTTCTCTATCAGCATGTTGCCATAAAATTGTTCTTAATGGGTAGAATTAATTTCTTTTGCGATAATTGTTTTAATTGGGAGTATTAAGTACTTACTTTTCCTCTGTCCTTCTCTTTGCACAAATGCGAGTCTAGGTTGCAAATAAGAGTTGATATTGCTTTTGATATAGTTTATCGTTTGCTTTAGATCAAAAGTTATTTCCTACCTTTTTGAAGGTACAATTCAGGAATAGAAAGCTGGGGATTACAAAGTATTGATCTTGAGATCAGCATGGTTCCTTTCTTTTGATCATATTGTACTATTTTAATCATTTTCCCCTTTTACGCACTTCTTTCCTGCGTTTCATGCTACTGTTCATGTTGACCAAATGCAAGAGGAAGTACATCTCCTTGATTTGTTGGATATTTTATAAGGTCCCTTGGCTTGCATTTTAATTAATTTTTTCTACTTCAAAATATTTGAGCTAACATATATGTTTGTTATTTAGGTTTTCAAGTATGCCACTCTCTTGGTGGAGGTACGGGTTCTGGTATGGGGACTTTGTTGATATCAAAAATTAGGGAGGAGTACCCTGATCGGATGATGCTCACTTTCTCGGTTTTCCCATCGCCCAAGGTCTCAGACACTGTTGTCGAGCCCTACAATGCTACTCTTTCTGTTCATCAGTTGGTTGAGAACGCTGATGAGTGCATGGTACTGGATAATGAGGCCCTTTACGATATCTGCTTCCGGACTCTCAAGTTATCCACTCCTAGCTGTAAGTCCTTTTCTTTCCTCCACTTTTTTAAACCATACACACTTCATGAAGTCCTTGTGATTTTCTAAGTTATTCTTGAATGAATGGCAGTATCGCTATGGGAAGTTACTTTGTCATATTAGACCTGGAAAAGCTGAAATTAGAAGTGCATTATAAGTTCCTTATGGCCTATGTTCTCCGGTCTATTCCTGTTTTTGATATTTCGATTTGTATGCAAGTGTCAGCTGTTCTTTATTTCTAGTTACTGGAAAAGTATTGTTAGTATGTCAATCTAGCTCCAGCGGCATCTCTACCGTTTTATTTGTAGACTGGTTGTGTATCATTACTGCTTGGTATTTGGTTGGCACTGGTATTGCTCCTTCGAGAGATGGGACGGATCACACACTCGTGCTTATTTGAGTAGTCATAGTGTAATATTTGGTTTCTGGGTCTTTGCACCTGAGATTTGCATGTCTTTTAGTTCGTTATAATAACTTAGTGTACAAACTACTTGAGTAGTCAGTGTAAGTAGGTTTTAAAAACTATAACTCGTGAAGAGATGGTTTGGAACTTTCAGGAACGTGTTCTGCTGATTCGCAAGAAATTTGATGGGAAAAGGATGTTTTGGCAACTCATTGTTCGCATTCATAATTTGTACCATACTAATTTCTTGGTGGGTATCTATCAAATATGAGTACTGTCATGCTCTTTTCTGCCTACCTGATTTTTTGGTGGTAGAAAAGGTATTTTGGTAGTACTACATCCTATTAATGATCACTGTCAGTTGAAACACTGAGTTAGAGTGGACCTGGAAAAGCTGTACGAGGAAAAAATTTAAAAGGTTTGTTAGGCTGCATAAAAAAATGATGCTACCATCTGTTTTGATCTGACTGCAATCCCATTTACGACTAGTTTGACTGCCACAAACCAGATATGATATTGCTCCTGAAGTGGACTTGTTGAAATTTGAGCATAGACATTTTGTTTTGTGTTTAAGTTGATGACATAAGCTGTTAAGCTTTCATGAATGGCCTAAGTCTATATAAGGGCCTTTGGTGTTTCATATAACTGAAGTTGAGTGCAAACGCACTTATTAGCTTTATTGTTTCAATGTAATACCAAAATTGCATGCTTATTTTCATAGTGTTCAAGGAAGTAGGAAAGTCTGTAGCTGGACCCACTTTTACTATATAATTCAATTCTCCCTTATAGCTGACTTGTTGATGATTTTGATACGTCTCTGAGCATCTTATGCTCTTCATGGTCTCTAGGAATTGACCTGCTTGAACCAAACAATAGTTCTCATTTGCTTAGAAGTTAATACTACATATGCTATGGCGCTTGATGCTTGCCTTTTTTTCCTAATGTACCCAACATGATCTTCTTGTTTCTCAAAGACAAATGCACAGAGCACCCTTGTAAATCATGTTGAATACAATTGAGATCTTTCAGACCTTTCAAGCTTTCACCTGGTGTTGTGAGTTTTATTCTATCTGAATATTGACTACTAAGTATGATGTTCGATTTTCCTTTTTCTAACTGTGAATGCTGAGTGCATTTATACTTGAGATCTAGTCATATTTCCTCGGCACGTTTTCTCAGTGCTGCTACTCGGTTTTTATACAAAGATAGAAGACTTAGAATACTTTTAATCCCATGGCATATGCCTTTATCACATTGGTTACTGCTGGCCATATTTCCTTGGGGCACATTTTCTTAGAGCTCTTACTGCTCGTCCACCTTAGTAAGATTTCCAATCCCTTTCTAGTCATTTCCATTTTGTTGTATCAGAGATGCATCTTCAGGGTCCACTTGACTGTTCATACATTATGTTTTGCGAACCTCTTAGATCTATGCATTTGTAGTACTGACCACGTTAAGACACATGAGATATGCGTTGTCTTCTGTAACTGTCATTATGCTTATATACTGTCACTAACATTTTTCTTCTTTTCTTTTACTGTTTTTTTCTTTCAGTTGGCGATCTGAACCACTTGATCTCTGCTACTATGAGTGGCGTTACTTGCTGCCTGCGGTTCCCAGGTCAACTGAACTCCGATCTCCGGAAGTTGGCAGTGAACCTCATTCCCTTTCCTCGCCTACATTTCTTCATGGTTGGCTTTGCCCCTTTGACCTCTCGTGGCTCTCAGCAGTACCATGCCCTCTCTGTCCCAGAGCTTACCCAGCAAATGTGGGACTCTAAGAACATGATGTGTGCCGCCGACCCACGCCATGGTCGGTATCTTACCGCTTCTGCTGTTTTCCGTGGCAAGATGAGCACCAAGGAGGTCGACGAGCAGATGATCAACGTCCAGAACAAGAACTCATCCTACTTTGTGGAGTGGATCCCCAACAATGTGAAGTCAACTGTGTGCGACATCCCACCAAGGGGACTCAAAATGGCCTCCACCTTCATTGGCAACTCAACATCCATCCAGGAGATGTTCAGGAGGGTGAGCGAGCAATTCACAGCCATGTTCCGGAGGAAGGCTTTCCTGCACTGGTACACAGGGGAGGGCATGGATGAGATGGAGTTCACCGAGGCCGAAAGCAACATGAACGACCTCGTCTCTGAGTATCAGCAGTACCAGGATGCCACTGCCGATGAAGACATCGAGTACGAGGATGAGGAGGAAGCACATGAAGAAGAAATGTAAAAGTGGAAGCTGTGTGGTTTTGGTTTGCTGCAAGCGAGTATCAGATTCTTAATTTCTTCAGACCCTGATATTTTTCCTTCCCACCTATTATGTACTGGTGGTTATGTTGCTTGTTTGTTGTCGATTTGAATTCTTCTATCTGCTATATGACTTGCTTGTTTGTACAATGGAGCAGTAGCGTTCTAATTCATTGCCCACCTCCTGTGATGGTTCTATCTTTTAGAACGGCCCGTTGTCGGTTGCTAACTATCCTGATCTTTAACTACTTTTCCAGGGAAAACAATACACAGAACTGGATAATTTTAAATCCTTAGTAAGTGTTTTCTAGTATACGGACAAAGTATTCTACAATATACAAAAAGTAGTCTTCATTTACAAATTAACTGCTGGCACGTAGTGATCAACTTCGATAACGAAGCCTTGGATTCGCCATCTTCTTCATCAATCTTTGTCTGCAGCTTAGTTCTGTTGGTGCAACTTTTGCTTTTGTTAACAGTCACGGATTTCTACCACTTTTATTGTGCGTTGCCTCTTTGCTGCATCAAATCAAAGTAATAATGTTATTACGAAAGCTCCAACTGTCGACAGAAATTAACGGCAAAGTTTTTTTTTTTTTGATAATTTCAACCGAAGCTAGCTACATTACAATTAAACTAGAACCCATTACAACTAAAAGGAAACAACCGGCCCCTCATCTGGGACCCAATCAAGATCAGATTGGTTTATGCGGCACCATCTGGCAACTTCATCCGCTCGCTCGTTGCAGGTTCTCAGCACATGTAGAAACAAAGTAAAGTCAAAGCATAACATCGTTGCCCAGATCTCCTTTGCCAACCCAGCAACCTCATCCGGCCATAACCTTCGGCCATTAAGAATATCCACAACGACTAAACAGTCCGATTCGATGATGATCTTCCTTTCACCTCTCTCCATCGCCAATCTAGCAGCCACCAAGATCGCCCTCATCTCTGCCTCTAATGAGGAACTAGCCTCAACTAGCTCTCCATGTGCCAATGAGGAACTAGCCTCAACTAGCTCTCCATGTGCCCAAATCGGATCCCCATCACCTCCTATCGGAACCACCCCCACGGCCGTTGCTCCCGTGCGCAGATCGCGAGACGCGTCTCCTTGGAGGAGTAGAGCTTGGCCCTCTCTAAGCTTCCGAGCAACACTCCTAGCCGGATTATGCCTTGATAGATTCAAGATCTCCTCAGTTAACCGGATAGCTCGCCTTGCCACCACATCCGCCGGCTCAACAGTCTCGCCAAACATCAAGCAGTTTCTAGCTTTCCAGATCTCCCATAAGGCATATGCTATATATGATTTCAACAACCCACCATTAGCAACCGAAGAAGAGCTGACCAAGCTTCTCCTTATGTCGCGCCCCGACCCGCGAAAGCCCAACCGGGCCGGGCGACGTGAACCGGAATCTACAAAACGCGGAAAACAAAGCTGGCGAGGGTTCCCTCTAACCTATTGGTCTCCCTAACAATTCACCAAAACACCCTTAATTAAAAGACAATAATTAACAGAACCTCAAACAACAGATTTAAAACTCAAAGTGTTAAATATACATATCCTCGGAGAGGTGAAGATTCAAATACAACATTACTCCCGAAGGAGGCTAACTAACAAAAGGTATAAAAGCAGTAAAGATCGCCACCTCTCAAAGACCACCAGGCGCCGCCGCACCGCCGACCAACTGCCTGGTAGGGGCCACAGAAGAAGAACTGACGCCTGCACCTGCAAAACGCAGCCCGGATAGGTGTGAGCACTAAGCTCAGTAGGGATCTACACTACGCTACACAGAAGGAAGAGGGAAACGCAACAGTGTCGCCCTCAAGCCAGACTCGAGTGAGCTACAAGGGTCCCATTACCCTTCACCGGTGATCTCTAGGCATATCCAACCATGGAACGTCACCCCCAACGGACTGGGCCCATCCTGGATACACCTAGTGTCGCAGGGTGCCAGCTGTGGTCACCCCTCACTGACTGGGCCCACACTGATCCCCTACTGGCAGGAACGGACACTGCCCAAAGAAAAAGACCCGCCACCGGTGGCATCCTCAACACCTGACTTGAGGCCGACACAACCTCTAATCATCATCAAGCAACAGGTGTACCAGTCCTCTAGGCCTATCCTCAAATTCGACTGGACACTACAATTCAAACCGGGTCCAAACTACCCAACCCCGGTCCTAGGGCTAAGTCCGAGCTTCCAGCCTCGGGACGGCGACCCAAGGATCACCCCACGCCTTAACCAATGCAACTAATGCACACAACAACAATGCATGCTATGACATACACAGATAAGAAGCAGAGCATGCAACAGTATGTCAAGCATCATATAAGTCTACTGGATCGCTGCAGCGGTACTACCAACCGCTGCCAGCCGATCCGCAGCGGGTCCCGGCATTACGACGGTACCGCGACCGTCAACCGTGGACTCCTGCAATGGGAAGCAACCCCGAAAACCGCTGATGAACAGTAAACAATATAATATTATATTCCGAAATATAATATTATATTCAAAACACCCAAAACCTCTACTTAGGGGCTAATTGATCCCGTCGATCCGACATTCAAACAATGTCTGATCCAAGATCCAACTTAGCCATTAGTAGGTGTATAAACCAGGATCAATATATCCAAAATTGATAATCATCCAACGGTTGGATTAACGGGAAAACACTAATCAAAATCGTTAATCAAACTAACTTACCCATTAATTGCTGCAACGCAGCCCTCCAGAAAAAAATTCATAACAAATCGTACAAATATCGGAAAAATACAAAACAAGATGGAATGGAAAGCTAACGAAGAGATCTACAACTCTTATGTTTATTAAAATCCAAGAGAATGTACACGCCGGCCGGAAAACTCGCCGCAAGCCGGCTTTTCTTCAAGAACAGCAGAAAACTAGAAATCCGAGCTTAATCATGCAATAAACCTACTCAAATCACAACCAAATAATATGAAACTCATATCCGATATTCTACTAGGCATAAGGAATCCAACAAGATAAGGATCAATAAGATCAAACGGCTAGATCTAGAGAAAACCCGAAAACAACATCAGTAGGTATAACCCTACCTAACTGCGCTTTCCTCGGCTGAATCCCCGCAAGTTGATCACCAACAAGCCTCCAAACCACTTCAGGGATCTTCCTCTCGTTTCCACGAATCCAACGAGCCTTAGAACACCGAAAAAGATGGTCGGAGGAGGGAGAACGGAGGAGATAAAGCTCGCCGGCGGAGAAGAGAAGAAACAGAGCACCGCGGGAAAGAAGAGAAAGAAGAAAGAAGAAGAGAGAAGGAGGAAGAGAAGGGGAAGGAAAAAGGAGGGAAAAGGGGAAGGGGAAAGCCGGGGGAAGGGGGAAAAAGAGAGGGGAGGGGAGGGAAAGTCCTCCCCCTCTGACAGGGGAGAGCGACGGCCAGCGGTGGCCGTCCTCGCGAAGCAGAAAAGCCACCGACGCGATTCCGATCGATCGCTCCAAGGAGCGATCGGTCGCTCGAGCCCCGAATCGATCCCAACGGCAAGTCGGATCGATCCGAGCGGGTCAAAACCCACCGACTCGCTCACGAGTCCGATCGATCGTTCCAGGAGCGATCGATCGCTCAAGGGTCGTCAGCTGCCCAAAGGCAAGCTTCCGCGCGCCCGAGCTGGGATCTTCCGATTCCGGGTTCACCTAGCCATTCTAAACAAACACTAACACATACAAGGTCAGTGTGTGCACACCCGGATGTGAAACAAACCAACAAGGCGCAATTTTACCAAATTGCCCTTGTGGCCCAAGAATCAATTCGATCCACCGGATCGCGCGCTCGACGCAAAACAAACCAACGAGTCACGGGCCCGACCTAGCCGGTCGACATAGGAGTAGAGGGACGGGTCCTCACACCTTACCTTTTCAGCATTCCAACTTTGATCATCTGTGCATCTCCCCGTAACTATATGGAGTACCCTTTGAGCAAATTCACATTCAACTAATGCATGGGCAATGGTTTCGGTACACCTCCCACATCGGGGACATTCAATTTCCGAGCAAGCATGGATTTTCCACAGGAACTCCCTAACTGGTACTCTACCATGCCAAACCTTCCAAAGGAAATGTTTGACTCGAGGCCCAGCTCTCAACCGCCATATACTACGCCATTCCTCCTCATCCTCTCGGTAGATCGCTGGACTTATGCGCTTCAATGCTGACAGATAGATAGACGCCGTCGTTATCTGCCCTGTTTCAGTAAGAACCCATTTCCACTTATCTTTATCACCCAGTACTATGTTAATGGCCTCCAACGCCATATGGGGATGCAGAACCTGTATCAACTTCTCCCAACTCCATTGTATGCCATCCAAGAAATTCCCAACTATCATATCCTCACAACTGCCATCTCCGACAAACATACCCGGACACTTCGCGAGTGGCTCATCCCGAATCCAAGCATCTTTGATAACACTAACCTTGCTGTCTTTCCCCGGAGTCCATCTGATTCCATGCCTTAGCTCTCCACCAGCGTCGCACAAATCCTTCCAATGCACTGAAGCAGACCTCGTAGCTTGCTCTGGCGGAAGGTGCCCTGTCCATGCATACTTTGCTTTTGCCAACCTAGACAATACAGATTCTTTATCGTCCAATAGTTGGGCTACCCTTCTAGCCTTAAGAGATCTTTGCCATATATTCAAATTTCTCAAACCCAAACCTCCGGCCTCTACAGGGGTGCAAATTTTATGCCAAGCAACAATCCCCAATCCGGACTGCTTCCCCTGCCAAAGGAATTGTCTACAAATCCTCTCCATTTTCCGTATGACTGAAATCGGAATTTTAGTAGTTGACATGAGGAAAGCCGGTATTGCTTGGAGCACAGCCTTGATTAGCACAACCCTTCCCGCCTCCGAGATGTTCCTTCCCTGCCATCGAAGAACATGAGCTGTCATTTTGTCCAATGTCTTTGAGAAATCCGTCACCTGAAGCCTTTTAATGCTCAACGGGGCTCCAAGATAGTGCCACACCTCCTTGGCCTCAACCATACCAAGAATACCACGCACTGCGACCCTCTTTGCTTTGCCAACCGTACGTGAGAAAACCATGTTAGACTTTACTGGGTTCATTTCCAAGCCTGATAGTGCCTTAAAAGCGAGAAGTTTTTGTTTGAGCTTCCTAGCCTCCAGGCACGTAGCACAGGTAAACAAAGAGGCAGTCGTCGGCATAGAGTAAATGCGACAATGTGAACTCCGAATCTTTAAAGCCAACACCAATTACCTTCGAGTCCGGGCTGTTAAGCAATTGAGAGAGAACCTCTTGTACAATTAGAAACAAATATGGGGATAGTGGATCCCCCTGCCGAAGCCCACATCTAGAGCTCACTTGCCCACAAACCCTACCATTGACAATGAAGGAGAACCGGGGATTTTTGAAACAAGCCATTACCCATCCGATCCAAACCTCTGGAAACCTCATAGCTCTTAAGGTCTCCTCCAAGAAGTCCCATCTCACCCGATCATATGCCGATCGGAGATCAATTGTACACATCATCAAGCTCTTTGTCTTAGGAGCAAACCTAACAGTGTGAATAATTTCCATGGCGACATCAATACTGTCATGTATACTTCTCCCTGGCACGAACGCAGATTGCTCCATACTGATGATGCCTTCAAGTGCTAGCTTCATCCTTTGCGCAAGAATAGATGTGATGACCTTATACCCAATGTGACACAGGCTAATAGGACGAAAGTCCTTCACCTTCCGGGGGAACTGGCATTTTGGTATAAGAGATATCATGGTCTCATTCCAGCTCTGAGGGAATCTTGAGTTATGGAACACCTCTTGAACCGCCTTCACAAGGTCCTTCCCCAACACATCCCAGTAGAGGGTGAAGAACTCTACCGGGAAACCATCAGGGCCAGCACATTTACCTCTTCCAAGTGAGAACACTGAACACTTTATCTCTTCCACACTCACATCCTCTGTCAACATATCGTGAAGGGTGACATCCACTGTTGGCAGCCTTGGTAGGTCCACTCTCGGAACTTTAGCATCTGGAGTCCAGAGATTTTCTATCGCGCCCCGACCCGCGAAAGCCCAACCGGGTCGGGCGACGCGAACCGGAACCTAACGAAACGCGGAAAAAGACAGCGAGGGTTCCCTCTAACCTATTGGTGTTCCTAACAGTTCACCAAAAGCACCCTCAATTAAAAGACATTAATTTAACAACATCGAACCACAAATTTCAAACCGAAAAAGTGTTTAATATACATATCCTCGGAGAGAGGAAGATTCAAATACAACATTACTCCCGTAAGAGACTATCTAACATAGGATAAAAACTGTAAAGGATCACCACCTCTCAAAGTCCACCAGGCGCCGACCAACTGCCCGGTAGGGGCCACAGAAGAAGAACTGACGTCTGTACCTGCAAAACGCAGTCCGGGTAGGTGTGAGCACTAAGCTCAGTAGGGTTCTACACTACGACACACAGAAGGAAGAGGGAAACGCAACAGTGTCACCCTCAAGTAAGACCTGGTTGTATACAGGGGTCCCATAACCCCACTGATAACGCGTGAAAAGTGCACAAATCACCCTGTTAACTAGGTTTTTTTAGTCTCCGAGCAATGCTATTTTGATTGTCTTTTCCCCATTTCAGGTTTAAGGACCTTCAGTGAAGATTAGATCATGTTTGGTGCTAAAACGAACAAATAAAGAACCTGCGAAGTCAAAGGAGCAAAGGTGGGTCATCTTTGAAGATTAAACTGTACCTGCTTAGGAAGAACCAGATGATGTGCTATATATGATTGGAAAGCTCTTGAAGTCTAGATTCCAGAACTTTTTACGGTTTGTGATTTGGAATTTCCTAGAGGAAGATGTGCTATTTTTAGTACAAAAGCGCAGAAAAGAAGCTTCGGAAGAAGGAGATCGATCCGCTTCCCAAAGGGGATCGATCCCTTTGGCGCTGCGGGAAAAATAAAAGGAAACTGACTAATCCGAGCTAGGGTTTATCTTAGGCTATAAATAGCCTTCTTTGGGGGCGTTTTGGCAGCCTTCCATGGCCGAATTTTGTTGATCTCTTAGTTTCTTTTCCACAAATTAGGTTAGATCTTTGGTGGAAGATCCATGGGTGGAGCGCGGCGACAACCTTCATCGACGAATCTCCTTCCTAAGATGAGTAACTAAACCCTAGCTTTGGGATTCTACGATGTAGTAAAGTTATTTATTAGGGTTTTCTATAGATTATGAGTTGTAAATCATACTTTGATGGTTGAATGGATTGATTTATATTTTCTTTATATCTATTGGTGTTGATTTATATTATGGATGAATGATTTGTTCCTATATGCCCTAGAATTTGGCCTGTCTTTCCTCGGTTTTTCCGTGGTTGTACAGCCGGAATCTTTGAAAACTCAAAACATAAAAGTTGTAGATCTCCTCCTTAGCTTTCCACCGAATCTTGAATCATCTCATTTCGAGTTCGGATGTGAAAGTTACGCAGAGATTACGATCGCTGGTTTTGAGTATTGCATGTTAGGGCTTGAGATTAGGGATCCTCGTCAAACGTCTATGCTAGGATCATGGATGTGAGGATTTCCTTCTTGTGATTAAAGGCCTTGTAATGCTAGGACCATTACACAAAATGCGAACCATTATGATCGCTTCTTAATCCGTTATTCATCTTAATTCAAGATTAGGGATTTCGTATGTGCTAGTACCACTACGCTAGTGCCAGAACCACTAGGGTAACTCTAATCCTTGATACATTCTATTAGGCGATCTCAAGGTGCCAGATACATCTTGATTACTTACCAATATCCATTCTTGATATTATCCCCAACGTAGGTCTTTATTGATCTTCGTTGAGCGGTAGGAGTTTGTTACGAGCGGTCTACTCGTGATACTCTCATAATGGGTCTCTACTGCTCCAATCGATCAGAATAGGCCTGATCGGATTTGATTTGAGTCCAATTGGCTGAATCTGGATCGAATCTAGTTCAGATCTGGCTCAGATTGGGGTAGGACTCGACTGGGTCAAGTCTGGATTGGTTGATTGGCTCTTGGAATTGAATCTGGCTCGGATTGGGCTAAGTGGCTTGGCTGAAACGGCTAGGAGTGGGTTAAGTGGCTGAGCCAAATCAGTTTGGGCTGAGTCTGAATCAGCTGGCTGGCTGAACCAAGTTAGAGTTGGCTGAGCCAAATTGGTTGGGCTGAACCGGAGTTGATCCAAGGGCTGTGGTTCGCCGGAGTAGATCGTCGGCGTAGGGGCGGCGGCGTCGGTTGGGATACTTCCAGGAAGGGTCGACTGGAGGTGGGGAAGAGATCCACCGGAGTGGATTGCCCGGGGAAGGTCTAGATCGGCGGAATCTAGAGGTCGACGGCGGTGGGTTGGGTTGACCGGCGTCGGGGACGATGGGGAGCTCGGTAGGAGGCTTGGGACGTCGGGAAGATGGTCGGGATTGGGTATACGGAGGTCTAGGAAGGCTTTAGGGATGTTTTGGAGGTGGGATAGGGATCGGGCGTGGTTGATGGCGGTGAGGACGAGGGTCGGGTTGCCGGGGGAAGAGGCCGGAGACGACGACGCGGGCGATGGAGGGGTTGTTCGGAGTCGTGGGAGATAGGCGAAGTCGGTGGTGACCTTGGTTGGTGACGGGGGCGGCCGGAGAGGGCTTGACGGAGGAGATCGGCGGGAAGGTAGGGTTTCGGGATAGAGGAAGGAGATGATGAATAGTGGCGATGACGTGGCGCTGACGTGGAGGAGAGAGAAAGTGGCGTGGAGGAAGAAGATGAAGGTGAAGGCGATGCCGGCTGTGGAGAAGATGACTGACGGGGAAGAAGGTGGATCTATGGTGGATTTTCTGGTGGAAACTATATTATCTCTATTCCTATGATATTCTACTCCTATGATAATTTATCAACTACTCTTAACTTCTATTCATCTCATCATGCATTTTCTAATACAAACTACTAAGGTCCTTTTATAGAGACCTTGACAGAGTCCTAATCCAACTAAAAACCCCCTTACTTAATTAGCAAGTAATAAGGCTTTCTGACTCAACTCAACTTCCTAACTCAAATGGACTCTTAATTATCATAACAATCAAATATCAAATAGGACTCAATTAAATATAAGAGTTTGAGGCACGTTTTCACCCAACGTGACCTCAACCTGAGGCAGCGACGCTGGATGGAGCTACTGGAGGACTACGACTTCGAGTTGCATTACCATCCTGGTAAGGCAAACGTCGTAGCAGACGCGCTGAGCAGACAGGCGAGAGACACCAGAGCAGCTGTTGCAGGGTTGTCAGCGCGGCAGTGGCAGGCTCTAGAGACGGCGGGCCAATTGGGGCTCGAGTTTGAGGATCGAGGATCCAGCGGCTTCCTCTACGCAGTGCAGAGTATGCCAGCAGTTCTAGCCAGAGTGTTGGAGGCACAGCACAGTGACCCAGAGCTCGAGGAGTTACGCACAGCAGCGGGCACGGAGGGCGCAGACTGGACAGTATCGCCAGACGGAGGGCTACGGTTCCGAGGCAGAGTAGCGGTTCCAGCAGATCCAGTTCTTCGAGACGACGTTCTACGAGAGTTCCACCACTCACGCTTTGCAGTTCATCCCGGCGGCACCAAGATGTACCAGGATCTTCGGCGACAGTTCTAGTGGCGCGGGATGAAGAGGGCAGTGACGGAGTTCGTATCGCGCTGCCTTACCTGTCAGAAGGTCAAGGCAGAGCACCAGCGGACTCCGGGGTTACTACAGCCGCTTCCACTAGCTGAGTGGAAGTGGGAACACATCACGATGGACTTCGTGACCGGGCTACCGAGATGTCCTAGGGGGAATGACGCGATTTGGGTCATCGTTGATCGATTGACCAAATCGGCGCACTTCCTGCCTATGCGGGTGACAGACTCGACGGACAGGTTGGGTAGCTTGTACGTCAGAGAGGTGGTCAGACTACACGGAGTTCCAGTTTCTATCGTGTCAGACCGTGACCCTAGGTTCACCAGAAGGTTCTGGCGCGACTTTCAGGAGGCAGTTGGCACACTCCTGACTTTCAGTACTGCGTTCCATCCGCAGACAGACGGGCAGTCAGAGCGGACTATTCAGATCTTGGAGGACATGCTGAGAGCATGTGTACTCGACGCAGGAGGCAGCTGGGAGGAGCACGTTCCCTTGGTGGAGTTCGCCTACAACAACAGCTACCAGTCCAGTCTTGGAGTAGCACCTTTCGAGGCATTGTACGGTAGGCCGTGTCGTTCCCCAGTGTGCTGGACAGAGGTTGGAGAGGTTTCACTCACCGGTCCAGACATCGTCAGGCAGTAGTCAGAGAGGTTAGTGCAGATTAGGCAGAGGGTTCCTGACGGCTCAGAGCCGGCAGAAGAGTTATGCAGATCAGAGGCGACGACCGTTGGAGTTTGCAGTCGGCGACCGAGTGTTTTTGCGAGCGTCGCTGTACAGAGGTTCTGTCAGGTTTGGCAAAGGTGGTGAGTTGGCGCCGAGGTTTGTCGGGCCGTTTGAGATCTTAGAGAGGGTCGGCGAGGTAGCTTACCGCCTGGATCTTCCTCAGCACATGTCTGCTGTGCATCCGACTTTCCATGTGTCGATGCTAAGGAAATATCACCCAGACCCGTCTCATGTCATCAGGGTCGATGACATTGAGCTTGAGGCAGACGCGAGCTTTGTTGAGCAGCCGGTTCAGGTACTTGATCGGAGGGATCAGGTCTTGCGGGGCAAGCCGATTCCCTTGGTCAAGGTACTGTGGAGGCACAGAGGCACCGAGGAGGTGACTTGGGAGCGCGAGGCGCGCATGCGGCAGGAGTTTCCGCAGTTGTTTTCTTCTCCAGGTACTTCTTGTCCTGTCCTCTAGTGTAGCTGTTTTATTGTTCCGAGCCCTACCCTTATCGAATCTCGGGACGAGATTTCCTTTAAGGGTAATAGGATGTGAGGACCTGCCCCTCTACCCCTGTGGCTCGTTGTAGACCGCAAGGGCAATTTGGTAAAATTGCGCCTTGTTGGTTTGTTTCACACCCGCGTGTGCACACACAGGCCTTGTATGTATTTGTGTTTGTTTAGAATGGTTAGGTGGACCCGGGATCGGAAGATCCCAGCTCGGGTGCGCGGAGGCTTGCTTTTGGGCAGCTTACGGCCCTTGAGCGATCGATCGCTCGAAGGAGCGACCGATCGGGCTCGTGAGCAACCAGTTGGTGGGTTTTTGTCTTCCGCGATGACGGCAGCCGACCATCGTTTTCCCCTGTCAGGGGAGGGAGGACTTTCCCTCCCCTCCCCCAGGCTTTCCTCCGGCTTTCCTGGCTTTCCCCCGAGCTTTCCCTTCTTCTTCTTCCCTCTCTTCTTTTCTCTTCTTCTTCTTTTCTTTCTCTTCTTCCCGCGGTGCTCTGTTTCTTCTCTTCTCTGCCGGCGACCTTGTTTTCTTCCGTTCTCCCTCCTCCGGCCACCGATTTTGGCGTTCCAAAGCTTGTTGGATTCGTGGAGACGAGAGGAACATTGCTGAGGTGGTTTGGAGTCGTGTTGGTGACTGGTTTGCGAGGGATCAACCGAGGAACGCGCAGTTGGGTAGGTTCTTCTACCTACATGTGTTCTTAAGTGGGTTTCGCGTGATCCAACCGTTAGATCTGTTGATCTTCATGTTATTAGATGTATGCTGCCTAGTAGAATAACTGATTTAAGTTTCATGTAAATCGGTTGAGATTTGAGTAGGTTTTATGCATGATTAAACTCGGTTTCTCTGTTTTTCTGCTGTTCTTGAGAAACAGACGGCTTGCGGCGCGTTTTCCGGCCGGCGTGTACGTGAGCTTGGGTTTTCATAAATATAAGAGATGTAGATATCTTCGTTAGCTTTCCAGTCCATCTTGTTTCGTATTTTTACGATTTTTCTACGAATTGTTATGATTTTCGCACTGGAGGGCTGCGTTGCAGCAATTAATTAGAAAGTTAGTTTTGATTAGTGGTTTTCATTAGCGTTTTCCCGTTAATCCAACCGTTGGATGATTCTGAATTTTAGATATGTTGATCCATACACGTAGCTCTACTAGTGGCTAAGTTGAATCTGGAATCCGACGTCGTTTGCTCGGATCGATCAGATCAAAGAGCCTCTAGTAGAGAACATTTGGTATTTTAAATATAATATTATATGTCGAATTATAATATTATATTTCTAAGCGGTTTTCGGGGTTGCTTCCCGTTGCAGGAGTCTGCGGTCGACGGTCGTGGTACCGTCGTAATGCCGGGACCCGCTGCGGATCGGCTGGCAGCGGTCGGTAGTACCGCTGCAGCGATCCGGTTGACTTATATGATATTTGTCATACTGTTGCATGCCTATCTTCTGTTTGTGTATGTCATAGCATGCATTGTTGATTGTGCATTAGTTGCATTGGTTAGGGCGTGGGTGATTTCTGGGTCGCCGTCCCGAGGCTGGAAGCTCGGACTTAGCCCTAGAACCGGGGTTGGGTAGTTTGGACCCGGTTTGAATGATAGTGTCCAGTCGATTCGATGACAGGCTTAGATGACTGGAGCACTTGTGCTTGATGATTGTAGAGGTCGTGTCGGTCTTGAGTCGGAGGCTGAGGTGTAGCCGGTGTTCCACTGTGTAGACTCTTGAGTGGTGGAAACGGCCCCCTTAGCGGTGCCATTTCCCGCCTGCAGTGTCGGGTTCCTGCATGTGAGTCAGCAGTATTTGTTGAGCTTACTGTGTGCTGCTCCTGGGCACTAGGGACACGCGGTGGGGTTATGGGACCCCTGTATACACTCAGATCCTACTTGAGGGCGACACTGTTGCGTTTCCCTCTTCCTTCTGTGTGACGTAGTGTAGATCCCTACTGAGCTTAGTGCTCACTCCTACCCGGGCTGCGTTTTGGAGGTGCAGGCGGCAGTACCTCTTCTGTGGCCCCTACCGGGCAGTTGGTTGGCGGTGCGGCGGCGCCAGGTGGAGTCTGAGAGGTGGCGATCTTTATTGCTTTTATCCTATGTTAGTTAGTCTCCTGCGGGAGTATGTTGTATTTTGAATCTACCCCTCTCCGAGGTTTTGTATATTAAATCACTTTAAGTTTGAAATCTATGGTTCGAGGCTTCGTTATTATTTTATCTTTACTTGAGGGTGCCTTTGGTGACTTGTTAGGGAGACCAATAGGTTAGAGGGAATCCTCGCCAGCTTGTTTTTTTTCCGCGTTGTTAGGTTCCGGTTCGCGTCGCCCGGCCCGGTTGGGCTTTCGCGGGTCGGGGCGCGACAATACCCTTCTAACCAACTGGGTGAAAGCATCATGATGAAGCCAATTGTGCTCTAGTTTGAAAGTAGTAGGGCCAGTGTGGATCACAGTATCCTCTAACAAGAGAAGCAAGGGTGAGTGATCGGAACCAACTCTCGGTCGATGTTTCAGTGATGCATGAGGGAACAGGTCCTTCCATTGCTGGTTACAAAGTACCCTGTCCAACCTCTCAAACACCTTCTTCCGTCCTGTATGCTTATTTATCCAAGTGAATCGCGATCCCCGAAAGCCAAGATCAACAAGTTCATTGGCACATACATAGCTAAAGAAATCCCTCTCAGAGCTTCCCTGCACGTAAGGCACACCACCTTTCATCTCCTCATGTGATAATATAGCATTAAAATCTCCCAAGATGACATGTGGAAAACCAGTAGGACTAAGGCGGGACGAAGTCTCCAATAGTTCGTGCCTCCCCTAGCATTCCTTGCACCATAGACAATAGAAACGATCCATTGGACTTTGTTCTCCATAGTTACCAATCCATGTAAAGCTTGAGCAGAGAAGTGAGAAAAATTCACTCTTCCCAGCTGAACACTCCAGTAGGCAAGGAATCCTCCAACACGTCCCCTGCATGGAATAAGGTAGCTGTTCCACCGATCTCCCAACCTATCTTTAACCCATTGGAGCTTCTCCTCCGAGACCAAAACATCAATTAGAAAAATAAAAGTTGCTGAATAATTCCGAGCCAGCCGGCGACACAACCTCACCACCCTTCCAGATCCTGCCCCCCTGCAATTCCATGCCACGAGCTTCATCATTTAATCTGTCCCTCAGACATCGATTACTCCTCCGATGTATCACTTTGTCGCTGGCGCTTCTTCTTCTGCAATTTCCCTGGAGCCCCTCCTGACCGTCCTTGGAGCTCCACACCATCCATGTCTGCTTTCACTTCCTCCTCCTCATCATCTTCCATTGCATCGGCAAAGCATAGGGGCTCGAACGCGGGAGCTTCAATGAGAAGGGCCTCCTTTAACTTCCGCATTCCTTGCTCATGGCATTCATCCAATTCCCATGTATCCACAACAATGTTAGTATCTAGGCTGGGTTGATGTATGTGGCGAGCCGGGTATCTGGGCTCAACATAGGGATCCAGCTTTGTGTATGATCCCCAGCCAGGCCTCCATCCAAGTGGTCTGTCATCCATATTATCCTGGCCCGCATGCCTCCACATATCCTTCACTCCCTGTGTTAGTCGGCCTACTCCACCAGTGATTTGAGCTGGCCCAATACTCCTCCCCTCGTTAACCTGGCCTGTAGGATTAGTCTTTCCCTTGTTAGCATAAGTTTCCTTCACATCATCGCCACGTGCATCCACTAATCGCTGGTCTCCTACACGCGTCCCACTACCGCTCGAAGCTTCTTTAGCAAGCCTTCGCCTGTCATATTCCTCCTGCAGTCGCCTACCCACCGCCAGCTCCTCAGCACTGACAGGAGCGCCCTCATCCCCATCCTGGCGACGCCCCCCTGCACCAGCGATCCCCCCTGTGAGGGCCCGTACCTTAGACTTGGCTCGACCGCGTGGGTCGAGAGCCGATTTCCTGTTGGTTTGGTTCCACGTCGGGCACGATCGGGCGATCGTGTGGCAGTTTGGACCCCGGGGGCATTTTGGTAAATATGCCCTCTGGTGGTCGGTTTCACACCCGCGTTGCACCCACGGCCTTGGATTGATGTATGTGTTTGATTAGAATCTCTAGGGTGCGTCCGATCGGAAGATCGGAGCTCAATCGGGAAAGATCGAATCGGACGGCTGAGATAGATCCGGATTTTCTATATAAGCCCTGTCCCTTTCTTCTCTTTCCTTCTCTTCTTCTCCTGTCGTTTTCTCTCCTTCTCTCTCCTTCGGCTGACCTAGGGCTCGGAGACGCGGCTTTCGGAGTGCGGATCTTGGCGGCTCGACTGGTGGGACGCGTGGAGGAGCTACCCTACTTGCTCAAGTAGGTGTTTCTACCTCGATCTTAGGATCTGGTTCTCCTAGGATAGGTTTTATATGCTTTCGCTGTAGGAATACATGTTAGAATGCTTTGTAGCTCTTTGCACATGTGGTGTAGTTCCATTCCTGTATTCCTACGTCGCGAATTCGGTATTTTAACGGTTGGTTTTCGTATTATCGCTGTTTTGTCGGTTTTCGTCCATTTGGACTTAGATAGGAGATTTAACTGTCAAAAGTGTGATTTCCTTATACCATTGGATTCCCCATCAAAAAATACACTTGCTTGCAAAATCTCATTGTTTTCCAACTTGATTTGATCCGTGAAATCCAAGAAAATGGATTTACGACACTGTTTTGATGAACTGTGCCTAAGGCTCGACGGTCGATCGGTGCATCGACCGTCAAGTATTGATTTGCATTTTCTGGGCCTGACGGTCTTCCGTCGGATCGACCGTCGCATCGACCGTCGGGCTATGTCGGGATTTTAGCCTCCCAGGGTCGATGCATGGATCGACCGCGGGATCTTCTCCTTTTCGCCATTTACCTGACGGTCGACCGTCGGATCGACCGTCAGGGGCTGTTTGGTTTTGGGCTTCTCACGGTTGATGAGTGGATCGACCGTCACCCTTGGTTTTCTTCGCTTTGGCCTCACGGTCAATCGCTGGATCGACCGTGACATCGTCCGTGGCCTCACGGTCGATCGCCGGATCGACCGTGACATCGTCCGCGGGCCCTTGAACTTGGTTTTCTGGCTTTCTTGGATGGATTCGATTTGTGATTAACATCTAAACATGTTGGAAAGTATGTATGTGGATTTTATGGGGTTTTCAAAGGATTTCCATCGGGTTTGAGAATCGATTCGAGTAATTTCCCTTTATGGACAAATCTATGGTTTCGCTTGCATTTAATACGTGTTTGATTGTAGTTAAATGCTTAGTTGTTTGCCTAACCATTAACTAGCTATGAGTGCTAGCTAATGAGGAATTGTGGAACCTTAGCCTCTTGCCGGCGAGTGCCGAGGGCTATTGTATATCTGTGGAACTTATAACTGATGATGTGGCATGTAGAGACATCTACGATAGATGTTTGCCTAAGCTCATGCATTGTGTGCATTAGAGGCATTTGAGGATAGGCGGGCGATGGTTTGGGTCGCCGATCCGAGGCTCTCAGATAGCTCGGATCTAGCCTTAGGGCCGTGGCTGGGTAGTCAGGTTTAGGGTGTGATTGTTTAATCAGAATCTCATGTCCTTTGAGGATTTGCGATAGTTGACTTTGATCAGTGTTTGAGGTTTAGAGGTCGTGTTGTCTTCCAAGGCCAAGTGGTAAGGATGGATGTTGATGCGTTCCCGACGTGTTTCCCCAAGGCTTGGTATTCCAGCTTGGGTAAGGGTGATCCTGCATGTTACTGTTCCTTGGCCTCCTGGTAACATGTTCAGGAGAGAGGTTTCATGACAGGAGCCCTTGGGACATCAACTGGGTTATGGGACCCGTGGCATCCGTTAGACTTAGGCTGGGAGACAACACTGTTGGGCCCTGTTTGGTGTGGGAATAAGGGGGGTTGATGGGACGTGAAAAGTGTCGCGGCTTAACGCGCCCGATCAAAATTACAAATTTATAATCGAACTACTAACTAACTACCTTTGGGGGTAGCTAGCGGTGAGTCCGAGTCGAATCCACAGGGAATGCGTATGGAAACAATTAATCTACTTAACTCAATCTAAGTGTTCCTACAAAGATAATAAAAGAAATGGTTTTGGGTTTTAGGATATGATATCTAAGAAAGCATGTAAATGATTTAATGGATAGAAAGAGGTCCTAGGGAATCCCAATCCGGATTAGGCTCAATCATAGCTTTCTAATGGATCAAGATGTGCAATCCTATCGAGACACTACAATATCGACTACCTTGTGGCTAACAAAGGTCGTCGCTAACGAATAATCGGTTAAGGACTATCCATCGCAAAAGGTGTATGCTAGAAAGTTGACGATCGAGGGATTAGCTACGATCATCGCCAACGAGAAGTCGGGTTAGGATCATCTCGTCGCAAGGAATCG
Source organism: Narthecium ossifragum (assembly GCA_963920575.1). Classification (NCBI taxonomy): domain Eukaryota; kingdom Viridiplantae; phylum Streptophyta; class Magnoliopsida; order Dioscoreales; family Nartheciaceae; genus Narthecium; species Narthecium ossifragum. The sequence continues at coordinate 24,187,862 of OY986965.1, forward strand.
GGTTGTATGGAATATGGTAATGGATCGAGGTGGTTCTAGCATCTCGAATCCAAAACACTACAAAAGATAGGATAGATGCTAGGTTAGATGTGGATTGGAGTGGTTCTATCACAACCAAGTCCCTAACCTAGAGCCAAGACTCCCTTCAACACAAGTGGTCATGATTCTAGCACAACCTACTCATTGGGGAATATCAACAAACACCTATTGGGCACAAGGTTCTAGCTTATGCATACCAAAGAATCCATTCATCCAACATTAGAATCCAACTACAAAGATGATAAATGAAGCATAAATCCATACAATCTTGTCTCAATAGGGTTTACAACATCTAAAAATCCAAAGAAAACTATAAAGAAATTCTAAAACATCATGGTATTCCACTAGGTAAATAGATTAGCTACTCATCTTTGATGGAGAAGCCATGGAGAAGAGATGGATCCTCTTCTTCATCAATCTCCTCCCTCTTGGATGAGAGCTCCCTTCCTTGCCCAAGGGGTTTGCCCTTTTCCTTAGCCTCTTCTTGCCCAAAAGAATCCCAAAATCCCCCAAAATGGGTCTATTTATAGCCTCCAAGCATCCCCCACTCGGATTAGATCTGGACCATTGATTTTGCTCGGCTGGCACAAAAGGATCGATCCTTATAGGGTAAAGGATCGATCTTTTCTCTTGAGCTCTGGCTGCGCCCCGACGAAGATCGATCCTTCAGTAGATAAGAATCGATCCTAGAGAATGTTGCGTTCTGTCACTGGAAAATGTGCAAAAGGGATCGATCCTTCCCATAGTGAGGATCGATCCTTGTTTTCTGCATATTATCTCTTTTGCCATTCAGCACTGCGCATTGGTACGAAAAATGCCATAACTTCATCTTGGAAACTCGGAATCATGAACCGTAAAATTCTTCAAAAACTAGACTTCCAGGGCTTTCCAATGATATATTGCACATTATCTGGTTCTTCCTGAGAAGGTACAGTTTAATCTTTGAAGTTGACCCATGTACCTAAATATGCTCGAATAGGCTCGTTTACGCTCCAAAGTTGATCTAACTTCTGTTGAAGGCTCTTGTACCTGAAATACCATGAAGATTATTAGAAATACCTTGCTCGAAGACTAATAAAGTTAAATTAAGGGGTTAACTTGTGTACTTTTCACGTCTCATCAGGGGTAATAACCCCTTATTCCCACACTTATTCCCAAACGACATGGGAATAAGTTTGTGGGAATAACATGGGTCCCACATACTTTGGGGATAAGGGATGGGTTCTTCCCGTGCATAGATTCCTTACCGATTAAAAAAAAAATTTCTGCAAAGTCCGATTTTACCCCCTGGCAGCCCCTCTCAGCCCTCTCTTCCTTCGAGAGACCCTGGCAGCCCCTCTCACCCCCTCCTCCTCTCTTCCTTCGAGAGAAGCCATCCTCCACCCTACCCACCAACGGCGACTGGCAGCAGCCCTCCCCCCCTCTCCTGCTCTTCACCCTACCACCAATGGCGACTTGAAGCCCCCTGGCAGCCCCTCTCACCCCCCTCATCCTCTTTTCCTTCGAGAGAAGCTATCCACCGCTCTCCACCCTACCACCAACGGCGACTTGAAGCACCTTTCGCGGCTTTACCCACCCAGGCATCCCCTCTCACCCCGACCCCCCTCCTGGACAAAATGACGGTGATGCCCGGAGATCGTTGTGTAGAGGGACAGATCTGGTGCTCCTCAGAGTAGGAGGTCCTGCCTTCGTGGATCCCATGCCACGCACGGGAGCGGAACCCCCATACAAGCCCCTTTTCCAAATCACCCTGCACAACACTTTTCTCATGGAGAGAACTTGAGCTTCCGATCGCCTTCTCCATGTAAGTCTTCTCTCTTTCCTCTTTGGTTTTTTCCCTTCGCTACAACATGAATGCTCGACAAATGTCTATTTCCCCGTTTTCAGTCTCTATTTTGTTTGGTTTTTCTCTGATCTTGGTATGAATCCTGGTTTTCTTCTTTCTTGTCAACTAATTTTGCCGTAGCCTCTTGCTTCTTTCTTCTTTCTTCTTTCTTCGTTCTTCTGGATTTTTCCGTGGCTTCCTGCTTCTTACTTCTTTCTTCTTTCTTTCTTCTTTCTTCTTTCTTCTTTCTGCTTACTTCTTACTTCTTTCTTCGTTCTTCTTTCTACTCTCTTCCCCTGCATGCCATGAGTACACTATGCTGCCATTGATCTCTGTTGACTGATTTTGCTTATGAACGAGTTTTCTGTTGACTGATTTTGCTTATGAAACGAAGTTGTTCCATTGATCTCTTCCTGTACACTATGCTGCCATGAGTACCTATGATCCATCATCTGTTTCAATTTTGATGATTTGCATGCCAACCCACAGAAATGATTGTTCTGTTTCAATTTTTCCTACTTTATATTTGCATGCCATGAGTACCTATGATCCATCATCTGCCATGAGTACCTACGGAGCATATATTCCAGCATTGAAAGCAAGATAAGAGCAAATAGATAATTAACACAGAAGTAAGGGGAGCCTTGGTCCTCTGCTCTGGGCAACTGTCTATTATTTGAAAAATGGAATCAAGTCATAGGTTGTTATATTATTCACCATGCATGTTGTAGAAGAATGTTTATTAGAAATAGATAATTGCTGCTATCATACAGAAATATGCCGAGGAGGAATGCCAATACGAATACAGTAGGCAGGAAAGAAAATTGGAAAGAAGCCGAGGATAACCAATTGCTAGAACTATTGAGAAGAAAACTCCTTGACGGGTTCTTTATTAACGGGCAGTTCACCAAAGATGCATGGCGTAAAGTTCTGGAGGAATTCAACGAGAACTGTGCGAAGAAGGTTGAGTTAAAAAACCTCAAGCACAGGTTGAAAACCCTAAAAAAGACGCATGCCCTATACAAAGAGCTGGAGGGCAAGACTGGATGGGGTTGGAGCAGTGAGAGAAATATGGTAGACCCACCAGATGCAAACGGATGGGACGAGCTTGTTAAGGTAAGAATGCTCATAGTAGTATTCATATGTTTGCTCTAAAGAGACTTTATTAACATAATCTAATATTCTCTTTCCTATCCTCTAGGAATTTCCAAAGTTCATCCCACTTAGAGACAAGGTCTACATCTTTTATGATGTCATGAATCTCATAACATGCAAAAATACTGCCAACGGTGAGCGTGCGTATTCCTCCAACAGCAGGATCGGTGGTAAGATGGTGGTTGAGGAGATATCTGAGAGCACTGGATCATCGGATACTCCGTCTGATGCTCAGACACCTCCTCCTCGCTCGTTCCCGTCACGTATTTCTGCTATTCATATCGATATCGACGAATGCCACCCAAGAGGACCATTAACTACAACCTACGGTGACGGGTCACAAGATATCTATTCCAGTGACCGAATACCACAAGTCACACCACAAAGTACACGTGGAGGCAGTGGTACTGGCACGGATGCGTCGGGTTCTTCCGGCAGAAAGCGACAACAGCGAGAGTACATCAAGAAGGGTAAGAAGACAAGGGGGGCCGGCGAGAGTGTGGGTACACAACATATTGGTGATATGATGCGGAGGAGGATGGACATGAAAGAGGAGGTCTTACAAAGGGCCGTCGATTACTCTATTCCGCGCTGCATGAAAGTAGCTCAGGCTTTGCCAGACGTTAACGTAGATCAATTGATCGCGTTGACTGAGATATTCGAGAAGGAGTCACAGAGGCTAGGATTTCTGTCTCTCGACAATGACTACAAAAAAAGCAAGTGGGTAGAATCAAGGGTGAATGCATATAACTCAGTTAGTAAGAATGTTGAGACCCAGCCATGTACATGGGGTGCACATGCATATAACTCAGCTAGGAATGTGGACACCCAACCATCTACATGGGGTGCACAGGCTGGAGCATCATACCATCCACCAATGTGGCAGCCTCCCTCGGATTTGCCGCACGCATTTGCATATCGCCAATTGTTTCCGGCCTACAATGTACCTCAAGGTCAAGATGGCCAAGCTGAGCAAGTTAATCGGACCTGGACAACGTATGGGATGCCGGAAAATGACCGTAGCACACATGGCGGGTCAAATCCAAACATGTAGCGGTCTTCTTTAGGTAAGCTGTTATATTGTGGGGGGTGTCATTATTATAGTATTTATTGGATAGTGTAACTCAGTATGAACTTGATATGTGAATATCTGGGATTATGTGAATTATCTCAGGTCACCACTGAATCGCTATGGGTTAGACAATGTGAAAATATTAGCATGTCAAATGGAATTTTTGACAAGTTTCTTTCTATGGGTTTGTGTTGAGTATTGAATTTTCATTAATGGGAAAAGGAAGCTGGTTAAGATTTCGTAAACGTTTCTGTTGCATGCTAATTTGCCCCAAAACTTTTCTTCTCTATGCTTCACTTGAAGCAAACCTAGTAATGACAGTGTGAAGTTCACTAATGACATGGAGGTGAAGCTGCCTCATGTCTCATGTTTCAGCTATTTCTACTTCATTCTAGAAGCATTTATTTTGGTCTTGCTGTTGACAATAGGTAATGATGTATACACATAGGTGCATGCACACATGTACCTATCTTTATTTATATTTACCTTTGTCTTTCAAAAAGCTTTTCGTGTAAATAATTCCTTGTTATCTACTGATATGCCTGGTTTTCAATCTATGCTTTCATAAGGTACTGCTTTTGCTTAGTAGCTTAATTCATTAGATTTAGATTTGATTTGAGTCTCCATGCATATCACATAACTGGCTTTCATTAAATGAAGAGGGAGCACTTGAATGCAAGTTGTTTTTACTTGTTTTGCTGGGAATGGGGGAAGAGAGGAGGGTGGCTTAGGGTGTGTGGGAGGTTGGCATTAAATGGAGGAACTGGAATTTGGTGTGGGGGTGGAGGGTGATTGGTGGGTTTCATGGCTCATGGTGTGTGGGAGGTTGGCATAAATGGGTTTCTCATCCGGGTAGCTTTAATCTCCATCCATCTTTCTCATTTTGTGTTCATGATTCTGGGGGAAAAGTACTGATCAGCTCCCTTATTTAGAACTATTTTAGTAACTTAGAAATTTTAGAATGAGGAATAGTACCCTTCCTTTCTTAATTTGAAGCAGCCAATTAATTAATAGAATGTGGGTATCCCTTTCTTTCCCTATTTTATGTTCATATCTTCACTAATTTTCCTGCAATGGGGTTCATTTGACCGATAGATTAGACCACTGGCCGGAAGTGAAGAAATATGAAACGAACGAGATTAACGTGAAATTATTGATACTTAATTCCTTTCTGGAAAGATAATAGACCTTAGTTATTATTGTTTGTGAAAATTCATGCATTTGTGTATATTGCACATGCATAGTACTGAATGAATTTAACTTATTTGATTTGTAACAGTAAAATCTTATTAGAATTTAGTGGGATACTATGATTTGGCATTAAATCCTCTCTTACTTGATGAATTAATTGTAAGATGTGCATGGAGACTCAAATCAAATGTAAATTGAGATAGCTGACAGCTGAAAAATGAGCAATTGTGTTGTACCTATTTTGTGCATAAATTGAGATAGTAGTTATTGTGTTATTCACTTTCACCCTCAAAAAAATGGATTATTATGTTTTCTTTATTTGACTATTATTAACATACTGGTTGCTATTATTATAGGTGGTGATAACTTTGGTGGTGAAGGGTTACATCAGGGCCATATGTTGCAGTGGGCTTGTGACTGCTTGGGATGTCTTTCAAATTGGAGATTTGTTGTGGTAGAGAAGACATGTGCTGAGTGGGGGACTAAACTGTTCGCATATTATATTATTGCAGTGGGCTTGTGACTGTTATGTTGTGTGCTTTTGACTACTTTTGACTGCTTTTACAGCAGTTATGTTGTGTTGTATCAAATCCATGTCAGATTGTTTTGACAACACATGCTGACATGTATGACTACTTTTGACTATATATTGCATCTTCAGCTCATATATCTTCACTGGAGATATCTGAGCTCATTTGGAGATATTTGACCTCTTGGTCGGTGGCTTGTAGGTATTGCTTCTATATCTGAGTTCAAATGCAAGTTTCTTTCTATATTTTGTTTGTTTTTGTATAATACTACTTAATGAGCAAGTTGCTGGCATTGCTTACCTTGTTGGGTATGAGGAGCATATGTTTTTGCAAAGTGACCTCTTCTAATTGGTTTAGACATATGCTCGCATATGTTTTCCTGTTACAGCAGTTATGTTGTAAGCTTTGCTCAAGTTTATAAGACAAGCAGAAATTGTTGTAAGCATAATATTTGATTTTTAAGTTTATTTTTGTAAGCTGGTCCAGTAATTTGAAGATTAGCATCTTATTAACTCATAGATGAGCTGTTTGTACGTAGAGATAAAATGGTCTTTTTATGCTCTTGCCCAGTTATCTTTATGCCATATATAAGCTTTCTTTTGTATCTTATTAACTCATAGGTGAGTTGTGCGTTGTGAGTTGGTTCTCTCTATCTGGCCCCCCCTATCTCTCATTTGGATCTCCACAGCTCCACTCATCGTTGTATGTCCTCAGCTTTTGAGTTCCTTTTTCGTTAAACCATGCAGTGGATGCTAATATATGGACTGCTTACGCTGATTGTTGTGTTTTAATAAAGACTTGCTCTGATCTTGTCTTGCCTATCATGCAACATGAAAATATTCATATGTGAGTAGCATTGGTCGAAGTTTATTTTGAGACCCTGTGACCAAAATCTAATGTGTAGGCCTTTATTTTGATTTGCATTCAGAGAAAGGCATTCACGGGAGAATTCTATTGCTGTGTACTCAAATTCACGGTTTCTTGTACTTTGGTAACCAAAATTAGCACCAAGAAACAAAATTTGGGCAGCAATGGCCCAGATAGCATATGTGGGTAAGCCATATAGACAAGCTGACATAGCATTTATCTAGGCCAGCAACTATTTTTCTTTTTGCCGTCCCAACTAGACTCCCCAACACCCCCTCATCCTGTCATATATTCCATCATGTTGCCCCAATCCATATCCATGCCTTCTTCCCATCCGATTCTACCACTCTTGCCATTACTTCATTGCTTGGCCGTCGAGCAGTCGAGAGAGGACACTGTCACCGCCTCCGGGCCTTCGCCGCCTCACGCCTGCCCACCATTCCCATCTCCGCCCCCTATTTCCTTCTTCGTCGTTCCCATGACCGTCGCTGGCATTGCTAACCGCTTCGGTCAGTGCTGCTTTGGACTCCAGTGGAGTTCTCGGCCTTGCATGAAGGTGCCTTATTAGTGGAACATAGTGACAATGACTAGTAGGCCGTTGGAACATAACAGTAGCCGTATTTGGCACCTAGTGATCTTAACGTTATTTAAAATTGGTAAGCATCATCAAATGACGTAATTTAAAATTGGTCCATATTGGTTATCTCGTTATTTTAATTTATTGATGAACATACTATGCTAAATTTTGCAGAAATGAGTTTTCTATCATATGAGTCCTCCTCGGATTCATCTGAGGAGGAGATTATGATTATTCAGGCAGTAGTAGATGACTGTGCATCCATGTCACAGCGCCAAGCCCCGCTGCCTTGTCGCACTAGACCTTTCACTGGACATCAACTGATAAATGATATTTTGTCCGGCTATGGAAATAGGTGCCCGGAAATGTTTAGGATGTTGAAAACATTGTTTAAGGGCTTGTGTCGTGCATTACAGAGGAGGGGTTTGATTGAAGACACACCAAACATGACTAGCAGGGAGCAACTTGTAATTTTTCTTCACGCAATTGGACATGGAGCTTCTAACAGAGTGTTGTGTGAGATGTTTCAACATTCTGGCGAAACAATAAGCCACCATTTCAATCACGTATTGGAAGGCGTCGAAGAATTAAGATTTCAGTACATGCAGCTGCCTAGTGGTAATGTCCCCGTCCATCCCATATTCTAGGGCAATTCCACTTACACCCCGTTTAAGGTATTTACCAATATTCTATCATGTGTTAGCCTATTTCATGTCATGTACTTATGCTTTATCGCATAAATGCATCAATGGTGTTATGCAGAACGCTCTTGGTGCAATTGACGGAACACATATTCCAGCAGTTGTCCCCTTAGCGGACCAGCCACGGTTTCGTAATCGCAAGGGGTACATATCACAGAATGTTATGGGAGTCGTGTCATTTGATCTGCAATTCGTGCATGTCGTCGTAGGCTGGGAAGGTTCTGCGGCAGATATGCGTATCTTAATTTCGGTGATTAACAAGGGTCATTTCACTGTTCCAGAAGGTACTGAGTCTAGTGAACTCCACTTTTATATATTCACTGTTGCTATCTTCAAGTAACAGTGAGGATGACATTGATTGTAGGTAAATTTTATTTAGTCGATTCTGGTTATGCAAATAGAAAGAACTTCCTGGCACCATACAGAGGACAACGGTATCACATTAGTGAATTCCAAAACATTCGCACCAGCCGCGGTAATGACTATACTGGTCCTAGGGACATATACAACCATCGTCATGCACAACTACGCAATCACGTCGAAAGGGCATTTGGAGTTCTAAAGATGCGATTTAAGGTACTGCGAATAATGCAATCATACCCTTTCGATGTGCAATGCCGTATAGTAATGGCGTGTTGTGTAATACACAACTATATCATCAGAAGCCAAGAACACGATTCCTACTTATCACAATCTCATCAAACGGTACTAGATGAAGGTAATGAAGACATAGATCCACAACAGATGCCGCGAGTACGTGGTGATAATGCGGGCGATTCATTGCGGAATAGAATTGTAGCAGAATTATGGGCAAACAGAAGGTTGGAAGCATGAGATTATAATTACTTTTGTGTGTTTATTATCTTGCTAAACATTTAATTTAGTTGTCACATTATTTCCTATTTCTGATGTTGTGTTTTTTTAGATTGTACTAATGGCCAATAATTTATGGCAGATGAGTTTTTATGTGGTCTATCGGGGTCGGCAGCCGGGAATATATGCAACATGGCATGAGTGCCATGCTCAAGTGCACAAGTTCCCAGGAGCATGTTACCGCAAATTTCAAACCTGGATCGAAGCCTCAAAATCCTATGAAGATTACAATTGGACTTCTTATGACGAAGTAAGCCGGCCAACTTACGTGGAGTCAAACATGGCACGTGCCGAGCAGTGTTCAGTGTTTTCTTCGACCATTGCCTATGTACTTGTTGCCCTCATAGTCGTTGTAGTTGCTCTTATGCTGTTGTTGTGATGTTTCCGACCTTGTATTACGTTGTCTTGTTTAGATTTAGGATGGAATATGTACCTAAATATGCCATTTAGGTTGATGTCGTCTTTATTAGTAATTGTGGTATTATTCGAAAATCATCTGTCGTAATTTCCAAATATGCAGTTTTTGTTGATGCAGTTGCACTTATTTCGAGGACAATATATTATGATGTGCTTACATAAGTTAACAAAATTCCTTGTATTAGTCATTATTTTTGAAAGCTATATTTATATTATAAGGTGCTTTGTAAATTTTCGGAGACAATATGTTATGATGCAGTAGTGTGTATTAGTCAATGAGATTTATGATAATTAAAAATGGCTTCACCCCCCAAGGGCAATTATGGTATTTACCCTTCATCCCACATCAATTCCACTATTTATTCCAACCAATCATTACAAAGTTGTCCCCATTTTACAACCAAACACCAAAGTGGAATAACTTTATTCCCTCCCCTTATTCCCACTTTTCCTAACCCCAAAATCCCTTATTCCCACTTTTCCTAACCCCATACCAAACGAAGCCTTGTTGTTTTCCTCCTTTCAGTGTGTGGTAGAGTAGAACCCTACTGAGCTTATCGCTCACTCCTACCCGGGCTGCGTTTGCAGGTGCATGCGGCAGTTCTTCTTCAGTGGATCCGGCAGGATCGGCCTTTGGCGGCGTGAGTACATCCAGAGGCGCTTGAGGTTTTGCTGGAGGATCATCTGTTGTACTTTTGGATAATTGTATATGTTGTAAACATTTTGAGGATTTTGAGATCATGTATTATATCTATCCTTGGAAGACTTTTGTATCAAATTTTGAATAGTACAACTGATGTTATATAAATTGAATATATGTTCACCTCTGGAATACAATTGTTTAAATTATCCGTCTTTTTCGCTTTGTATCGCGCCGATTGAAGATGAATAGTGATAGGAACCCTCACGCCCCGTCCTGGATGGGTTTTCTGGGTCGGGGTGTGACACCCCCCCTCCAACGGTCTCCCGACCGTCCATGGCCGGATTGCCGTCCACCAAGACCCCCTTCCCAAGATCTCCTCCACACGTACGCTCCTGATCGTGCCTCGGGGGGTTCGCCCTGACATCCTCTCTGACAGGTATCCCACGCCCTCCTGCCCGTTGCAGTCCACCTCGGGTTCCCCCTCTCCCTCCTCGACGAGCACCCCGCCGGACGATGTGCCACTCGTCGGCGACGGCAGCCACCTCTGTCGGAGTCCATACCCGTTGGCCAAAGTACTAGTATGAGTTTGGGAGTTCTTTCTTTCTCCCCTTTCTCGGCACTCATCCCCTCGCTTTCCTCTGAAACACCCTCCTCCATAGCCGCCGGGCATTCCAAGATCTCTGCCTTCTGCATCTCCGACGGTGGTGCCGCAGGTGTTACCGCCACCTTACATGCCCAACTTCTATGCCCAATGTGTGAACATCTCCCACAGACTATGAATTTCTCATAGTGGAAATTAGCGGCAAAGTTGCCAGACATACCATTCTCCTCTCATCGGTAACTTTCATGGAGTTTCCTCTTGCTCATCTCTAGCTTCTTTTGATGTAACAGATCGTCATCTTTGGCTCCCTAAAACGGGAAAAAATAGAGAATCGCGTTAGTCCATCAACAAATTAACCAAAAGGATTTCAGAAGCTTTTCTGAGCAGTTAATTATACTCGCAGGCTACAGGCTAGGGCAACTCACCCTGGACTACAGAACATGAAAACATTCTCTAACCCCTATCAGGTCTTGAACATACAAAACACTGGTCACAGACGCAACCCAAGGAGCACCCCTATTAACAAGATCTACAACTAATTAATAAAGCATCACTTTATCAACAATTGCTTGACTCCTATGCTATTAGCAGCAAAGGATTTCAGAAACCACAAAGATAAAAATTTATAGGAAACAACATTTAGAAGCACTCGTTCATACTTGCCTTAGAGTGATGGCAGAGATATCTTGCACTTTGCCATCGTCGCTCGGACCTCCATGGATTACGGTGGTTTAATCCGGCGGACAAGCGCTGCATTGGTCGTCACCATTGCTGTTTGTCTTCTTCACATCCTGCGTATGGTTTCGACCTTCAGCGTCGGCAGTATCCTTCATCTGGCAGGTGAATAGTCTCTCGGCAATCTCAAACCTTCTCATCAACAACTCCTCGGGGCGATCCGCAGCGACAACAACCATTGGATGCCCGAGGACCTCAAAGATATCTGAACCAGAGCACCGGAAGAAGTGCCTCCAGTAATCGAGAGATCTTGATTCCCTCGTGAACATTCTATCTGCAGCGTACTCATTCAGAACGATCAGTGCTTGGTGATGGGAAAAACCGTCTTTCACCTCTGTGAGCTTCACCTCCTGTTCCCTCTTCGTGTGACTGGAATAGATCTAAAGACGATCTATATATATGAAGATTAAAGAGTAAATAACACAAACACATATATTTACATGAAAAAACCCCTCTAAAGATGAGAGTAAAAAACCACGGGATCAAAGTACATTCTTTCACTATAATCTAATAATGAGTTTACAAGCTATTCTCTCTAGACAATACTAGAGGATCACAACCAAGATGAGTAAAAGAGTCTCTCATAACACATCTCCCTAGATCTGCCACTCTTTACCTTTGTATCTCTTTACATGACATGGATCCTATCTCACATAATGAGTGATACCCAAGAAACCCTCAAGCCTCTGAGATGGCCTCTAACCTCCGGAATGTTCTAGTAGAGCCACAACTCCATCAACCATCGCATGTCCAATCATAGGCATTAAATGCTCAGCCCACTGAACATTAAGTGCTACATCCTACTGAGATTAAGCATTAAATGCTCAGCTCATTCAAATGAGCTTGCCTCAGAGGTCAGTTTATTTGAATGCCTCCAAGATGCTAGGCCTCGTCTCGGACCACGAAGCTCGAACCTCCGTAGTACACGCCAACCTCCGAACATGTCTCGACTCCGAACTCGCCATCGTTGCCTCCGAGCTTGCTGCCTAGAACCTCCGAGCTTGACTCCGGCCTTCGAGCTCGTTGTCGACTTCGATCTCAATCAGAGGGTTGCCCAACAATCTCCCCCTCATGAGTTATGTGAGGTACAATCAAACCGGCCTTGAGCTTACAGATTTCATGCTTCTCCTTCGTCAAAGCTTTAGTCATCATATTCGAGTCATTCTCATCGATATGGATCTTTTCAAGGTACAACAGTCTCTCCTCTAACATCTCCCTAATCCAGTGGTAACACACATCAATATGAATCTTGAATGAAAACTTGGATTCTTGGTAAGATGAATAGAACTTTGATTGTCATAGAACAGAACATATTTCTCTTGCCTCAAGCCCAATTCTTGAAGAAACCTCTTCATCCATAGCATTTCTTTGCAGGCTTCTGTCACTGCAATGTACTCTGCCTCTATCGTGGATAAGACAACACATTTCTGTAACTTAGATTGCCATGACACTGCTCCCCCTGCGAAGGTCATCAAGTACCTCGATATAGACTTCTTACCGTCAACAACACCTGCCATGTCTGCATCTGTAAAGCCTTCCAGTACAGGGTCACCACTACCAAAACATAAGCAAGCTCTGGATGTACCTCTGAGGTATCTAAGTATCCATTTTACTGCAGCTCAGTTTTCTTTGCCAGGATTAGCAAGAAATCTACGCACAACACCAACTGCATAGGCTATATCTAGTCTTGTACACACCATTACATACATGAGACTACCAACCACTGAAGCATAAGGTACTCTTAGCATTTCTTCTTTCTCTTTTTCACTTGCAGGACTTTGCTTCTTGCTAAGTTTAAAATGACTAGCCAGTGGAGAAGAAACTGGCTTGCATTTTGCCATACCAAATCTTCAGAGCATCTTCTCAATGTATCCTTCTTGTGATAGCCAAGGCTTCTTTTCCTTTCTATCATGAGAGATCCTCATACCAAGCATTTGCCGTGCCGAGCCCAAATCTTTCATGGAGAAAGATTTCTTTAACTCCCTTTTTCAACCTATTGATTTTGTTAGTATCACGACCACCAACTAGCATGTCATCAACATATAGTAGTAGGATGAGGAAATCACCATCATCGAATCTCTGAACATAGACACAGTGATCCGATGTTGTCTTCTTATAGCCATGACTCACCATGAAGGAGTCAAATTTCTTGTACCATTGACGTGGTGCTTGTTTAAGTCCATACAAGCTCTTCTTTAACTTGCATACAAGATGCTCTTCACCTTTGGCTTCGAATCCTTTCGGTTGCTCCATGTAAATTTCTTTTTCTAGTTCTCCATGCAAGAAGGTTATCTTTACATCAAGTTGTTCAATCTCTAGATTCATGCAAGTGCCCAAACCCAAGATAACTCGAAGAGAAGACATTTTTACTATAGGAGCAAAAATCTCTTCAAAGTCAATACCCTTTTTCTTACCAAATCCCTTTACAACTAGTCTTGCTTTGTACTTTGGCTCTGAGCTCTTCTCATCTTTCTTCAACTTGTACACCCACTTGTTCTTTAGTGCTCTCTTGCCCTTAGGCAGTTTCACTAAATCAAAGGTACAATTTTCATGCAATGATTTCATTTCTTCTTGCATAGCTTGAAACCATTTATTCTTATCACTGTGATCTTGCAACTCTTCAAAGCATTCGTGCTTCCCCTCATCTGTAACAAGAACATATTCAGATGTAGGATACCTAGATGATGTACGACGGTCTCTAGTTGATCTTTTAATCTGTGGTTCTAAAGACTCATGCTCAACAGGTTCCTCCTCTTGCTCAGTTGCCTCATCATGCCCATCATCATGTATAGGAGACTCATATGCACTTCTATCATCATGATCATCATGTGTTTCTCCCCCATCTTCATGGTACTCTCTAGGTGTATGAGTCAAATCCAACTTGGCCGAAGGATTGCTAGATTTGGTACTTCAGACTTTCCCAAATCTGTGATGTTCTGATCTTCAAAGAAGGTAACATCTCTGCTTCTAATTACCTTCTTTGTAATCGGATCCCATAGTTGGTATCCAAACTCTTCATGGCCATAACCTAAGAAAATGCATTCTTTGGACTTTCTATCAAGCTTGGACCTCTCATCTCTTGGAATGTGAACAAATGCCCTATATCCAAAAACCTTCAAGTGATCATATGACACATCCTTTCCCTTCCAAACTCTTTCTGGTACATCACCATCCAATGGAACTGAAGGAGAAAGATTGCTCAAATCAACTGCAGTCCTCATTGCCTCACCCCAAAAAGATTTAGGTAGCTTTGCATGAGAAAGCATACACCCGATTCTTTCAATAATAGTTCTATTCATTCTTTCAGCAACTCCATTTTCTTGTGGTGTCTTGGGAATGGTCTTCTGAAGCTTGATGCCATAGTTTCTACAATAGTGCTCAAATGGTCCCCTATACTCACCACCATTATCTGCTCTAACACACTTTAATTGCTTGCCCGTCTCTCTTTCAACCATGACATGAAAACGCTTGAAAACATCTAAGACTTCATCCTTAGATTTCAAAGCAAAAGCCCATACTCTTCTAAAGTGATCATCAATAAAAGTCACAAAATAGAGTGCACCACCAAGAGTTCTACTATCCATCATGCAAACATCACTATGCACCAAGTCTAGGATATGCAATTTTCTAGTTGTAGAAGCTCTACGAAAAGCAACTCTATGTTGTTTCCCGGCCAAACAATCAACACATGGTTTCAATGATATACCTTTGACACTTGAAAGTACTTGCTTCTTTGCCAAGATTTGAAGCCCTTTCTCACTCATGTGTCCGAGCCTCTTATGCCAAAGCTCGGTGCATGAATCATTGTCAACAACATTGATCTCACCTTTTTTCAACTTTGCTTCCATCATGTATAGAGAGCTACTTTTCTTTCCTTTTGCTATCAACAAAGAACCTTTGGTAAGCTTCCATTTTCCTTCACCAAAATGATTGCCATAGCCCTCATCATCAAGCTGCCAGTGGAGATCAAATTTAGTCGAATATCCGGAACATGTTTTACATCTTTGAGCAACAATCTACAACCGGTGTTAGTCAAATAAATGTCTCACATGCGAATGATTTTAGAAACACCATCACTCCCCATCCTAACATGACCAAAATCGCCACTAGTATAGGATGTGAAGAAATCACTATGAGTGGTAACATGAAAAGAAGCACCTGAGTCAATCACCCAACTGCTCTATTGGAATGCAAGGTTGACACGACCATCACTAACGATGATCACATCCCTGTCTGTCACAACTGCGGCAATCTCTTTCTCTTCTTTCTTTCCTTCACCTCCATCTTTGGCTTGCTCTCTTTTGAAGATTCTGCACTCTCTTTTCATGTGCCTTAGCTTGCCACAATGATAGCATTTGATCCCTTTCCTTGATTTGGATCTAGTCTTGGACCTCTCTCTATATTGAGGATTTATGGTTTTGCTTCTACCTCTTTTTTCTATAACAAGAGCCTCTAACTCCGTAGATATGCCCTGCTCTCTTCTCCTAACTTCTTCATTCAACATGCTATCTTTCACCATATCCAAGGTAACCTTGCCATTAGGAGCGGAGTTGCTTAAAGATACCACAAGTGTCTCCCAACTATCAGGCAAAGAACTGAGAAGTAGCAGTGCTTGCAACTCCTCATCAACAGTGAGCTTCATGGCAGTCAATTGATTGATTAAACCTTGGAAGTCACTCAAGTGTTCACTAACACTTCGGTCATCCTTGTATTTCAAGTTCACAAGCCTTCTTATCAAAGAGGCTTTGTTTTGGGCAGTCTTGCGCTCATACATAGCTTCTAGCTTCTTCCATAATGAGAGAGCATTGGTTTCTTGAGCCACATGATGAAACACACTTTGGTCAACCCATTGACGGATTTGAGCAACGGTCTTTCTATTCATTAGCTCCCAATCTTTGTCAAACTTCTCCTTTGGCCTAGCTTCGTTACCATAGATCGGTTCATACAATTCCTTGCAATAGAGAATGTCTTCCATCCTTGGCTACCATATTGCATAATTGGAAGATGTGAGCTTGATCATAGCTCCCGAAGAATCATCCATCCTCACAAGAATTTTATCGAACACCTTATAGGCACAAAAGCTTCAACACCTTCTTCGTACAAGAGCTCCCTTGCCAGTCACACAAGAAATTTGTCAAAGACCTTCCAGGCACATAACCTGGCTCTGATACCACATGATGGGAAAAGCTGCCATTCACCACTGTGAGCTTCACCTCCTGTTCCCTCTTCGTGTGACTGGAGGAGATCTAAAGACGATCTATATATATGGAGATGAAAGAGTAAACAACGCAAACATAGATATTTACATGGAAAAACCCATCTAAAGATGAGGGTAAAAAAACACGGGACTAAAGTCCATTCTTCCACTATAATGTAATAATGGGTTTACAAGCTATTCTCTCTAGACAATACTAGAGAATCACAACCAAGATGAGTAAAAGAGTCTCTCATAAGACATCTCCCCAGATCTGCCACTCTTTACCTTTGTATCTCTTTACATGACATGGGTCGTATTTCACATAAGGAGGGATTAAATGCTCAGCCCACTGAACATTAAGTGCCACATCCTACTGAGTATTAAATGCTCCCACTGAGCATTAAATGCTCAGCTCATTCAAATGAGCTCGCCTCCGAGCTCAATTTATTTGAATGCCTCCGAGATGCTAGGCCTCGTCTTGGACCATGAACCTCGAACGTCCGTAGTACATGCCAGCCTCCGAACATTTCTCGACTCCGAACTAGCCATCGTCGCCTCCGAGCTTGCTGCCTCGAACCTCCGAGCTCGACTCCGGCCTTCTAGCTCGTTGTCGACTTCAATCTCAATCAGAGGGTTGCCCAACAGTTGGATATATTGTTTTTGAAACATCAACAAATTAAAGGTGTTGTCTTACAAATCGTGTCCTTAACGTCAAGATTCAAAATTTTGTTGAGCATGATATGATAAGCTTAGTGTGGACAATGTTGTATTTGAGGAAGTTGTGGTTTGTTGGGTCAAGGTTTGTCTTGTTCGGGGACAATGTTTGCTCATTTTATACTGTGATTTAATTTTTGTATTTGAGGAATGTTGGAAAATTGTCTCATTTAGCTTTCGATACAGGGGAGGTTTTGCTGAAGTTTTTTTTAAAAAACCCTAAATATTTTATAATGTATTACACGAGTGTCCGTGTCGTAGGTACGGGCATTCACTAGTATATATATACACTAAAGATTTGTGTACATGGACATGTGACATGTGTAATGCATATGCCACCTATCGGTAGCCCACTACCGGTTCTTGATCTAGTCCATCGGTAGTTCGGTAGCTACCGATGGACTAGATAGCTACCGATGGACTAGATCAACCAATTAGTAGCCAAACTACCGAGGTACTAGATCAATCAATTGGTAGTAGGTTACCGATAAGTGGCTATCGGTAGTGGGCTATTGATTGATTGACACCTATCGGTAGTCCACTACCGATTGATTGATCTAGTACTATTGATGGATCAGAACAAGAACCGGAAGTTGGCTACCGATAGGTGGCAATGTTCATCTACACAAATCACTGCTCATATACATATTCTTTCCTCTAAAATCAATGATGATACTCTGCGACCATGACATCTGATGCCACATCATTAATTGTGAAGCTATATATATAGCGAGGAAACGGACTTGTTATTGGGAAGGGGTTTTGCATATAAGTACCCCTAAAAAAGGTCTTAATTGCACGGATATTTTAGTCAAATAAAAAAGTATATATATATATATATATATATATATATATATATATATATATATTCCATAGCAAACCGGTTCTCTAAGAGCCTATTTGGCAGCATGGAATGGGGGCGAATCCACTGGATCCTGGAATCCATGAATTCTGGATTCCCGGATCCCGGCGTTTGGTGCACCGGCGGATTCCAAAAAATGGAATCTGCCCAAGGGCGGATACCAAAATCCGTGTCCGTTCGTCGCGAGCGGACGGCGTTCACCGTGGATTTCGGATTCCGTGCGGGATGTGTGCCAAACAGGCCCTAAGTGTTGTAGAGAAAATTGGTTTGTGGATGGTCATGATATACTTGCCACTTAATCCCCCCTATCCACTCCCCCCCATCTAGTTGATCACGACCCAATCTCCCGTGCCCTAAGCGCCGCCGCCATCCACACTCCACCATCTCCCGTGCTCTAAGCGTCGCCGCCGTCCTCCCTCGATCTCCCATGCCCCTAAGAGCCGCCGCCGTCCTCCCTTCTTCACCATCGTGCCGCCCCATCACAACCCTCTAGCGCCCCCCTCGAGCTTCCAGAGGAAGCTCGAGATTGGTGATGATTAGAAGCCGTGAGTTTTTCTAAACTCACGTATTATTGATTTCGTCATTCAATTCCATTTTGTTTCATAACTTTAAGTTGGCTAGATGGTGTCGAATCTATTCCTTTTGGGTTTCATTCTTTTGATTTTTGTGTTACTTTTTGAGGTTGATAGTTAAACCCATGTGATATTCCCATGGGCTGCAATTAAAGTATATAGCTCAACTTGGTTAGAGCTTCGCATCCCTGATCCATCCCAACATTAACTAGCCGCCAAAGGCAATGCAAATGCTGTCTCACGTATGCGGACTGTCCACAGTGCCATTCTAACTGATTTTAGTGCATCACAAACATCTCAAATTTGATGAAGAATTGAAACATATCAAGATACATTACTGTTAGATATAAATATAGCCATTTGGGCGATCAATGGCAATTTCGTAAATATTGCCAATCACCAATAAATACTTCAGTTTTGACACAACTGTTGGCCATAACTTTTGCATAAAGTATCCAAAGTGAGCGATTCTTGAACCATTGGAAAGAGGACGAAAAGATCTACAACTTTGTTGTTGACGTCATCTCCAAATTCAGTCATTTGATGTATCAAATTAATGGTCAAAGGGTTTAGTGGCAAACTGGTAAATAAGACCAAATGTCCAAAATCTATCGACCAGATTTTCTATCGTCCAAAATGGACGATAAAATCCAAATCTCAAATCGTCCAGATTTCTATCGCCCATTTTCCTAATCGGCAATTAGTGTAGTTTAAGTATTTTGGCCATAACTTTCTCATCCGATGTCCAAATTGGACGTTTTGGGTACCGTTGGAAAGCTAATTTGAAGATCTACAACTTTGATGTTCAAAGTTTTGACAGATTCTAAGGTTATCATCAGCAAAAATACAGCGGAAGACAGGAGGCGCTGTTTAATGGCGGTTCCAGAGCAGTTTTAGACCAGTTATGCAGTTCTGGTGGTTTCCACTTTCAAAGCAACAGTTGCAGCAACTGCAGAGTGGTTTCCTGACAGTTTTCAAATCAGTTACCAGAAGCCCTATAAATAGCCAAGAGGAAGAAGAAAAAAGGCCCCCCGCCATCAAAGCAAAACTGCTTTTTATCTTTTATGTACTCTTTTATATTTATTAGCAATGTAGCCTTTTAAATTCAGCAATGAAGCATTTTCCTTCCCTTAAATTCCTGCATTTTCCTTTCTTTAAATTCCTGCAACGTCCTTCATTTCCTAGGAGTAGTGCTATCATAATTCTTTATTTCTAGGAGTAGATCTACCGAAAATAGGAGTAGATTTAACATAATTTCCCATTTTCCATTTTCCATTATTCCCATTTTCCATTTTCCATTATTCCCATTTTCCATTTCCATCAACTCCACAATCAACCACAAAATATCTTCTTTGTACACTTCAACACCTCTGATTCGATCATTCGAAGGAGTAGAACTAAAACCACAATTTCCTGATTCTTCGAATGTGAAAATAGAATTTTGACCTTGATTACAGTCCCGGTCAACGGTCATAATTTCTGTTCTAACAATTACCAAACAAAAATAGAATTAAATAACAATCTTACAATAAGATAGGGGTTTTAATAGCTATCATAATCTCCTCCATCACAAAAGAATACAATTTCATGCGGTCGGGAATTATATCATGTATTTACACAAATCCGGAAACATGCAATAGCTTAGACCTTTTTAGCTTGGAAATTTAACCATTGACCGATTAAATAGTCAAAGTCAAATTTACCTAACACTCAAGAAATCATAAGATTGTGATATGGCCTAACTCCTTCAAACTTAGTTCGAACAGAGGTATCGAGTTAATTGTAAACCTAGATTGCACCTAACTTAATAATTTAATAAAAACTAATTATCTGGATTAACCTTAAATTAAGCTTAAATTAATCTATTGAAAACAAAAAAAATTATCTAAAACTGCTAAACTAACTAGGAATTAATAAGGCTAAATTTTCGTTTAGTACCCTGTAGTTTAGTCGAATTTTTTATTCAATACCTAAACTTTAAAAAGTTCAAATCAGCTCCTCGTAATTTTGATTTCATCCTTATGTAGTCCTTCCGTCCACTCGCGGTCGAGTTTTTAACGGCAAATCAGATTTTTAACTTATTTTAACATTTTTTAATTTAATGTTGTCACGTCAGCTTTCTCTCTCTCCACCTCCTATCCTTCTTCCCCAACCCTCTCCCCACACCGATCGGATCCTCGACGGCGGCTCAACCGTGAGGTCCGGGACCTCGATGATCTCGACGGCGAGTGGACGATGTTATCCTCCACATACTCGAACCCCTCACCCAGGGCTAACCCTCTTAGATCAAAATTGCAAGCAGCTTTATTCCCATCTTCTTTCTTCGTTTCGGTTGGAGCGTCCTAGTAGTCGTCGCCGCCGCCTCCATAGTCGTCGTAGCCGATGTCGTCCTCCGCCTTCTCCGCCTCTTTGTCGGCTATCTTATCCTCCACATACTCGAATCCCTCACCCAGGGCTAACCCTCCCAAAATCCCCACCGCCGCCCCCACGGCTAATCCCGTTCCCATCCCGAACTTGCTCTTCTTCTGCTCCCCGTACCCGGAGCCACCCGCATAAGCCCCCGCCGCTGGCGCTTTCGCCAGCGCCAGCGCCGAGGGAGAACCATACCCATACGACGCAGGAGCCGGGGGGGGGGGGGCACCATAGCCAAACGCCGGCGCCGGGGGGCCACCGTAGCCAGACGCAGGCGCTGGGGGAGCATCATAGCCAGACGCCGGCGTCAGGGGGGCACCATAGCCAGAGGCAGGCGCCGGGGTAGCATTGTACCCATACCCTGCCGGCTGAGGCGGAGCCATGCCACCATACGGATACCCCGCCGGCGGCGCTGCAGTGTACGGTTGCCCGTAACCGTACGAACCGCCGTAGTCGCGGTTGCCCTGGCCGTAGGGCTGGGGAGGAGTGTACGAGTCGTGATAGTGTCCCAGCTCTTTGACGGCGACCTTGACGTCGATCTTGCCATGGGGACGTCCCGAAGGTCGCTTGAGCTTGAGGGATTTGGTGACCTTGCGTCCGATCCCAACCTCGTCGACCACTTCGCGGAGGTGGAGTCGGGCGGAGCCGATGAGGGGCTTGGTTTTTTCCTGTTCACCGCTGTCGGCGGCGTGGACGACGTCGATGTAGAGGGAAGCGTCTTCAATGCGATGATCTCTCAGTGGAATCACGAGCTTCTCGGTCCAGGTGGGGTTCGTGTCGTCGTCAACGTCGGCCTTGGTGGAGCTCTTGGCGGAGGGGTCGATCCAGACGACGGCCGGAGACAGGGACTGGGGATCGAGCTTGCCGGCGTGGAGGTGGAGAGAGAGAGATGCGGCTGATGTAATATGATTTATAAGTTAAAAAATTAAAAAAATGTCAAAATAAGTTAAATATTAAATTAAAAATGTTAAAATAAGTTAAAAATCTGATTTGCCGTTAAAAACTCGACGGCGAGTGGACGGAAGGACCACATAAGGATGAAATCAAAATTACGAGGAGCTGATTTGAACTTTTTAAAGTTTAGGTACTGAATAAAAATTTTGACTAAACTACAGGGTACTAAACGAAAATTTAGCCAATTAATAAAGATTATCCTAAATTACTAAATCAAGGTAAAGATGAATTTAAACCTATTGCATAACTTAATCTAGATTAAAATATTAAAGCTCTTAAATTAAACTAATCTAAAGAAAACAGTAAAGAAAGTTTCTAAGGAAAACAATAAAGAAAACATTTTAAAAATTTGATCCTACATAAACTATCTAAGAGCAGTAACTTAAACTACATTATGCAGAAAAGATAAAATAAAGATTGAAGAAACGTAATCATTTCATTGAACAAAGTTAACTTACATGAACATGAAACATTCTGAAAAGAAAGAACTCATGCGCGTAGGCTCTGTGATAGATTTTTTGCGAGAGAGATTACACAGTGAAAGAGAAGACTATTTATATTAGAGTGATTTAACTGCTTGATAACTTCCACGTTCTCCACTATCTTCCATCTTCCATTCTTGATAAGCCGCGTGTCCCATGTTCTCCGATGTTTCCTTGTTTCTCAACATCATGGTTTGGCCGATGACGGTTGCGTCTGGTTGATGAGCTTTCCTATATTGCAATGTCATCCTTCTTGACCGATACTCTCTTCTTGTACATGTCTTCATCGTTCTTAGTTGATAACTTTCTTGTCTTTAGATCATCATCGCCCTTGATCGATGACTTCCTTTTGCAAAGATTATCATCGTCCTTAGATGATAGTTTTCTTCTTTTGGTTGATGATCTTCTACTTATCTTAGAACGACATCGTCCAATTAGATTGGAAAGGCTGTTGATCATATTTATTGTGCTGACATGTCTATCATTGATTGGTTAGTCATTATTTTGGCTAACATACCTCGTGGACGGGGTGAGGTGTTGGCGGTGGTCGTGGAAGCTTGAGGGCGAGGCGTCGGTGGCGGTTGTGGAAGCTTGAGGGCGAGGCGTCGGTGGCTGGTCGGCGAGATAGGAGAGGAGGAGGCTTGGTTGCGGGGGTGACGTTGGTCGGCGGAGAAGCGGCGCGACAGGGTGGTGCGATGGCGAAGAATGGAGGACAGCAGTAGTGCTTAGGGCACGAGAGATGGAGGGTGGACGATGGCGGAGCTTAGGGCACGGGAGATGGTGCAGGGTGGATGGCGGCGGCGCTTAGGGCACGGGAGATGGTGGAGGGTGGACGGCGGCGGTGCTTAGGGCACGGGAGATCGGGTCGTGATCGATTGGAGGGGGGGGGCGTGGATAGGGGGGATTAAGTGCCAAGCATATCATGGACGGTCCACAAACCAGTTCTCTCTACAATACTTAGATATATATATATATATATATATATATATATATATATATATATATACTAGTCCTATCCTCTGCCACATGACAGGGTAACCACCATCTCCCCTCACCTCCCTCATAACTCCCCACTAACCCCCCCTAACCCCCCCCCACACACTATTTACCCCCTCCACATCAGCAGCCACATAGGATAAACCCTGTCA
>OY986965.1:24211628-24431476 GCA_963920575.1 Narthecium ossifragum
GTGTTGTGATCTCCTGACGGTACCCCTGCTCCTCGTACCCGATCGTATGTACACTAGTCTCTCAGTTTCTCTCTTTTCTCGATCGCCTCTCGATAATCTGAGTATGAGAACGAACACGGCCGGTATGGATCAGAGTATATATATATATACTAGGTGGTGGGTCCGTGCCACCTGGCACGGCTAACTGCCCGCCCCCACTATCTCTATTATAACTTACATCACATCAACCACTATTTTTTTTTTGTTTATTTAAGTTATAATTTTATACCACGTGTATGCCACGTGTATGCCATGTGTGTATAAGTTTATGACTCAGATGATGAGTCATAAAAGTAACTACCTTGGATCTTATAAGGTAGATAAGTATGTATATTTAAAACTAATCTCCTTGCTTATGATTATAAGGATGCATATTTAAAACTAACCTAGGGAAGATGATAAAAATATACAAAGTTAACTTAGGAAAATATACATGTAAATAAACTAATATGAGGTAAATGGTTGTAACCGTTTTTGCTCCTTATAAGGTTGATATATATATATATATATATATATATATATATATATATATATATATATATATATATATATATATATATATATAACCTTCTCCGTTTTGTACTTTGAATCAGAGTTGGAGTATTTTTATTTTGCTTAGTTAAGCCGAAAGGCTGGTACAACTTCTCAAGGGGCTAACCCTAATAAATTTGCCCACGCAGAGGCAGCAAGACTATCCGCCACGGAGTTCAACTCCCGGGGGATATGAACAAAAATAACAGATGAGAAATATATTGTAAGTCTCCAAATTGAGAGAAGAGGAGACGCGAGATCTCTGGGCCATTCAAATCTCCCATTAATGAATCCAACGCCCAAAAGAGAATAAGATTCAACTATAACTCTCCGAACATTTCTTTGGAGTGCATGTGCCAACCCAGCTTCTATGTCCCAAAGCTCTCCCTCAACCACTGAGGATACATGTCGGGATCCTTGAGACATCCAGATCACCGTTGAATTGGAGAAGAGGGCAGCTCCAAGACCTGCAACTCCTCGCCGAACTGCCGCGTCAGTCCGTAAGACAGAGGAAGCATCCATAGAGGAGGGGGAGATTGGAGGAGAAGGAGAGAAAGTAAGAGAAAATTCTCTTATTTTCCTGGATATGAGTTGGGAAAGATTCATCGTCGGCACACCTTGATTGTTGAATAGCAGAGAATTCCTTTCTTTCCAGAGCCACCAAAGGATGTATCCGACCATGGTTTTATATTCAGACGACCCAGATCGCCCAGATATCGAAAGAATTCACCAGATACTACCAACCGAGGATGCCCGCTGTCTGGTTTCCAGAACTCGGCCCCAGACTTCAGCAGAGAAGTCACAAAAGAAGAAAATATGTGAGATGGACTCAGGGTGTGCGCGGCACCTTCGACAAAGAGGATCGGGAGAGCAACCCCATATGTGGAGATCTTCTAAGGTTGTGATTTTCCCATGGATGAAGCGCCATAGGAAAAATTTTACTCGAAGTCCCACTGGCGATTTCCAGAAATTCAACCAGTCAGCAGCATCTGCTTCTCCCTCCCAGGATGATTCCAAACTTGAAACCAAGAAAAGATGGATTTTGTAGAGATGGCGCCATCCCTGGAGAATCTCCAAACTGGCTTATCTTGCAACAGGGATCTATCAAGCCGGACCACACGGATAGCTTGAGCAAGGTCACAATGGAAGAATTCATAGAGTAAGTCTTCTCTCCAATTGCCTCCCCCATCCAGAAGATCACGGACCAAGAAGTTTGAAGGGAGGATAATGGAAACCAGTGTCAGAGAAGCAGAGAGAGGCAAATCTGAAAGCCAGAGATCTGAGAGAACACTAACCTGGCCATTAATTGATGGAATCCATCTAAACCCTTCATGAAGCTTACGTGCAGTAGCACAGGTTCTCTTCCAGTGTGAAGAGCTCCTGCTGGGCACTCTGTCTAGAGGCAAGTTCCCATTCCATCTGTATTTTTCACGAGTAATAGAAGCCCAAATGGAATTAGGTTCCGTAATTAGACTGGCATCACGTTTAAGACGAAGCGACATTTGCCAAGTGGAGAGGTCACGAAGGACAAGACCACCAGCTTCACGAGGAGAACAGACGCGCTTCCAAGAGATCCTGCCCGCCTTCCTGGTATCAGAGCCATGTTGTGTATAAGGGCATATATAGGATTCCGAGTTGGAGTACGAGCATTATATATATATATATATATATATATATATATATATATATATAGGATTCCGAGTTGGAGTAAGAGCATATATAGGATATTCCGAGTTGGAGTAAGAGCATATATAGGATTCCGAGTTGGAGTACGAGCATTATATATATATATATATATATATGGAAGGCGGAAGGAGGTATTGATTAGAAATCAATATCTAAAGAGACTGGCGCTCTATGCTTTCAATCTATTTGTAGAGATCGAAAGGTGAAACTGAACGTTTAACGTTCCAGTCTTTAGATATTGATTTTTAATCAATACCTCCTTGCGCCTTCCTGGTATCAGAGCCATGTTGTGTGAGTAGTGGTATAGTGTAGATTTAATCTTTAGTAAGATGTAGTTATAAGAATATCTGGTTTATATATGTTCTTTCTTTTGCATGTTTAAGTCATAGTCACGTATCCCTTATTCTGTTTTTATTCTTGAATTTATTCTGTGGATCATCACCCAAGCCGCGTGTGGCACAATTAGCCGAAGATTAGGCGTTAGGGTAAGTCCTTTAAGTCGTTGGCAGACGAGCAGAAGATAGTTCATGTAATAATAACAGAATAAAGGTTCAATTAAATCGTTGACTGATCCAATACAAAGTAAGAAAGAAAACTACAAAACTGATTTTCTTCTTCTTACATCCTTCTAAAAGATTATTTCTGCATGCCAATAGAATCATGGCCACATCTACTGCCTTAAGGAAAATTAATTCCAAAAAGGATAAAAAGTTGAAAAATGCTCAATTGGCTGAATTCCCTTCCGAATTGGAAGCTCTTAATAACTGGGCTATTTCATATGTTCCTAACATGGATATCTATAAAATTGGATTTCTTGATCTGAAATCGCTAATAGCGATAAAAACAGTTGAGAAAACTGTGACTATCGATCAAGAAGATCAGACCATTAAGCTTCTCTCCGAAGAAGACTTAGATCCTTATATGAAAAAATATAATTACATTCACATAGGATTAATTCAAGTGGCATATAAACCACTCACCTTACAAGGTTTAAATGCCTCTCTCTTGTTTAGATACTCGATGTCTTAATTGGCCTCAATCCCCTATGGGAATAATGGAAACTAGCCTCAGTCACGGACCAGTTAACTTTAATGTTTATCCAAACCTTAGTCTGTCCCTAACTGATCCTAATATTAAGGAAGCCACTAGTCTTAACATTAAGACTCATTGTTATGAATTTTTACCTCAATCCAAGACCATAGCAATTGTCTATAGACTTCATTACAATTTACTCCTTCTGTCTTCTAGAATTGCTACTAATAGACTGATCAAATGGGAAGAAGTTAACTTTCCTGATAATTGGGTTATAGCTAATGATGTCCCTCCTAGACCCATTGTTTATCAGCAAATTGATCAGATATCTCAGACTGATGATGGTGAAGTTACTATAACTTTTGATCCTAATATGATTATTAAATTTACTGATATTACTACTATGTCTAGGAAATCTATATCTATTCCTGGAACTCCGGTTCAAGCGATTCGAATTCCCGAATCTCAAATTCCTCATGGAATATATGAAAATGAGTCTAATACTGATTCCGAAATGAGTATCGATTTGTAAATGGATTTTAGACCTCATAGTCCCCTCAGGAAATACCTTAATAATGAATTTCAAGAGCTTTATAATAAACAATTTCGTGATTGGTTCTTTACCACCCTTAATAAGGATCAACAGAACCATTACAAAAAATTATACTATCGTGAATTAGAATCTAAAAATCAGATTCAATTCTTTATTCCTTGGTTTTTAAATCATTATGTTGATGAAAAGGAGCAAGAAATAAATGCTCATATAAATGCTAGTATCAATGTTATTGAAGAACATTATAAATTTTGGAAAACTAGCATTGGAACCCAAAAGCGGTCTCTGTATCCTCCTACTGAGCCTCTTAAATTAGAAGAGGTTTCTACCTCTAATCTTGAAGCAACAGCTTTTATAAAGCCTATTGAAACAACTCATGAAACTCTTAAAGAGCTTAATAAACTCTTTAAGCAGAATAATTATTCTAATGTTTATTTACAAGTTCTTGGTCAACAGTTAACTCGTGTCGAGCAAACAGTTGATAAGCTTGTACATAAATTAGGAGAAGTTCTTCCGAATTTCCAGATGGTAAAAGATAATGTCATAAAATATAATACTAAACCTTCTATTAAGCCAAGTCCAGAAATTTCTGGATTTAAACTTGAAAAAGAATTAAAAGAAGAGATAATTGAAGCTCTAAGTAAACAATTCAATGAAACAAGTATTCAAATCCATAATAAGGATTCTGAAGTTAACACTGAGATTGATTCTCCAGATAATATATCTGAATCTAAATCTATAAATGAGATTTTAGAAACCGAAAAATAGTTTTAAAATATTAATAAAATCGAGAATCGACCACGTAACATTGAAAATTTTTATTATAAACGTCCTTCTCCTGTGGATGTTTTATATGAAGAAAATGATACATTTATTCAACAAGATTACTCAGGACGCAACATCTATGAATGGAACATAGATGGTATGAGTGATCATCAAATTTACAATATGGCTCATCGCATGATGATGTATGCTACTATTTACAAAAGTAATGAGAATTCTTATAATAATATTGCCTCTTTTTTAACTTGTGGTTTCACTGGAAGTCTGAAAGGTTGGTGGGATAATTATCTCACTTCTGATCAACGGACTGAAATTCTTTCTGCAGTTAAAATTGAAAATAGTCAGCAACAAACTGATGCAGTTTATACTCTTGTTTTGACTATTGTTGACCATTTTATCGGTAATATTACTAATCAGGGGGAGAAGACTCGGACTATTTTACCGAATCTTCGATGCCCTACCCTAACTCATTTTCGTTGGTACAAAGATACCTTCCTTAATAGAGTTATGCAGCTTAATAATGCTAATAGTACTCATTGGAAGTCTAAATTTATAGACGGTCTTCCTACCCTTTTCGCTGAAAGAGTTAGAAATTATATAAGGGAACCTGATAGTAGTGTTATTCCTTATACTTCATATACTTATTGTGAGGATCCGCTCCTCTAACCCGGTCCGACCGCGTTGGGTCGAGGGTTTGGCTTGGTTGGTTTTGGCCCGGTTGGCCTTGGGTTGCGATCGGTTGATCGCATCGTTGTTTTTGGACCCCAAGGGCAATTTAGTAAATTGTGCCTTGGCGGTCGGTTTCACATCCGCGTAGTGCACACACAGCCTTGATTGATGTACGTGATTGAGTAGATCGCAACTTAGAGCCTGATCGGATTCAGTCCGATCAGTTGGCTCGTCTAAACCGGCTAAGCCACTTAAGTGGCTTAACCCCCTTCTCTCTCCTACTTATTTTCTCTCTCCTCTTTCCCTCTCTCTTACTTTTCCTTTTTTTTTTTTTCCTTTCCTTTTCTTTTTCCTTCTTTCCCTCTTACCTGCCATCCCGTGCCCGACCCCTCTCTCCTCCTTCCCTTTCTTCTCCCGTGACCTCTCTTCCCCCTCCGGCCATCTCCCCCGGCGAGGGCCCCCCTTTCCCTTCTCCTTCCTTTCCTCTCTCTCTCCCGCGGCATCTCTTCCTTCTCCGGCGGCTGCTGCTGCTGTGGGAGGTCTTCGGCGGCTCTCCGGCGAGCTGGTGACGACGGCGGCGAGGGAGGACGACGGATTAGCAAGGAGGAAGCTTGGATTAGCGTTTGAAGGTAGGGTTTCTACCTTGATCCTTGGTTTGAGTTAGATCTAGGGTTTGGTTGTTAGATCCATGTTTATATTTGTGTTATATGATGCTTATAGACTTGTTTAGCAACTGATTAGAGCTTGGTAGGATTTGATCTTGGTTTTTATCCGGATTTATGCAAGGATTTCCCGGATTTCATCAAACCCCTGTTTTTCTGTGAGCTGAGCTGTTCGAGCTCAGATCCCGGCTCATTCATGCATGATCTTGTAAAACTTTCAAGATGAAAGTTGTAGATCATCGAGTTATCTTTCGTTTGCCGCTGATTTCATGATTTTTGGATTTTCCTACGATTTTTGATGAATTGTTTCCTAAACTGCTGCGAAACAGAGATTGAGAAATTGATTAGTCTAATATGTGGAAATTAGACTTCCATTAGATCTAATTCTTGGTCAGCATGCTCCCAATATATTAATCAATATCTGATTAAGTTTGAGTTGAGGTTTAACGTCGTTTGGACGTCGATTTGCGAAGATTTCATCTTCGCTAAATTGTGGTTTACTGTAGCAATCCGGGATTTGGCTTCTTATTGGATCTTTGATGTTTTATCGGGTTTGATGCTTCAAGATTCACGTATTTAATGTTCCTAGTGATCTCTAGGATCGGTATGTTCAAATCTGTATTCTCTCTGGCGAATAGATAACTAATTAGCTTTCAATTTGTAGAACATGCCATATCATAGATGTTATATATATATATATATGTGTGTGTTACATATACATGTTTAGCCCGTGTGGGGATCGTGGTTGAACCAAGGTAGTAATGCCCCTTGGGATGTTTAGATTGATAAGCGAGCCGAAGGTGTGCCTTAGCTTATTGTTAGTTGTAATTATCTGTATTGTTGTGTTGTGGGCCGAAGGTGTGCCCTAGTTGATATTAACTTGTAATTGTGGCCTGTTGTGTATTGTGTGGCCGGGGTTGTATCCCCGTTGTAGAGATTGTGGTTGACGGCTGTGGACACTGTTGTAATGCCGGAATTTCATTTGAATGTGTAGTTGTTTGTTAACGGCCCGTGGGCGTCGTTATAATATTGTATTATTGTAGTTTAGACCTTTATCTGCTTTATGCATGTTTATCCCTTGGCGAGCTGTGGGCTATGCCTAGTCCTGTATGTTGTGATGTCATATTGTTGCATGCATGATTTTCCTCTTGATGTGCGCGTGAGCATTGCATGCATTTGACTGCATTAGAAGCATCAGGCTAGGTGGTAGACGATGGTTTCGATCGTCGATCCGGGGTTCTCGGGCAGCCCGGATCTAGCCCTAGGACTGGGGTTTGGGGTAGTCGAGGATTAGGATGTGATTGTTATTAGTGATTATGTTTGATATCATTCGAGGATTATTAGGTAGTCGGACTGGAATATTATATTGCTTGAGGTTTAGAGGTCGTGTCGCTCTCCTCGACTGTGTGCTAAGGATGTAATCGATGTGTTCCCGACGTGGTCCCCAGGCAGTGGCATCCCTGCTGGGTAAGGGTGATCCTGCATGGTACTGTTCCCCTGTTATTGCTTAGGGTGATCTTGGTAACATGTTCAAGAGAGAGGTTCATGACAGGAGCCCTTGGGACATCGATGGGTTATGGGGCCCGAGACATACCTTAGACTCAGGCGGGAAGCGACACTGTTGTGTTCCCTTTCCTTTGTGAGTGACGTAGAGTAGAACCCTACTGAGCAAGCTTTGTTGCTCACTTCTACCTGGGCTGCATCGGCGATGCAGGTCGATGCAGTCCCTTCTTTTTCAGGTGGTTGCGGTGTTGGAGGCGGCACTTCTCTTGGTGGTGCGTGAGATCGAGGATGTCATCAGTTTATTCTATTCAATTGATGTACAACTTTAAATGTATAAATTATAATCTGAAGGAGAAATGTATTTGTATTTCAATTTGATGTAAATTTGATCAGAGATTGTTGTACTAGATGACTTGAATCATTATTATATCTTTTTAAAGTTAAATTGTATTATGATTTGATGATAGGATAGTTTGAACTATTTGTGAATATTTTAATCATGCACCAGATTTAAAAGTGATGTTTACAGGGGAGGCTCTCGCCGTTTGATTTTAGAGTTTAGTACCCTCACGTCCCGGCCTGGATGGGTTTTCTGGGTCGGGGCGTGACACTTATGGTGCATTGATAAAAGCATGTATTCATGAATGATTAAGCTTGTGTAATGGCATAAAA
The DNA here is from genome assembly GCA_963920575.1 of Narthecium ossifragum. Classification (NCBI taxonomy): domain Eukaryota; kingdom Viridiplantae; phylum Streptophyta; class Magnoliopsida; order Dioscoreales; family Nartheciaceae; genus Narthecium; species Narthecium ossifragum. The sequence goes on from OY986965.1 coordinate 24,219,759, forward strand.
CTAAAAAATCAATTAAAGTCTCATAAACTTACGGAGAAAAAACAATTGAGAGAATTTTACCAATAATTTGCCTTTCATGAGCCTGTTACGTAAAAGAAACCCAAGAAAGAAACGAAAGGAGAAAAACCTTTCTATAAACGTCAAAAAAAGAAATATGATCCTCAAAAGAGTAATACTTAGAGGAAATCTAAGGTTGATAAATCTAAAGCCAAGTGCTTTAAATGTGGTAAGATTGACCATTATGTTAATCGGTGTTATACCAAGAAAAAGATCAATGAGATCAATGATGAAGAATTGAAAAAATTCTTATACAAAGTGATGATCAGTAATACTGATTCTGACACTGATGAAAGTTATTCTTCAGAATCATCTGAAGAAAGAGTGTGTTCCTGTGCAGTTAATAATTGCACTACAAAGGATGATCCTAACTATTGGAAAGCTATTGTTAAAATGAATGGATTATCCATTAATATGCTATCTCTTGATAAGAATATCTTAGCAAAATTGCTTACAGAAGAAAATATATCTTCTGAACTGAAATCACAATTGATTGATATCTGTTTAAAAGGAGATCAAAGGATTGAAGCTCCTAAAACAGAAAATACATATCGACTTGCCGAAGTAATACGAAGAAGGCAAGAAAAGGCTATTAAAAATCTGTCTTTAGCAGAACTTAACAGAGATGTTCATAACCTTAAAGAAGAAGTTAAACTTCCTAAAGAAGAAAATAAATATATACTTTCTTTATTTGAAGAAAAAGATAAATTATCTTTTATAGCAGAAGAATTGCCTTCTACACCTGATAAAGGTAAACAAATTGAAACTGGACCAAGTTCTGATTTTCCGAATGAATTTTTAGTCCAAATACTGAAGCAAATTACTGCTAAAAAATGGTATGTTGACATAACCTTGGTTATTTCTGAACAAGTGGTAATACCACATCTAATAGCACTAATTGATACTGATGCATATCTAACTTGCATTCGTGAAGAAATAGTACCTTTTAAGTATTTTAAGAAGACCACTCAAGCCCTTAGCGGAGCCGGTGGCAATAAATTGGAAGTTAATTATAAACTTCCTAAAGCTTATATTTGTATACAGGAAACTTGTATACCTACCAACCTACCACTTTTGTGTTAGTAAAAAATCTTTCACAACACATTATTTTAGGAACTACTTTCTTGCATAATATTATGTCTTTAGAAAGAGTTGACTTCTCTGGAATTAATGCCAGATACAAAGGAGACTTATTACTTTACAGTTTATAACTGAACCTCATATCAAGATTTTAAATGAGGTTAAAGATATTCTTTTGAAAGAAAATCAAATAAATTTTCTTAAAAAAGAAATTTCTTATGTTCAAATTAATGAACAATTAAAGAAACCTATTACTAAAGATCTAATAGATCGAATTGATAAGCAATTTCAAACCTCTGTATGTGGAACGGTTCCTAATGCTTTTTGGGATCGTAAAAAACATATAGTTGAACTACCTTATGAGGATTCCTTTGAAGAAAGGAATGTACCAACTAGAGCACGACCGTGCCAAATGAATCAAGAATATCTTGATTTATGTAAAAAAGATATCTCTTCTCTTATAGAGAAAAAATTAATTCATAAATCTTACTCCCCATGGAGTTGTACAGCATTTAATGCTAATAATGATGCTGAAAGAGAACGAGGGGTTCCTCGTTTAGTTATTAATTATAAGCCCCTTAATAAGGTGCTAAAATGGATAAGATATCCAATCCCTAATAAAAGGGATTTGCTCAATAGAATTTATCGAGCAAAGATATTCTCTAAATTTGACCTTAAATCGGGTTATTAGCAAATTCAAATTACTGAGAAAGACCGTTATAAAACGGCCTTCACTGTCCCTTTTGGCCATTATGAATGGAACGTAATGCCTTTTGGACTGAAGAATGCACCTTCAGAATTTCAAAATATTATGAATGAATTATTCATTCCTTATACTAATTTCATTCTGTCTTATATAGATGATATACTGATATTTTCTGAAAATATAGATCAACGTGTCAAACATTTAGATGTTTTTCGCCATTAAGTCATAAAAAATGGGCTAGTTATATCGGCCCCAAAAATGAAATTATTTCATATTGAAATTAGATTTCTTGGTCACAATATTGGTAAAGGAACTATAGTTCTTATAGTTAGAAGCATTGAATTTGCTTCTAAATTTCCTGATGTTATTACAGACATGAATCAATTACAAAGATTCTTAGAAGTGTTAAATTATGTGTCTGATTACTATAAAGATTGGGCTAAGGATACTGCTCTTCTTTATAATAGATTAAAGAAGAATCCTTCTCCCTAGACTGATGCACACACTAGTGTTGTTAAACAAATCAAATCTAAAGTCCAAAATCTTCCTCGTACACATCTGACTAATCCAGAGTGTCAAAAAATTGTTGAAACTGACGCCAGTAATGTTATCTATTAAAAAGAAATGTTATCTATTATTAAATGCCTTTATAAATTCCAGGATGATCTCCTTAATCAACCCTTTCTCCTTCGCATTGATTGTAGCTCTGCTAAGAGTGTTATTGAGAAGGATGTTAAAAATTTGACTTCTAAACAAATTTTTACTCGCTGACAGGCATAAGTAAAAATGCTACTCAAGGTAATACCTCTGAGACAAAAGAATCTTTTGTAGAAGTGGTCAAGCATAATGATCCTATAATGATCACAAAACCAGCTTATGAGTTGATTGTTCATATTGAATCAAAGGATATGTGATACTTCGATAATCCTGAAAAATTGAGGCAAAAATACTTGGACAATTGTCAATATCCCACATCGGTATATAAACCAAGGAAATGGATGGAGTCTGTTTTATCACAAAGAGAGGTTCATTTTGAACATTTCTATAAAAATTCTAATGATAAAAGGCCACCTACTTATAGTAAGTGTACTATTAAGAATATCTTGACACCCAAAGAATGGGGATTCAGTACCCATAGACCACTCCCCTTTAAAATTGAGAAAGACACTTATAATTTCAATTATTGGGATTATAAAGATGCTTTTTATCTATCATTTTTATGTGAAAATGAAAATTTGAAACATACATGGTTTATTAAACTATGTCCCGAGATCCTTTATAAGGATATTCCAGCATGGATCTTTGACTAGTGGTACAAATATGATGTTGAACTGGAAATATTGCCAGAACCAATTGTTGCTCTTTATGAGAAATGGGTTTCTACCCATCCTATTCTTCATACTAAGAAAGAGGATGAGATATTAGAGGGAATGTGTCCTCTATACTTCTTTGCAGAAGTAGAGATCCCATGGATTTGGAAATGATTTTTTGTATCCGGAATGGATGATCTATACGTTCCATGCCTTAAAAGAAGATACCAAGTTAAATGGTGGAAAGGATTGAATGTAGACACTAAAGTCTTTGAATTAAAAGAGATTATAAATAGAAGTGAAAATGCTTTGAACCAAAATATGGTTCGTGAAGTCCCTGAGGACAATCACACGACTCGGATCAGGCAAGCCTTTGAAAGGAAATTTCCTAAAGCTTTTGACGACCAAATTATGCAGAAGTGTTATGATTATATGAAGAAAGAGTTTACCAACACATTTGTTGCCTCCAATAGAATTTCTATTGGATCAGATGACCCAATGCAAGATAATTAAAATCCCTATGAGGATGATCACAATGACATATGGGACTAGTTGGTGACACGCAAAAAGAAGCCATTAAGTGGAGCACCAACTGCTAGTGGAGCCTCCACTAGCTAAAGGTGATCAGAAGAAGATAAGGAGAATCCCCTTTACAGGACATCAGCAAGGAATAAAGGTCACTCAACCGACTGCACCTAATCTAGCACACGAAGTGGCGGGCCTTACTAGCACATGGCATAAAGAAAAGTGGTAATCCACTGGCTGACAGGATGTAAAGGGAAATATTCCCTCTCAATTATTGTATGATGCCATCATAAGGCTTCTTGAGTTCTCCTATATAAGGGGAGGAACTCCTCTGAGTTGAGTACGCTGGACGTCACCCCTCTCTTCTCTTGTAACCTTCCTTCCTCCGTTATAACTTCATCCAGTGGAATAAAAGCTTATAGTTCTTGCTACATCTCTCCTAAGTAAGTCTTTTAATTCTATCTTTTACTTCTATAGATATTTTTTAGAAGTAATATCTAAAGACAGGAATGTTAAACGTTCAGTTCCACCTTTCGATCTCTACAAATAAATTAAAAGCATAGAGCGCCAGTCTCTTTAGATATTGATTTCTAATCAATATCTCCTTCCGCCTTCTTGGTATCAGAGCTATGTTGTGTGAGTAGTGGTATAGTGTAGATTTAATCTTTAGTTACATGTAGTTATAAGAATATCTGGTTTATATCGCTATGTGAATGAATCCGAGAACTAGTAGGGTTGGAGTATAGACGTATAGGAATCCGGCAGCCAACTCAGCATGCATACAGAGAGCTATAATAATAATTAATGATGATACTCGATGATACGTTTAGCGACCATAACTTCCTGATGCCACGTCATTAACTTTGAAGCTTTAGCTAGGAAACCGAAATTAATAGCAACATGTTATTTTGAAGGGGTTTTGCATATCAATCCAAATATATATAAAAAAGGTTTTAATTGCACAAACATCTTGTCAAATAATATATCAATCTTATAAGGAGCAGTTTCGGTTAATCTGCATTAATTCATATCCCTAAGTTTCTTTATATATATACCCTAAGTTTGCTTTATATAAAGCTGCATTAATTCATATCAACATAAGTTCTATTAATATTATCTTATGCTAATGCTAATGCTAAAACTTATATTATTTATTATTATTTTATATACCCTAAGTTTTATTGGCTATGTTTTATGGCGGCAGTGAACAAAAAGATATGACCAACCTTCGAACCCTGAACCACCTACGGGTCAACCCAGCCATCTAACCAGACAAACTACAGGGAGTTTGTTAAAATTTTGCCCTCTGACCAATTTGACTTTAATTGAGTGCATTGTGTTTGAAATGACCTAAATATCTATATAATATTACAAGGGTATATATGCGCAAAGTTATTACTCTATTTACATAATAAGTAAAACTTATCAACTTTAAAGGACAATAATTTGAAATGATAATTTAAATGATCAAATATGCAAAGTGACAAAAGAAATAGTTTACTTTGAATATTTTGAGATAATTAACTCTCAAACAACCATTTTGCATCTATACCCTTAGGGAAATCTTTACGGTATTTCCCTCATTTTGTACTCGAATGATCATATGTTATGGTTAATGTGTAGATGCATAGTTACTGTAGTTAATAGGTTTGTGTTGTTTTTTGTTGACTGTAGTCAAAATGTTAGTGGAAGAATACATGGCAAAATCTGGGTGTTGGAAATATAAAGAAAACTATATCAAATGTGTGGACAAGAAAAAAGGAGCTGCTCACTTCTTTCTCTGTCTTTTGATTCCTCTGCTCCTCTCAATATACGAGAGCTAATGGAGAATGTTAGGTTCTTGGTTCTCAACTTAGTGTTGCTTTTAGTTTCCTTCTAATTACTGGTGTATCCAGCCAACAAATTTGGTATCATAGCTTTGGTTGAAAAAAGCATTGGAAGCTTGAAGAAGTGAAGATTTTGGAGAACCATGGCTAACACAAGCAGCTCTAGTTGCAGTAACGTCCAGGTATCAGTTTTTTCAGGAAAAATGTATGATTTCTGGAGCATCAAGATGAAGACCTTGTTTATCTTCTTAGATTTGTTGGAAATAGTAGAAACTGGGTATGAAGTTTCTGAATCAACATTAGATTTAAATGAAACTCAAATGAAGCAGATGAAGGAAAATAGAAGCAAAGATGCAGGAACTCTTGGCATGATTCAAAGAGGAGTCTCCGCAGCTATTTTCCCCAGAATCATGGGTGCAAAAACAGCCAAAGAAGCATGGCAAACTTTACAAGAAGAATTTGAAGGAGATAAAAAGGTACGAGCAATCAAACTTCAATCTCTTAGAAGAGATTTTTAGAACATGAGAATGAAAGAAAATGAAAGTGTGAATGACTACTCAACAAGATTCTTAATGTCGCGCCCCGACCAGCGTAGGCCCAACCGGGCCGGGCGACGCGAACCGGAACCTAACCTATTGCGGAAAATTTTTGGCGACGTTTCCCTCTAATCGTAGTGGTTACCCTAACAAGTCATAATCATCCTGTATTAACAACAAATTCAAACCTCAAAAACTGGAACTGAATTAGATACATATCCTCAAACAGGGAACTTATACATTTATCACTCCCGTAGGAGACTATCTATAACAAAAAGGGTAAAACGGTATGATCGCCACCTCTCAAGCACCGCCAGACGCCGCCACGTCACCAAACACCGGCAGGGGCGACCGAAGAAGAGCTCGCGCCAGCACCTGCAAAACGCAGCTCGGATAGGAGTGAGCACTAAGCTCAGCAGGGACACTACACTACGACACTCACAAGGGAGGGAACACAACAGTGTCGCCCCCAAGCAAAGCCTAGGTGTAACACAGGGGTCCCATAACCCCACCGGATACCCCTGAGAGCCCCAGCCACGGTCTTCCAGCGAACTGGTCACACACTGGGTCACACTCAGTTAGGCAGAAAACGGCACTGCCAACTCACAACAGGATCCTGGGCACTGTCGGCGGATAGCACCGCTGGGTAAACACACCTGCCACCCAAGAGTTCAAGAAGGACTGGGTACCGGCTACACCTCGACTTGGCTCGAGGCCGACACGACCTCTAAACATCAAGCAGCATCAGTATTCATGTCCAACTAACCATATCATCGAAAACGACTGAATACTACAAATCGAGTCCTAGACCAAGCTACCCGCAACGGTCCTAAGAGATAGATCCGGGCTACCCGGAAGCCCCGGATCGGCAACGCCCTAAACAGATGCAACTAGTGCACAACACAATGCATTCTATGAACATGCGCAGAATAATACATGTAAGCATGCAACAGGATGTGATGATATAAATACAAGGTCTGGGCACGGCACCCTGCCGGCCCGGGGTGGTGAACAAGAATATAAGGTCTAGGAACTGCTGCAGTGGTACCACCACCAACTGCCAGCAGTTCACCACAACACCTGCACCGGGAAACAACCCCGCAAACAACAGCTCACAATATAGCAGATAAGGCCCTCGGCGCACGCCGGCTGACGGGACGTGAAAAGTGTCGCGGCTTAACGCGCCCGATCAAAATTAGAAATTTATAATCGAACTCCTAACTAACTACCTTTGGAGGTAGCTAACGGTGAGTCCGAGTCGAATCCACAGGGAATGGGTAAGGAAACAATTAAATTACTTACCTCAATCTAAGTGTTCCTATAAAGAATAATAAAAGAAATGATTTTTGGGTTTTATGATAAGAAAACTAAGAAAGCATGTAAATGATTCAATGGATAGAGAGAGGTCCTAGGAAATCCCAATCCGGATTAGGCTCAATCATAGCTTTCTAATGAATCAAGATGCGCAATCCTATCGAGACACTACAATATCGACTACCTTGTGGCTAACAAAGGTCGTCGCTAACAAATAACTAATTAAAAACTATCCGTCGCACTAGGTGTATGCTAGAAAGTCGACGATCGAGGGATTAGCTACAATCATCGCCAACGAGAAGTCGGGTTAGGATCATCTCGTCGCAAGGAATCGGGTTGTATGGAGTACGGTAATGGATCGAGGTGGTTCTAGCACATCGCATCCAATACACTACAAAAGATAGGATAGATGCTAGGTTAGATGTGGATTGGAGTGGTTCTAGCACAACCAAGTCCTTAACCTAGAGCCAAGACTCCCTTCAACACAAGTGGCCATGGTTTTAGCACAACCTACTCATTGGGGAATATCAACAAACACCTATTGGGCACAAGGTTCTAGCTTATGCATACCAAAAGATTCATCCATCCAACATTAGAATTCAACTACAAAGGTATAGAAATGAAGAATAAATTCATACAACTTATCTCATAAGGATTACAATATCCAAATCCAAAGAAAACTACAAATAAAAACCTAAAACATCATGGTATTCCACTAGGTAAATAGATTAGCTACTCGTCTTTGATGGAGAAGCCATGGAGAAGAGATGGATCCTCTTCTTCATCAATCTCCTCCCTCTTGGATGAGAGCTCCCTTCCTTGCCCAAGGGGGTTGCCCCTTTCCTTAGCCTCTTCTTGTCCAAAAGAATCCCCAAAATACCCCAAAAGGGGTCTATTTATAGCCTACAAGCATCCCCCACTCGGATTAGATCTGGACCATTGATTTTGCTCGGCTGGCACAAAAGGATCGATCCTTATAGGGTAAAGGATCGATCCTCTTGAGTTCTGGCTGCGCCCCGACGAAGATCGATCCTTCAGTAGATAAGGATCGATCCTAGAAAATGTGCGTTCTGTCACTGGAAAATGTGCAAAAGGGATCGATCCTTCCCATAGTGAGGATCGATCTTCTTTTCTGCATATTATCTCTTTTGCCATTCAGCACTGCGCATTGGTACGAAAAATGCCATAACTTCATCTAGGAAACTCGGAATCATGAACCGTAAAATTCTTCAGAAACTAGACTTCTAGAGCTTTCCAATGATATATGGCACATTATCTGGTTCTTCCTGAGAAGGTACAGTTTAATCTTTGAAGTTGACCCATGTATCTAAATGTGCTCGAATAGGCTCGTTTACGCTCCAAAGTTGATCTAACTTCTGTTGAAGGCTCTTGTACCTGAAATACCATGAAGATTATTAGAAATACCTTGCTCGAAGACTAATAAAGGTAAATTAAGGGGTTAACTTGTGTACTTTTCACGTCTCATCACCGGCATGCAATGCTATGGAAAGCTGTAGGGCTACCCACCCGTTTATTCTAAACATCCCGGGAGTCATCACTCTCCCGGTTCACCAATGCCCTATTATAGGGCTAACATACTTAATCATATGTACCAGGTATTTAGACAGTAAAAAAAACTGTCATACAAAGCCCCGCGGGCAAAAACCCACTTAAAACACCCTTCAGCCACTAAGGGATCGATCTCCCTTCTCAAGGAGATCAATCTCTTAACACTTAGGGAAAACTCGTCCCTGTCAACCGAAAGAGATCGATCTCCTCCTCCAGAGGGATCGATCTTCCTCGTGACCAGGGACTCACCGCCACCAGCCACCAAGAGATCGATCTCCCTTCTCAAGGGGATCGATCTCGCTCGGGCTGGGCGCGACACACCAGAAGAGATCGATCTTCCTTCTCGAGGAGATCGATCCCAATGGGTTCTCCGGCATACTTCCGGCGAAGAATACCGCCGGAATACACACCCAAACTTAACCAAACTCTGAGATTTGATAGATCAAGATCCCACGAGTCCAAAACCGGTGAAAACACGAGAAATAAACATGCATACAGAGAGATCTAAGCAAAAGATCATGAATCAAACCGGAAAACTCAAAACCCTGAAATAAAAGTAGGTAGGAATCCCTACCGGAGTAAGAGCGGCTTAAATCCAAGCAGCTAGGCCTTATATCTTCCTCAAACGAGCTCAGATCCAGCAAGAACACGGCTCAAATCTCGGAAAATCCAAAAAAATCAAAACATAACGATCTCGTTTTCTTTATAGGCAAACGAACCGACATAAGGGAGATCGATCTCCCTATGAGGAGAGATCGATCTTCCTTGTCAGAACGGGTTGACTTTTTGGCACAAGGAGATCGATCTCTTAGCTAGAGAAGATCGATCTCACTTGTCCAAAATGCTAGACTTGGGCCAAATCTCAAGCCCAAGCCCGGATCTTTCGATCCCGGGTCCAACTAACCATTCTAAGCAAACATTACCACAAACATGGTCAGTGTGTGTACAAGCGCGAGTGTGAAACTAGCCGACAAGGTGCAATTTACCAAATTGCCCTTGCGACCCACAACAAGCCACAGGAGGAGAGGGACGGGTCCTCACATCCTATTACCCTTAAAGGAAATCTCATCCCGAGATTCGATAAAGGTAGGGCTTGGAACAACAGGAAAAGCTACACTAGTAGACAGGACAAAAGGTACCTCGAGAAGGAAACAAGTGCGGATACTCCTGCCGCATGCGCGCCTCGCGCTCCCAGGTGATCTCCTCGACGCCTCTGTGCCTCCACAGTACCTTGACCAAGGGAATCGTCTTGCCCCGCAAGACCTGATCCCTCTGATCAAGTACGCGAATTGGCTGCTCAACGAACGTCGCGTCTGCCTTAAGCTCAATGTCATCCACCCTGATGACATGAGACGGGTCTGGGTGATACTTCCTCAGCGTCGACACGTGGAAAGTCGGGTGCACAGCTGACATGTGCTGAGAAAGATCAAGGCGGTAAGCTACCTCGCCGACCCTCTCTAGGATCTCGAACGGCCCGACGAACCTCGGAGCCAACTTGCCCCCGCTGCCGAACCTAACAGACCCTCTGTAAAGCGATGCCCGCAGGAACACACTGTCGCCAACTGCGAAATCAAGCGGTCGTCGCCTCCGATCTGCATAACTCTTCTGTCGGCTCTGAGCCGTCAGAAGCCTCCGCCTGATCTGTACTAACCTCTCTGACGACCTCCTGACGATGTCTGGACCGGTGAGTGAAGCCTCTCCAACCTCTGTCCAACACACTGGGAAACGACACGGCCTACCGTACAACGCCTCGAAAGGTGCTACTCCAAGACTGGACAGGTAGCTGTTGTTGTAAGCGAACTCCACCAAGGAAACGTGCTCCTCCCAGCTGCCTCCTGCGTCGAGGACACATGCCCTCAGCATGTCCTCCAAGATCTGGATCGTCCGCTCTGACTGCCCGTCGGTCTGCGGATGGAACGCCGTACTGAACATCAGGAGTGTGCCGACGGCCTCCTGAAAGCCTCGCCAGATCCTGCTAGTGAACCTGGGGTCTCTGTCTGACACGATAGACACTGGTACCCCGTGCAGTCTGACTACCTCTCAGACGTACAAACTGGCCAACCTGTCAGACGTGTCTTTCGTCCGCATAGGCAGGAAGTGCGTCGATTTGGTCAATCGATCAACGATGACCCAAATCGCGTCATTCCCCATAGGAGACCTCGGTAGTCCGGTCACAAAGTCCATCGTGATGTGCTCCCACTTCCACTCAGCTAGTGGAAGCGGCTGTAGTAACCCCGGAGTTCGCTGGTGCTCTGCCTTAACCTTCTGTCGGGTAAGGCAGCGCGATACGAACTCCGTCACTGCCCTCTTCATCCCGCGCCACCAGAACTGTCGCCAAAGATCCTGATACATCTTGGTGCCGCCGGGATGAACTGCAAAGCGAGAGTGGTGAAACTCTCGTAGGACGTCGTCACGAAGAACTGGGTCTGCTGGAACTGCTACTCTGCCTCGGAACCGTAGCCCTCCGTCTGGCGATACTGCCCAGTCTCCGTCTGTGCCCTCCGTGCTCGCTGAGGTGCGTAACTCCTCGAGCTCTGCATCACTGCGCTGCGCCTCTAACACTCTAGCCAGTACTGCTGGCATGCTCTGCACTGCGTAGAGGAAGCCGCTGGATCCCTGATCCTCAAACTCTAGCCCCAACTGGCCTGCCGTCTCGAGAGCCTGCCACTGCCGCGCTGACAACCCTGCAACTGCTGCTCTGGTGTCTCTCACCTGCCTGCTCAGCGCGTCTGCGACAACGTTTGCCTTACCAGGATGATAATGCAACTCGAAGTCGTAGTCCTCTAGTAGCTCCATCCAGCGTCGCTGCCTCAGGTTGAGGTCACATTGGGTGAAAACGTGCCTCAAACTCTTATGGTCCGAGAAGACTGAGAACTTCTCGCCATAGAGGTAGTGCCGCCAGGTCTTCAGGGCGAATACCACTGCTGCTAGCTCCAAGTCGTGGGTCGAGTAGTTCCTCTCTTGGTACTTCAGCTGGCGAGAACCATAGGAAACTACGTGCCCCTCCAGCATGAGGAAACACCCCAAACCCTCACCACTGGCGTCGCAGTAGACACTGTAACCAACGCCTCGCTCGGGGACGATCAGCATCGGTGCACTGGTCAACCTGGTCCTCAGCCGCACGAAAGCCTGCTCACAAGCATCATCCCACACGAACGGGACGGCCTTCTGTGTCAGTCTGGTCAACCTTCCGGCGACTCTGGAGAAGTCCCACACGAACCGCCTGTAGTAGCCCGCCAAGTCCAGAAAGCTGCGGACCTCGAACACTGTCCTCGGTCTCTGCCACTGTACAACTTCCTCGACCTTGGCGGGGTCGACTGAGATCCCTGCTGCCGACACAACGTGCCCAAGGAATCCCACCTGTGTAAGCCAGAACTCGCACTTGGAGGCCTTGGCGAAAAGCCGATGTCTCCAAAGTAGCTGCAACACTGTCGCCAAGTGTCGCTCGTGCTCCGCCTCTAACCGGGAGTAGATAAGGATGTCGTCGACGAAAACCACCACGAACTCGTCTAGGAAAGGCCGGAAGATCCTCTGCATGAGATCCATGAACGTTGCTGGTGCGTTCGTCAGCCCAAACGGCATCACCACGAACTCGTACAGGCCGTACCGAGTCCGGAATGCCGTCTTCTGGATGTCACAATCCCGAACCCTCAACTGGTGGTAGCCGGTGCGTAGGTCGATCTTCGAGAACACTAAAGATCCTCGAAGCTGGTCAAACAGGTCGTCGATCCGCGGCATCGGATACCTGTTCTTCACCGTCACCCTGTTGAGCCGCCTGTAGTCTATGCAAAGTCGAAGGGTACCATCCTTCTTCTTTGCGAACAACACTGGCGCCCCCCAGGGAGACATGCTAGGACGGATGAAGCCTCTGCTGGTCAGCTCATCTAACTGGGTCCTCAGCTCGCTCTGCTCTACTAGTGCCATCCTGAAAGCCGGGAGAGAGATCGGTGCGGTACCTGGTACTAGGTCGATCTCGAAGTCGACCTCTCTGGACGGTGGAAGCCCTGGCAACACCTCGGGGAACACGTCCGCAAAGTCGCACACGATCCTCGGAAAACTGCACTGCTGCTGCACTCCATCAGAACCGGACAGGGACAGGCTGGCCAACAAGGCTGAAAGCTCGCTGCCACGCCTTCCCACACCACAAGCAAAGGAATCGGTGGAGAACCGATCCCCCAACAACACAAACCGTGTCCAGTCGGGTGTCCAAGCAACCACCCTCCGGCGACCACAGTCGATGACGGCCCGGTAAGCTGCCAACCAGTCCATACCGATTATCACGTCAAAGCCAGTCATGTCTAGCACTCGCAGGTCTAGACAGACCCGGAGGCCTCCAACCTCCAAGGAACAAGATCGGCAGACCCGGTCCACCCTGACCGTCCCGCCGATCGGTGAGTCTACAGACTGTGCCACCTCTAGCCAACTCGTCTCTAATCCTAACGATGCCACACACATGCTAGCAATGTAGGAATGAGACGCCCCAGAGTCTATCAGCACTGAACCTGGGAGGGTTCAGCCGCTAGAAAGCCATTGAGATAGCCACCGAGGCCTGTCCGCCGACAGGAACGGGGGCCTCCTCCTCGGCGAGGAAGACCTCCGCCTGCGCGACCGAAACCGTCGCTGGTGATGGTACAGTGCGTCTAGCCCGGACCACCCTGACAGGAACAGTCCTCCGGCCGGGCGGGTCGACCAAATCGTGCCCCACCTCGACCGGCAACCGGAGGTCGGCCGCGAGCTCCCGACATCTGCACGATCACAAACAACAAACGAGTTGCCACTCGTCAGAATGACGAACAAACAGCATATCAATAAAGCGGAAGACATACACATCACAAGGAGAGCATGCAAGGATGTTCTAGACCTAGAACTATCCCATTCCACGCTCAGCTCAACCGAAACCTGATCCTAACACCCTGGGATCTACAGCCTATGCTCTGATATCAAGTTGTCGCGCCCCGACCCGCGTAGGCCCAACCGGGCCGGGCGACGCGAACAGGAACCTAACCTATTGTGGAAAATTTTTGGCGAGGTTTCCCTCTAATCGTAGTGGTTACCCTAACAAGTCATAATCATCCTGTATTAACAACAAATTCAAACCTCAAACACTGGAACTGAATTAGATACATATCCTCAAACAGGGAAATTATACATTTATCACTCCCGTAGGAGACAATCTATAACAAAAAGGGTAAAACGGTATGATCGCCACCTCTCAAGCACCGCCAGACGCCGCCATGTCACCAAACACCTGCCCGGTAGGGGCGACCGAAGAAGAGCTCATGCTAGCACCTGCAAAACGTAGCCCGGGTAGGAGTGAGCACTAAGCTCAGCAGGGACACTACACTACGACACTCACAAGGGAGGGAACACAATAGTGTCGCCCCCAAGCAAAGCCTAGGTGTATCACAGGGGTCCCATAACCCCACCGGATACCCTTGAGAGCCCCAGCCATGGTCTTCCAGCGAACTGGTCACACACTGGGTCACACTCAGTTAGGCAGGAAACGGCACTGCCAACTCACAACAGGATCCTGGGCACTGTCGGCGGATAGCACCGCTGGGTAGACACACCTGCCATCCAAGAGTTCAAGAAGGACTGGGTACCGGCTACACCTCGACTTGGCTCAAGGCCGACACGACCTCTAAACATCAAGCAACATCAGTATTCATGTCCAACTAACCCTATCATCGAAAACGACTGAATACTACAAATCGAGTTCTGGACCAAGCTACCCGCAACGGTCCTAAGAGATAGATCCGGGCTACCCGGAAGCCCCGGATCGGCAACGCCCTAAACAGATGCAACTATTGCACAACACAATGCATGCTATGAACATGCGCAGAATAATACATGTAAGCATGCAACAGGATGTGATGATATAAATACAAGGTCTGGGCACGGCACCCTGCCGGCCCGGGGTGGTGAACAAGAATATAAGGTCTAGGAACTGCTGCAGTGGTACCACCACCAACTGCCAGCAGTTCACCACAACACCTGCACCGGGAAACAACCCCGCAAACAACAGCTCACAATATAGCAGATAAGGCCCTCGGCGCACGCCGGCATGCAAGGCTATGGAAAGCTGTAGGGCTACCTACCCGTTTATTCTAAACATCCCGGGAGTCATCACTCTCCCGGTTCACCACTGCCCTATTATAGGGCTAGCATGCTTAATCATATGTACCAGGTATTTAGACAGTAAAGAAAACTGTCATACAAAGCCCCGCGGGCAAAAACCCACTTAAAACACCCTTCAGCCACTAAGGGATCGATCTCCCTTCTCAAGGAGATCAATCTCTTAACACTTAGGGAAAACTCGTCCCTGTCAACCGAAAGAGATCGATCTCCTCCTTCAGAGGGATCGATCTTCCTCGTGACCAGGGACTCACCGCCACCAGCCACCAAGAGATCGATCTCCCTTCTCAAGGGGATCGATCTCGCTCGGGCTGGGCGCGACACACCAGAAGAGATCGATCTTCCTTCTCGAGGAGATCGATCCCAATGGGTTCTCCGGCGTACTTCCGGCGAAGAATACCGCCGGAATACACACCCAAACTTAACCAAACTCTGAGATTTGATAGATCAAGATCCCACGAGTCCAAAACCGGTGAAAACACGAGAAATAAACATGCATACAGAGAGATCTAAGCAAAAGATCATGAATCAAACCGGAAAACTCAAAACCCCAAAATAAAAGTAGGTAAGAATCCCTACCGGAGTAAGAGCGGCATAAATCCAAGCAGCTAGGCCTTAGATCTTCCTCAAACGAGCTCAGATCCAGCAAGAACACGGCTCAAATCTCGGAAAATCCAAAAAAATCAAAGGATAACGATCTCGTTTGCTTTATAGGCAAACGAACCGACATAAGGGAGATCGATCTCCCTATGAGGATAGATCGATCTTCCTTGTCAGAACGGGTTGACTTTTTGGCACAAGGATATCGATCTCTTAGCTAGAGAAGATCGATCTCACTTGTCCAGAAAGCTAGACTTGGGCCAAATCTCAAGCCCAAGCCCGGATCTTTCGATCCCGGGTCCAACTAACCATTCTAAGCAAACATTACCACAAACATGGTCAGTGTGTGTACAAGCGCGAGTGTGAAACTAGCCGACAAGGTGCAATTTACCAAATTGCCCTTGCGGCCCACAGCAAGCCACAGGAGGAGAGGGACGGGTCCTCACACTTAGAACTGATTAACCAAATGAAAGCTTATGGTAAAGAGATTACCGACCGTAGAATTGTTTAGAAGTTGGTAATAAGCATACCTAGCAAGTTTGATTCAATGGTAACTGCCATTGAAGAACCTAAAGATCTCTCTAGTTTGGGTGTTCAAGAACTGTTGGGTTCTTTGAAATCTCATGAGCAAAGATTGGAACGACACTCTGAAAAATCTGTTGAGAGTGCTTTTCAATCTAAGCTCAATGCTAACTCCAAAAGTTTTGAGAAAAAACCACCAACTTTTGAACAAAGGAAAGGAGACACATTTAGAGGATGCAGACATGGTAGAGGTGGTAGAAGTTCAAAAGGAAGAGGAAGAGGAAGCTATGGCAAAAGACCATGTGAAAGTTCTCAATTAAAGTGTAATGTTTGTAGCAAAATTGGTCATCGTGATAAAAATTGCTGGTTTAAAGGAAAGCCTCAATGCTATCATTGCAAGAGGTTTGGCCATTTCCAAAAAGATTGCAGATTGAAGAACAACCAGCAAGCAGCAAACTTCACCGAAGAAAAAGAAGATGAAGAAAAGACTGAAGGAAACTTGTTCTATGCATACTAGCATGTTTTAGACAAGAAAAATGATATGTGGTATTTGGATAGCGGGTGTAGTAATCATATGACACCCGAAAAAGATATTTTTTTGGAGATAGATACCACTTTTAATTCCAAAGTGAAATTGGGATTTGGTATGATAGTAGAGGTAAAAGGCAGAGGCAACATTGCAGTGGACACAATGAAAGGAAGAAAAGTTATTCGTGATGTGCTATTTGTTCACGAGTTAGATCAAAATTTGCTTTGTGTTCGGCAGCTTATGGCGCATGGGTAATGTTCTTCATTTTGAAGGTAATGGTTGTAGAATTTATGATCAAGGAAGAGAAAAAATAGTTGTTGATGAAGTTAGAATGGCACATTAAAGAAGCTTTCCACTAACACTCAAGTATGCTAGAGATGTTGCTTTGAGAACTAGTGTACTTGATGAATCACAGTTGTGGCAAAAGAAACTTGGTCACTTGAATTTTGAAAGCTTGAAGTTGTTGCATAAGAAAAATATGGTGCATGGACTTCCTAATATTCAAGAAAGAATAGTGATTCGTGCACACAACCACCTGGCGTGTGTAATGCACATGCCTAGGTGGCTGTGTTATTTAAACAATATTTATTTGTTTAGGATAGACTCTCTAACGGGTTAGCGGGTGACGATGAAATGCTGAATTCTCATTCTCACCCGCAAGCCAAAAGATCTATTGCAAGCATCCTCTCCCACCTCTCCTCTTTGTCCTCTCCAGTCGGCTCACCGCACAGCTCACCTCCCACCTCCGCTTAACTCCGTTCCTCCCCCTCCTCTCCCGCCTCCCACCTGCGCTTCCTCCACTCCTCCCCCGCCGGAGTAGGCCTCACCGCCCGAGTTCCTTCTTCTCCTCCGGGTCCGTCGGCGCTGTCGACGTCACCACCCCTCCCCAACCTCGCAACCCACTCTCTCCTTCTCCGGACACCTGGAAAACCCCTCCCCTCTCCACTCCATCTCAGACCCCGTTCCTCACCTTCAGCGACGCCCCCGACAGCAAAGTGCAACACCCCCTCTTGTTCCCGTAGCCGGGTTGGCTTCGCCGAGGATTTTCTTGAAGGGTATGTTTCTTTCTTTGCATCTAAATCTTTCTTTACTCTCTAATAGTAGTTTAGGCTTTGGTATGCGTTGGGAGATGCTTGTGAGGTTTATTGTTGATATTTGAAGCTTGGGTGCTGGGATTTCATACTTTCCCAAAGTTGCTTTTTCTTTTTACTCACAATGCCATTTGTCCTCGGCATGAAGTTGAGCTAATTATGCTGGAAATGTGGACTAAGCAATGGTGTTAGTGCTTGTTTTTACTATTAATCACCCTCTGTTTAGTAGATTTTTGCTCATAGTTCTCCAGCCCATTGTCAAATCCTCTTGTTTAGGTACACAACGTTTAATATCTTTTCTTCCCCTATTTCTCTTGATGTGATTGTCTTTGTGATCCTTGCTTGATGATTATTAGGTAATTGACTGTAATGAACTATAGAAAAATAATTCTCAAACTTGGCTGTGGTTTTTCTATAGGTGGTCGAGAGTTTAAGTTCATTAAGGTTTATAAGATTTACCTTTTCTTGTTTCAGCTATTTAACGGCCTTACATGACATGTATATGTTTTGATGAGCTGCAAATATAAGGCATCTAGTGTAGAGTTTGAACACTCAAAAGTTATTCATTCCACGTACATGAGATCAGTACTTTTTAGCAGCAGCTCTTGAATAACTAAGATGTTCTTATCATTTTCTCTCTTTCATTTTGTGACTTGGGTATCCCAAAATGAAATACTGGACAAACTGATCATGTATGTTAAGCAACGCTACAACAATGTTGTGAGGACCTGCCCCTCTACACCTGTGGCTCGCTGTAGACCGCAAGGGCAATTTGGTAAATTGCGCCTTGTTGGTTTATTTCACACCCGCGTGTGCACACACTGGCCTTGTCTGTGTTCGTGTTTGTTTAGAATGACTAGGTGAACCCGAGATCGGAAGATCTGAGCTTGGGCTTGTGTTTTAGCCCAAGTTTGCCTTTCTGAGTAAAGGAGATCGATCTCGATTGCAAAGGAGATCGATCTCACATGCCCTGGAGATCAATCATGATCGAGTCGGTGGGTTTTCTCTTTCGCGAGGACGGCCGTCGGCCGTCGCTCTCCCCTGTCAGGGAGAGAAGTCTTCCCCTCCTTTTCCCCAGCTTTTTCCCGTTTTCCCGGCCTTTCCCCAGGCTTTCCCCTCCTTTTCTTCCCCTCTCCGAGGTTTGTATAAATTGATACTTGAGTTTTAATCTGAGATTCGAGGTTTTGCCTTTTGAT
Source organism: Narthecium ossifragum (assembly GCA_963920575.1). Lineage (NCBI taxonomy): Eukaryota > Viridiplantae > Streptophyta > Magnoliopsida > Dioscoreales > Nartheciaceae > Narthecium > Narthecium ossifragum. Next base: position 24,238,755 of record OY986965.1, read on the forward strand.
ATTGTTTTAATTGGGGGCTTTGATGAATTGCTAGGGAGGCCAATAGGTTAGAGGGAACCCTCGTCGTTCTTTTTCCGCGTTGGTTAGGTTCCGGTTCGCGTCGCCCGGCCCGGTTGGGCTTTCGCGGGTCGGGGCGCGACAAATGTGGCCTATGTTTATTACAGAAAATGGTGAGTGAAGTACATTATGCAATCAGATTAATGTCGTATATCTCAAATTAACCATCCAATATAAATCATGTGGTCGTGATGTAGTGTTTCATCAATTCTACTCTATGGCATGATAGGTACTTCAAATGGAATATGTTCATAGAATTTTTACATTATGAAGTGTTAGCAAGAAGCCAAAGAGGAGAGTAAAGATTAACAAAATGAAAAAAGGAAGAGTAAGAACATTGAAACTAATCTCTCTATGCACATTTTGTTAAAATTTTCCCTTGAGCCTTTTATTTTCTTTGTTTTCTTTCGTTTAAAAGGGATCAAGAAATAAATCAGATTTGAAATCACAGGAAATTGAGCCAAATCAAATTTGGCTCGTTTAGATGTGATACGTAAACAGACTTGTAAAGGCGAAAAGATGGAATTGTCAGATATCAATTCTGCAAAACCTTTAACATTAGTTTCATGGTGGCACAACTAGTAGCAGGTTCTTGATGTAGTTGTCTTCTAAGCTTGTTCTCTTATTATGGATGTTAGTAAATGTGTATCTGTGTATTGAGATTTAGTTTTTTTGCGATACATCTAATTCTTGTGATCAAAGTGTTCTCAAATTGAGCACATCTACAAGAAACATGAATTAAAAACTGTTGTTGGCTTATACATAGTTTTTGTGGCGTCCCAAATGAGATTGTTTCTTTGCATCTACAGCTTTCCATATCTCATTCCCATTTGCCTTTACTTCATAGTTCATCAAAATCTCAAAGAATGATTGATAACAAATATTCTTTGTCATTTTATCTTAATATTAGTCAAAAGATTGGTTTTTGTTAGCACAAATTTAGAAGCTTTAACTCCAAATTGACTATTAAAAACCAATTTTAAATATGTCGACATTTTCATAGTGGGTTAGAAGAGGACAAAAATGTTGAAAAATAGTAAAACCATTTCTTTTTCCGTCTCAATTGGTGTAGGCTACCTATGCTTGGATAAACAAGAAAGCCAATTTTATTCTATTTTGCAGAGAAATAGTCCGGCTATTCTTAGCATGAAGAAAGTTCTCTTTATTTAGATTAAATATGTTCACATGCATATGCATTTTATCCTGTCAAGAGAGGCAATCTTGAGAGCTTTTTGCCCACTGTGTTCATTGCTGTTTATTTTTTTGATTTCAGGTGTTCTAAATCGATTGTTGCTCCAGATATAGGCCGTCAGCTGGAAAGGTGCCAGCTCCTTTCAGTGGCATGAAATTCGACTCTTTTGTCGACGTCCATAATGTTGTTGTTATGGGTAAATGTTGTTCATATGGATTAATTTCTTGTATACGGTGAGATCTATAAGGTTAACGAATCATACTCAGGTTACATATGCAATTGTTGCTGAGTCTTGGATGGTTGGACTTAATTTCATGCGGATAGTTATCACTCTTGTAATGCTAACAATATCAAAGTACGACCGTGAAGTGAATATTGTGAGTTGTTACATTGTTTTGAGTGTTGTGGAATTGATTTATGTAGAGAAAATAAAAGTTTTCCAGGAGCCATATCAGGAGCAACCTACCGACCCAAAGGAAACACTTATTGGTACCCTAATACCGATAAGTGTTTTGTAATAAATCGTTAGGGTATTTCCCTCATTTGTACTCGAATGATCTTATGTTATGGTTAATGTGTAGATGCATAGTTACTGTAGTTAATAGGTTTGTGTTGTTTTTTATTGACTGTAGTCAAAATGTTAGTGGAAGAATACGTGGCAAAATCTGGGTGTTGGAAATGTAAAGAAAACTATATCAAATGTGTGGACAACAAAAAAGAAGCTGCTCACTTCTTTCTCTGTTTTTTGATTCCTCTGCTCCTCTCAATATACGAGAGCTAATGGAGAATGTTAGGTTCTTGGTTCTCAACTTAGTGTTGCTTCTAGTTTTCTTCTAATTGATGGTGTATCCAGCCAACATCATAATTAAGAATTATGACGTAATTTAGTCAAGTTGGTCGAAGAACATCTATATACAATATAACATAATTATGGTGAAAAGATAATAAAAAATCCGCGCTATTCACAAAAATGTTTTCTTGTTCATAATATAGACTCTTAAATGATTCATCCGTCATGTGTGTGTGTGTGTGCGCGCGCGCGCGCACTCTCGGCCTTGATCGAGAAAGCTCACACGACACAAAGTTGATTTAGACAAGTTTGGGTCAAGCTCTCCCTGACAATATATAGGCTCAATCAAGCTAGACTAAAATCTAAATGAGCCGAGCTTGATCATTTTTATTTGCCTCAAAATTAATTTCAAGCGGAGCTTGAATAGCAAGGGGCTTGATCAAGCGCTTCTCTGAGTATCAACAATACCAGGATGTAAGCATCGATGAAGACCTGAGTACTAGGATGAGGAAGAAGCACAGGAAAGAATGATTGTAAAAAGTGGCCGGGATCGAACTGCTCAGTGGATGGTGGTTTTGATTTGCTGCATGCATGCAAGCTAGTGTTGGATTCTTAAATTCTTCACTGCCTGATCTTTTTTCTTCATTCCTGCAACGCGATTATATACTGGCCGGTGGTTTAATTGTTGTTGGTTTGTTGTCGTATGTCATGAATCTGTTGTATGACTTTCTTGTTGTACAATGTAGCAGCACTATCATTTTGACTCATCATCCATCTCTCCTGCATGTGACTGCCTGATGGGTCTATCTAAGAGCATCCTATTGTGGGTTGCTAATTATCCTGCTCTTTAAATACTTTTACAGGGAAAACAATGGATGGAAATAAAAACCTACTGATCTTCCAGGGATAACAATAGACGAAACTGGATGATTGTAATTCCTAATTAGAAAGTGTTTTATAATAGACAGATAGAATGTTTTATAACATACAGACAGGCACGCAACAACCATCTCTCTTTAAAAACAACAAAACATATATAATTCGACCCTATATATGGACTTGCAGTAGCTATACGGGCTGATAAACCTAGATATTTTGTTGGCTTTAGTGGTTTTGTGTTTAAAAATATCTTCCTCCTTTATTGATGGGAGTTACACATTAGGTGTGAACTCCAAGAGAGGTTATACATACATCTTCCTCTTCCTCTCTTTAATGTTTCTGTTTCATCAACAATTGGTTTTCTGGCCTGTTTGGTTGCTGAGAAGTGAGCTGAAGTGAAGTAACTTCTGGGGAGTGGAGTGGAGTGGAGTGAAGTGACTTCTGGGGGTTTCTGAGTTCTGGTGTTTGGTTGGTGTTTGAAGTGGGATATGGTCACCCCCAACTATTTAATATTTTAATAATTTCCCTATATTAAAATATTAAAAATAATACTATTTTAGATGACGTAGACCAATCACGAGGTGCCACGTGACATGTGGGATCCACTTATATTAATATTTTATTACAGTATTATATTATTAACATTATTTGCCACTTAAAATATTGAAATTAAAACATTAAAATAATATTTTAATCTTAAAATATTAATAACTTATATTAATATTTTATTATAATATAATATTATTAATACTATTTTAGATGACGTGGACCAATCACGAGGTGACACGTGATATGTGAGACTTACATATATTAATATTTTATTACAGTATAATATTATTAATATTATTTTCCACTTCAAATGTCACTTCAAATGCCACCTTAAATGACTTCATGCCAAAAAGACCCGAAGTCAAAATGGAAAGTGACAGCTTTGGCTACAGTGATTTGAAAGTGGGGCTGAAGTCACTTCAGCACCACTTCAAAAAGTGACTTCCGAGCCACTTCACATGAACCAAACACGCCTGGAAAAATGAGATGCGTGCATAGGTAGCTAGGCGGTCATTAATAAAAGATGTTTCAATTTGATTACATCTTTCATTGAACCGGTGCTTCTAATCTCTCTATAAATATAGAGGCATGCTGAATGTGATATGGAGGCATGCTGAATGTGATGTGGAATCTGATTGATTACTCTTCTTAAACAAAGGCTTTCCTCTCTACGATTTTAAAATCAAGTTTCTATTTCTACAAATTAAGTTGGGTTGCGGCATACGTATATTGGGTTCGAGGTCTTCTCCATCGTGCACATAGAAGAAGATAAAGGAACAGAGTTGTTCTATCTTGGGGAGTAGACCGTCATCAAAGCCTAGTGCATGTGGAGGCAACGACAATCTACTCCAAGGAAAGCGTCTACCATAACGTACCTCAACTTCAGATTTCATCTTTCTAATTAACCCTTCTTTACTTTATTTCCTATTATTCTCTAGTTTCAACTCTATTATATATTTTCCAACAATCTTAGAGTAGATTCCCGTACTTTATTGAACTAGAGAATTAGTTTTTCCTATTTGCTTGATGGCTCCCACCGATCCTATTGCACCCGAGAAGTTTGGAGGAATCAATTTCAAGTGGTGGCAAGAGAAGATTTGAATGAATCAGCCCATGGTTTTGATTCTCATACTTATAAGGAAAAAGATAATCTTTGTAGATGTAGAATCCTAAGTCATTTAAGTAATACGCTTTTTTATGTTTACCTACACATCAAGACTGCCAAAGAAATTTGGGACGCTCTTGATAAGAAATACGGCATACAAGATGCCGGTATGGATAAGTACACCGCAAGTCAATTCCTTTCTAATAAAATGGTTGATTCCAAATCTGTAGTAGAACAAGCTCATGAGTTGACTGTTCTTTATCATGAATTGGGTCGACGAGGTATGAGCATAACTGAGCGTCTTCAAGTTGTTTGTACCATTGACAAACTCCCTCCTTCTTGGAAAGAGTTTGGCCTTTCTCTTAAACATAAGTATGAAGATATGACTATGGAGACCTTAATTTCAGCTCTTAGAATTCAAGAGCGACATAAGGAAAAAAGATATTCATGTACTGATCCCAGAGTTTCAGTCTAAAGCCAATCTTGTAAAAGGCCAATATGATAGAAAGCCCTATCATAAGAAATCTAAATTTGACAAGGGTGAACCTAGTTCTAAACATTAGTTCAAACCCAAGTCCAAATTAAATAAGAAGTTCAAAAGACCAATTTGTTATTCCTGTCAAAAGCCCGGTCGCTTGGCCAAGAATTGTTGCTATAAGAAGAGGCAAACCCAAGTAAATGAACCAACACCACATCCTAACCCGCAGGCTCATATGGTGTTTTCTGGAACCGGCTCAGCTAGAATCGATGAACGAAACGTAACCATAAGTCCTGATCATGTTTTTCTGGCATGTAATGCTACTGATTGGATGGTAGACACTGGAGCAATTGTCCATGTCACCTTTAACCGTGAGATAATTTCAACTTATCAGGTTGCAAACAACATAAAGGTGATAATAGGTAACTCCACCTCCGCCCAAGTACTTGGAATTGGAAGGGTGGATCGTTCCTCCAACCTGATCCGACCGCGTTGAGTCGAGAGTCTAGTTTTGTGATTTGGCTCGGTTGGCCTTGGTTTGCGATCGGTTGATCGCATCGCTGCTTTTGGACCCATGGGCAATTTGGTAAAATTGCGTCCTGGTGGTCGGTTTCACACCTGCGTAGTGCACACACAGCCTTAATTGATGTACGTGATTGAATAGATCCAGTAGGAGCGTCCACGATCGTCAGATTCGGATGAGATTGCGACGAGATCGTAATTTGGGGTCAAATCGAATTCAGTCCGATTAGTTGACTCGGTTAGACCGGCTAAGTCACTTAAGTTGCTTTAACCCTCTTCTCTCCCTCCTATTTTTCCTTTTCTGTCTTTGTCCCTCTCTCTTTATTTTCTTCCTTTTCTTTTCTTTCTTTTCCTCTTCCTGCCCTGCCTACCCATTCTCTCTCCTGCGGCAACCTCCATTCCTCCCAGGCGACCTGTAGGCGGCGGCGAGGGCACCCTCCCCCTTCTCCTTCCTTCCTTTTCTCTCTCCCGCGGCAGCCTCTCTTACTTCTCCGGCGACGGCTGCGGTTGTGGGAGGACTCCGGCGAGCTGGAGACGGTGATGGCGACGGAGGACGGCGGATCATGGCGGATTAGCAGAGGAATGAAGACTGGATTGGCGTTTAAGGTAGGGTTTCTACCTTGATCTTTAGGTTAAGCTAGATCTAGGGTTTGTTTGTTAGATCTGTGGTTTTGTTTACGTTAAATGATGCTTATAGGCTTGATTAACAACTGATCTAAGCTTGGTAGGACTTTATCTCGGATTTAAGCTGGATTTATATATGTTTTTCCTGGATTTTCGTCGATGCTCTGTTCTTTGATGAACGGTCGAGTTCGTGGTCGATTTCTGAGCTGTGTGAGCATGGTCTCGTGTAACTTTCAAGATGAAAATTGTAGATCATCGAATCTACTTTCAATTACCGCTGGTTTTAGAATTTTTCGATTTATATACGAATGTTGATGATTTTTCTACGGAACTGCTGCAAAACTGGATTTGTGAAATTAGTAAGATAATTAAGTAGAAATTAGACATCAATTAGATCCAATTCTTGGAAGAAATGTTCCTCACATGGTAATCAATATCTTCCCAAGTTTAATTTAAGATTTGACGTCGCCTGGACGTCGAGTTGACGAGATTTCACGGCTTCAAATTTAGGATTACTGTAGCAATCCGAAAATATGTAATTTGTGGATTTCGATGTTTTCCTTGTGTTTAATTCTTCGGGAATTATGAAGTTAATGCTCCTAATGATCTCTAGGATTAACATGTTCAATGTGATGATCTTTGTATACATAATTACCTCAATTTCGGCCTAATTAGTTAGTTGCAAAACCCCCCTCTAATTAGCAATTAGATTGTGAAGTATGCCTATTAATTATAAGTGATTTGGATTATTATAATGAGCTGTAGACACCAATTTTGACTAAGGTCAAATTTGAGGGTATTTACGAAATTACCCCTACTCGCCTCAGACATTCCTCGAAGGTACGTTATCAGACATACAAGTTCAAAGACACACAGAGCATACATAAATTGCCCTATATGTGATACTCCATGGTTTTGAAAGTATCTTACACAAACCATGAGCACAAAGAGCGTTCTGGTAATTTTACCTGCCCAAGGGTATTTTAGGAATTCAGGACGAAATGCATGCCTGAATCTATAAATATCATATCATAACCCTATCTAGCTTTTACAGCATCCTACAAAAGCTAAGTCGATATAGGGGTATTTTGGTAATTTTACCACATCAAGGGAACTTTGGGGATTTAAGCAAAATATATGCTTGGACTCTCTCTTATAACCCATCACGCCTTTTTCATGATCCGGATAACATCCTACTTAAGTTAGAAGGACTCGAGGGCATTTTGGTAATTCTGGTCGCTGTGGGGTATTTTGGGAATTTTGATCAAAATACATGTTCAGGATCCCTACAATATTTGAGAAATATCCCTGTATGGTTTTTATAACATTTTACACAAACCGGAAGCATAAAGGGTATTTCGGTAAAATTTGCCTTCTAGGGGTATTTTGGTCATTATAGCCAAATATAGGCTTGAGCCACCTAGAACATTCTAAATTAGTCCTTAATGGTTTTGAAGGCATCCTACATAAACCAGGGACATATAAAAAGGGCATTTTTGGTCATTTAGCCCCCAGGGGTATTTTGGTCATTTGCTATAAATGCATATTTGTCACAAACATATATGACAGATATTGTATTCACCCTTTAAAGTATCATTTATTTTGAAGGCATTCTTGTCCAAAACGTATATGGACTCTACACCAACCAAAGTACAAAAAGGGTATTTTGGTAATTTCATCCTCACATCAGCCTTCTTAAAGCTTTGATGGCATCCTATACAAGCTACGAGGGTCGAGGGTATTTTGGACATTCTAAACCTCCAGGGGTACAATGGTCCAAAATATGTAAAAGCATTTCTACCCTTTCTAGGGGCATGTTGGTCAAAAGACATGAATGATCAATAACAAGGGTATTTTGGGAATTTACACTTATTCTTGTCTAAGGGCGTTAAGGTAAATTACAACATGTTCAAATATTTGAAATTTGAATGGATATCTGAAATTTGAAGTTCAAATTCAAACTTAAGTTCAAATTTGAATTCAAATAGATCCTAACTCCCTAACATCCAAGATCTTAACATCCAAAATCTTAATCATCCAAATCCCAACCATCAAATCCCTAACCACATTTCAAAAAAATCAGCCTTAACTACTCCTAATCCTCACCTATAAATAGAGGGGGAGGGGTGAAGGCTTAAAAGGTTGAAAAAAAAGGTTGAAGAAGGCTTGGAGAGAAAGGAAATTTATTTCCTTGAAGACGCCGAGAGATAGAAGAAGGAAATTTATTTCCTTGAAGATCGTGCCATCAAACCAAAAGTCCAAAGCAAGAGATTCAAGGGTTCTTCATCGGCAACGAAGGTGCGGGTCGAAGGCTTAAGCCTTCACCCAAGATCCTTCTTATTTCCTTTCTTCTTCCTCTTTTTATTTTTCATTTTGGGTGTAGTGGATTTTAAAGCCCGAATCCTTAATCAGGGGTTTTCCCTTTTGGGTTGTAATTGATGGGTTGCCAATCTCATCATAGGTATGTAGTTTCCCAAGGAAAAGAGGATCTGCAGCTTGTGATGATATTGGGAACTCAGGAGTGTTGTTTTCGCAAATCCCACCATGTAATTCAAACTTTTGATCACAATAAAATTAACAAATCTCGTTCCCCCGAGATCTCGATTTTATTGTCGAACAAAATCTGGCACGCCCAGTGGGACAACACTCTACCCCTCATCTTTGGATTCGGTTCTTAAAATCCTTATATCCCCTACCTCAAAATATATATAAACAAAAAAAATATATACAGGATATGGCGTTCAATGGAGCCTCGTTCAACATATGCTTTGGTGATCTCTGGTTCAACGTCCCTTTGGGGAGTGACGGCTTACCGATGTCCTCTGCATCATCAACGGTTTCACTCACACCGTTATCAACACCTCCGTCAACACCTCGAACAATATCTCCACCTATGAAGTCTTCTGCTGTCAAAACTCACTGCAAGCAAGGAAACATGAAGAAACCTCTGCCGGTTGGAACCAATGTCTAGCCAAAAAGTGGTTTGAAACTTTCTTTGAGTGGGCCCCGTATTCGTCAGGAGCAACATGGGAAAACCATCCATCTTATGGAGCAGCCAACTAAGGGGGCCAAAGGAAATCACCAGCTGAGATCCATCCCCCTTCGAAAGAGTCAAGAACCATCCTCTCATGAAATCGTCACTACAGACGAAGAGGGATGGACTCCGGTTATTCCAAGAAGGAAGAAGAAGTTGGCTGCTAAGGCTCCACCCTTCCAGAAAAATTCCATGTCACATGCTAAAAACTCTAAAGGTAAGAATTATTCTCAAACTGTTCGATCCTCTGCTGTGCATCACATAACTCCTAGAACGGTCCAAAAGTCACAAAGGACTCATCCTAATGAGTCCCGGACCAGTCTCTACACAGCCAGAGATCATGGGGAGTACTTATACTCCGAATATAAGCATCGGCGAAAATACTGGGAGTCTAGACTCCCCAGTTACTACATTTATTTACAGGATGTGGAGACTGCCTATATCAACTATATCAACTGCGAGACGAATGCTCTCCAGATCGAGAAGGATATCAAGAAAAACGACACCGACACTCCACATATCGAGCGAAGCGTCAATTTTCCTGAAGCAAAAGGTCCTTCTGCTAAGAGGCGTGCTGACAAGAAAAAGAAAAATAGAGGCGCTGTCTTCCGTCCGCCGTACCAAGCTAAGGGCATGGGACGTCCTTGCTATGGATTGGCACCTAAAATCCAAGGAAACCAAGCTCAAACATCTTCGCCTACATGACGAGACATCATAGACGAAGTCTGGTCAGAGAATTCCTTCGAGGTTTTTGCAGCAATGCCGGTCGGGATTCAAGATGATGAGGTATCTTCTTCAACTGACACCTCTTCGAATATCCCCGCCAAAAGGAGGAAGAAGAAGCCCACTGTTGAAGAGCCCCAGAATGCAGTCATACCTCAAAATCGTCCTCGAACTAGGAGTGTGACTCGTTCCTTAAACAGCAAAGAGGCTAGTCCTGAACCATCATATGAAGAACAATTCCCTGCTCTTTCCAACTCTCCAGATCGTAGAACGGTGTCACCTGATCGTTATCAAGTTCTCACCACCTCAATGAAGGAAGAGCTCGATCAATTAAGGAACGCCCTACAACTGAAGGAGGCAGAGGTGGTTAACTTGAGGGCTCAAATCCCTCAAGAGCAGGTCCCACATGTAGGGAACACTTCCTCACTACCTCATGCTCACCACCAGCCACATTCACATAGTAATCACACACCAAATATGGTACCTTTGGAAACAGTTCAAAGGATGATTACTGAAAATATAAGAGCCTTTCAAATGCAAAACCAATATGCTATAAGGCCTGGCTATATGAAGCCATATCCAGCTGAGGTTGACTTGGTCCCATTCCCGGATAACTATAGACAACCCCAATTCACCAAATTCAACGGAAGTGGATCCCCACATGAGCACATTGCTCATTTTCTTGCAGCTTGCCAAGATACGGTTCACAACGGTGCACTGCTACTTCGCCAGTTCGTGCAGACTCTTGTTGGTCCAGCCTTTACTTGGTACAGCAAGCTACCGCCAGGCTCCATCACCTCGTGGGAGCAGATGCAAGAAGCATTCCTCCAAAGATTTTATAGCACCTAAAGGAATGTGGGAATCACAGAACTTACCCAGACAGAGCAAAACTCACACGAGAAGGCTGCGGACTTCATCAATCGGTGGATAAATCTTAGTATTCACTGCTCGCAACCCATTTCAAAGGCGGAAGCAGTACGCATGTGCATGAACAATCTTCGTCCAGAGATGGCAGTCTATTTACAAGATGTTCGTCCGCTCACCTTTGAAGAATTGGCTTCCAAGGCAACAGATATCGAAAACTATCTCCAACATGTAGCCCGGAAGACAAGCGTGGTGTTGAACCTTGCCAAAAAGGATAAAGCTCCTCCCAAAGGAAAAGCAGTGATGCAGACTTCCACAACATAGAACCCTAGGCCAAAGGAGATCTATATTCCAAAAGATCAAATGCGATCTAAGGAAATCCATGCGGAAAATGCCCCGAGGAGAGTAAAGACCCTTAAAGAAAGAATAGAAAAAGAATATTCTTTCCCTCGGGAAGAAGTGGATGATATGTTTAATGGTCTGAAGGATCTTGGACTGATAGAGCTCCCAGAGCCGAGACGTCCGCAAGAGGTAAATAAAGTAAACGAACCTCTATATTGCCACTATCACAGGATCTTGGGCCACACCCTACAAGATTGTTTTGTTCTGAAGGATAAAATTCAGAAACTGATCGATGATGGAGTCATGGACGTCGAACTTCTAAAGAAGCTTCAAAAGGAGAAGAAGGCAGAATCAACATACATGATCTCTACCACGCTCCCTTCCTCAGAGTCCGACGCTCCATACGACTACACTCCTTCAATTCTTTTGGAGCATCTCCCTTCAATACATTCTCGTCAAGACGAACATGCGCTCGTCCCTCCCTACATTCCCACAGAAGTGCACATGGTCCGCATCCTCGAACCTGTTGAAGGGTGTCCTTGGCCGACATTGGAAGATCTACATCCTCCCAATATGGATGATGAAGAGTCCCTATCTGATGAAGAGCCATGTTATGATCGGTATGGGAGACCCTACATCAGCAAGAAGCTGATGAAGAAGAAGGCCTTTAAGGAGAGGGTTAGAGCCCCAGGCTCAACCCCCCAAGATCCTCACTCCCTCAAGACTGGCAACCAGGGCCCAAAAGATAAAGAGCCCCAAAGTACAAGATCTTGAGAAAGGTGATGCCATATGAAGAGATAAACGGCTTCATACACCGAGTCTCCACAGATCTCCAGACCAGGACACCATATGTCCCGGAAACTAACGTCTTTTGGGATCACTATCCATGCCTCCCGATAGGAGTCTTCCAAGATGACGACCAATCTCTCTGCTTCCCAGAAGAAGAGAATGTTGAAGTCCACGCGATCATAACACGCTCTGGACGACGACTTCCGGATTCTCAACCACTACATAAGAGAAACCCGGTGCCGCAAGCAGTGCAAGGTACAACCCAAAATAATGTAAACTCTAAGGAGTTAGTAAAGTACAATGTAATCTCCCATTTAAAGAAAGTACCATCACTGCTTAGTGTGTATGATGCCCTATGTCTTTCCTCTGATCTTCGAAAATCTCTCATTATTGCTTTATCTTTTCTCGATGATTACCGGGAGAAAATCCCACAAAATGATGTCCCTACAGTCGAAACTCTAAATATAGAGTTTACCGATGATGATTTACTACTCGGCTCAAAACCACATAATAGGCCATTGTTAGTAACAGGTGACATCGACGATATACCCACGTCGCGTATAATGTTAGATTGTGGGTCGGCTAGTAATCTCTTGCCGCTTAAAACACTTCACAAATTGGGTTATGACACCCTAGACCTTACATCTAGCAATATTATAGTGCAAGGCTTCAACCAAGCTGGTCAGCAAGTTGATAAGACGTGAAAAGTGCATAAATCACTCTTTCAACTTGGCCTTGTCAGTCTCCGAGCAAGGCCTTACTGATGGTTTTTACCCTTTGGCAGGTACAAGAGCCCTCAACGAGGATTGGATCAAGTTCCGAGCTTAAACGATGTCATTCGGGGGCCAGTTTTTATGAAGAAAATCGATCCTTTATTGAAGAAGGATCGATCCTGTGAAGTACATCAAGAATAAATCCAGTCGGGACGCCAAGGATCGATCATCCATCATGAGAAGATTGATCCCTTTTGCGCATTTTCCAGTGACAGAGCGCAAATTCTAGAGGATCGATCGCCACCTACTGGAGGATCGATCTTCATCGGGGCGCAACCAGAGTTCAAGAAAGAAAAGATCGATCCTTGCCTATAGGAGAATCGATCCTCCACGGGACCAACGATCACACGTAGAGGAAGATCGATCCTCTCCCTTACGAGGATCGATCCTTTTGTGCCAGCCGAGCAAAATCAATGGTCCAGATCTAATCCGAGTGGGGGAGGCTTGTTTACTATAAATAGACCCCTTATGGGGGATTTTGGGGAGCTTCTCTTAGTCCTTTCTCCAGCCCTTCTATTTTCCTTACCCAATTGAGAGGAGGACTTCTTGGAGGAAATCCATGGGAGGAGAGCTTCATCAACCTCCATCCATGGATCCAACCAAGATGAGTAGCTAACTTCCTTCCTCTTGGGATTTCCATGTAGTTGTAGGATTCTTTTGTAGTTTTCTTAGGGTTTTTGATGTGTAATCTTTGGGGATGATCTATTGTATGGATTTGAGCATGATTTCTCTATCTTTGTACATGGATCTTATATGTTGAATGGATGAATGCCAAAGAATCTTAATCGAAGGTTCGTTAGCGACGATAGAAGCTAATCACTCATTCGTTGACTTTGTGAATGTGATTATTTCCAGCGGATGATCCTAACCCGACTTCCGTTGAGCGATAAGTGAGGATAATCACCCGCTTGTCGACTTCTAGATTTCGATCGTCCCAATTGGATTACACACCTCAATTCCTTAGGAAGCTACACTAGAACCTACAATGAACTGGAGATCCCAAGACCTCTCTATATTAGTTATACTTCTCTTCACTTAGTTAATTACTTTAATAGTCATTAATCCAAAACCCAAATCATTTTAGCTAGTTGTTTGGAGTTATCTATCAAGTACGTTAGTCAATTCTCATTTCCTTGCGGATCGACCCGGACTCTCGCTAACTACGTAGTAGTTAGTTAGGATTCGATATAAATTGTAATCTTGACGCCCTAGTCGCTTTTAACGACGAGTGGTTTGGGCGCGTCAAAGATTTTGGCGCCGTTGCCGGGGACTTGTTGATTTGAATTTCTTATTTGATAAATTCCTTCCTTCAATTAGGTTGCTTTACTTTCTTTTATTACAAAATACCAAAAATAGAACGTTGCTTATATTGTAAATCTTTTTGTGTTTGTAGGTGAAGCTTCCAAGCGGCGAAGCGACTCATCTACGGGCGAAGATACAAGGTTCTTGGACCAGCCTACTGTAATGTATCTCTTACCTTGTATGGTCTAAATTCCTATATGTGTGAATGAGTGATGAAGATGATTCAGATCTAGATATCACATTGCAAGCATTTTTAGATTCTAGGACATCTTCAAGCATATCCTTGCATAAGAACCTCCCACTTCCAAAAGCCATGGATGTTCCCAACCCGGACCCCAATTCTAATGCCAATCTCGTCCCGGACCGTAGGAGTATGAGGGATTATTATGTCCCTTCTACATTTGCACCCACTTCGGGTATACAACAACCCATTGTTCAAGCCGCACATTACGAGTTTAAGCCTCAATTCCTTCCAAACTTTCACGGCTTGAGTAATGAGGACCCTTACTATCACTTAGAAGACTTCCTCGAAAAGAGTTCCACGGTCAAAATTCCAAACTTTATCGAGGATGCAATGAGATTAAAGTTGTTTCCATTTACCTTGAAGGGCAAAGCCAAGCATTGGTTAGGATCCCTTGAGCCCCAAACGATCACCACATGGGACCAATTACAGAGTGCTTTTCTAGAAAAATTCTTTCATATCGCTAAGACTCATGAAATGAGAACCCAAATAGCAACCTTTCGTCAAAAAGACGACGAACCTTTTCATGATGCTTGGGATAGGTTTAAAGAGTTTCTTAGGAAATGCCCACACCATCAAATTCCAAAATGGTCCCTTGTCGATTATTTTTATAATGGTCTTAGATTACGTCATCAACAAGACGTAGACACCGCTTGTGGTGGGGTGTTCATGACCAATCCATATGAGGACTCATGGGTTTTATTTGGAAAGCTTGCCATTAATTCCCAAAATCATGCCTTCAATTCAAGGAATGTTAGGGATACCTCAAGCCCTAAGGGGCAATCTAACTCTAGAGGAGTATTAGAGTTATCCGAAGCCACCCGTGTTGCACAACAAATTGATACTCTAAGTAGAAAATTTGATCAAGTACTTGCTCATTCTTTGAATCAAATTCCTACTCCTCCTTCTTCATCGAGCTACCCACCTAATTCTCCATCATTGGGAGAACTTTGCTTCTTATGTTCGACTCCCAGTCATCTAGTTACCGAATGTCATTTGGCATGTGAGTATCCGGAGCTCGTGCAAGAGCACATTAATGCGGTCTTTAATCAATCAAAGCCTACCTATGACCCGTACTCAAATACATACAATCCCGGTCTTAGGGATCATCCAAATTTTTCATAGAGAAATCCCGGCCAACAACCTCCAAATTCATACAATTCTAGGCCTCCGATTGCGGGCAATCAAGCTCCAAGCTATCCTCCTATATATCAAGCGCCATATCATTCTAACCAACCTCCACAAACTCAAACCACCTACCGGCCACCTCATGCTCCTCATGCATATCCACCTCAAGCCCCTCATGCATATCCCTCTCAAGTGCCAAGTTATCCTCAATCATCTCATCCTCCAAATTGGAATCAAAGGCCACCTGGGCCTTCCTCATACCAAGCTCCCTATCAAGCCCCTCAAGCTCCAAAACGTGATCCTTGTATTGAGGAAAGGCTTCTCAAGGCTTTGGACTCTTTTGAGTCAAGTACCCAACTTTTGCATTCTCATTCCCAATCCATTGCAAAGTTGGAAGTGCAAATAGGCCAATTGGCCAATACTATGGCAAGAAGGGAGGAGGGTAGACTTCCTAGTCAACCCATAGCAAACCCTAAAGGCCAACATTTTGTCGATTCCACTCACGAGGAAGTGCAAGCGGTCACTACCCTCCGAAGTGGAAAGATTTTTCCTAATGTTGAGATGTCCAAAGACACCACATTAGAGCAAGGGCATGAACCTCACTTATCAACTTCAATGAATGATTCTAAAGCATCACCTCATCATACCCCTCATGATTCCTCAAGTCCATTGCCATCTTTCAAGGAGAATGAGCCTATTTCACTTGATCCATTACCAACCAAATCATACATTCCTAGGGCTCCATACCCTCAAGCACTAGTTGATCCTCAAGCCACATCCCAACCTTGGAAGAGTGGCAAATATGAGGAAATGCTAGAACTTTTTAAGAAAGTCCACATCAACCTTCCCTTGTTGGACGCCATCAAGCAAGTGCCTTCTTATGCAAAAATTTTGAAAGACTTGTGCACCCATAAGAGGCAATCCAAATCTCACGTCTCCAAAAAGCTCTTCCTAACTGAGCAAGTTAGCTCTATTCTTCAACTTGATCTACCTCCGAAATTGAGAGACCCCGGCACTCCTACCATTTCTTGCATCATAGGAGATCAATTGATTGAGGGGGCTCTTCTTGATTTAGGAGCTAGTGTGAATCTTATGCCATACTCCTTATTTTGTAAGTTTGGCTTAGGAGAGCTCAAGCCGACCTCAATGACTTTACAATTGGCCGATAGATCTATCAAGACACCACGGGGTGTTCTTGAAGACATATTAGTCAAGGTCGATAGATGTGTTTTCCCGGTTGATTTCGTTGTACTTGACATGGAACCGGGTGTTAGACATAAGAAATCCATTCCCATCATACTTGGCCGACCTTTCTTGGCTACGGCCAATGCATGCATCAATTGTAGAAGTGGCATCATGACCGTTACCTTCGGGAATATGGACTTGAAATTAAATATTTTTTATGCTACTAAACAATCTATGCATGGGAATGAATGTTTTATGGTTGATGCTTTGGTGGATGATGATATTGTTGATGAATGTGCAAATGATGTGATGATTGCGAACTTTGATATAGATGATTCGTGTGAATCCTTTGTGGATGCTTGTGATGATTCTTTATCGAGTGGTGATGATGCGTTGAATTTTGATGATTTGCCGAATGTTGATGAGGATTTTCCGGGTTTACGTGATGAAGTGTTGACTTTCGATGATTTTTCGATGGTTTTCAATGCTTTGCAAGATGCGGACTTACCCACTTCGGATTTACTTGATGAATTTGAACATGCTTGTGCCATGGCCTTTCGAAAAACTTCTTTTGAGCCATTGCCACCTATATCCTCCACACCGGCACCCCCATCTCTGATTAAGCCTCCAACCTTAGAGTTGAAACCCTTGCCATCCAATTTGAAATATGAGTATCTTGGGCCAAATTGCTCCCTCTCGGTAATCATATCTTCATCCTTGACTCTCGCACAAGAGGGAAAACTTATTAAGGTGCTCACCAAGCACAAGAGGGCCATTGGGTGGTCCATTGCCGACCTCAAGGGGATAGACCCATCTATATGCATGCACCGCATACATTTAGAGGATGAGTCTAAGAGTGTCATAGAGTTTCAACGTCGATTGAACCCAAACATGAGGGAAGTTGTGTTGAAGGAGGTTTTTAAACTCCTTGAGGCGGGAGTCATTTTCCCTATCTCGGACTCCAAATGGGTGAGTCTAACCCAAGTAGTGCCCAAGAAATCGGGCATTACCGTGATTAAGAATGAGAGGAGAGAAAGCATTACTACTCGTCAAACTACGGGATGGCGAGTATGCATTGATTACCGGAAGTTGAATTCATGCACTAGGAAAGATCATTTTCCACTTCCCTTCATCGACCAAATTTTAGAGAGACTTGCCGGGCAAAAGTTCTATTGTTTCCTTGATGGCTACTCCGGGTATAACCAAGTGGCCATTGATCCTAAGGACCAAGAGAAAACGACATTTACTTGTCCTTTTGGTACTTTCGCCTATCGTCGTATGCCCTTCGGTCTTTGTAATGCACCGGCAACGTTTCAACGTTGCATGCTAGCCATCTTTAGAGGCATGATCGAACACTTTCTAGAGATCTTCATGGATGACTTTTCGGTCTTTGGCCAATCTTTTGACTCTTGCCTTGAGAATCTTACCAAAGTCTTAGCTAGGTGTGAGGAGACAAACCTAGTCTTGAGTTGGGAGAAGAGCCATTTTATGGTAAATAAGGGGATTGTGTTGGGCCATGTTGTTTCGAGTAGGGGGATCGAAGTTGATAAGGCCAAACTTGAGCTCATCTCTAAACTTCCTCCTCCATCATCGGTTCGACAAATCCGATCTTTCCTTGGGCATGTGGGTTTCTATCGTCGCTTCATCAAGGATTTTAGCAAAATTTCTCGCCCCCTTTGTGCCTTACTTGCTAAAGACGTTCCGTTCAACTTTGATGATCCTTGCATGCATGCCTATACTACTCTTCGTGAGGCCTTGTCTTCCGCACCCATTGTGCACGCACCCGATTATTTACTCCCGTTCGAAATCATGTGCGATGCCTCGGATTATGCCGTAGGAGCTGTTTTGGGTCAACGGATTAACAAACTCCCTCATGTCATATGCTACGCTAGCAAAACTTTGAATGACGCTCAAGTCAATTACACGACTACCGAGAAAGAGTTGCTAGCGGTAGTCTTTTCCTTGGAGAAATTTCGATCCTACCTCCTTGGTTCTAAAATCATTATCTTTACCGATCATGTCGCTTTTCGGTATTTGTTCTCCAAGAAGGATGCCAAGCCACGCTTACTCTGATGGATCTTGCTTCTCCAAGAATTCAATCTTGAATTTAAGGATAAAAAAGGCTCCTTTAATGTTGTAGCGGATCATCTCTCTAGGCTATCGTCCGAGCACATCTTAGACTCCATTCCGATCAATGAGTTGTTCCTGGACGAGCATCTTTTGGCCATCGATCAATTTCCCAAGCCGTGGTTTGCTCATATTGTCAATTATCTCACCACCGGGCAAATTTCACTCTTTCGGTCCAAAAATGATCGAAATAAATTCTTCTCACATATCAAGAACTATTTTTGGCATGATCCATATTTGCTAAAAAGATGCCCAGACCAATTGTTGAGACGGTGTGTTCCCGAATCGGAAGTTACGTCCATCCTCACTCATTGTCATTCTCATCCTTGTGGTGGACATTTCTCCGGTAGGAAGACCGCCGCAAAGATTTTTGAATGCGGTTTCTATTGGCCCACCATTTTCCGTGATTCGCATAATTTTGCCAAAGCTTGCCTCCGGTGTCAACAAGTTGGCACAATCTCTAGACGAAATGAAATGCCCCAAACTCCCATTCTTGTTTGTGAAGTTTTCGATGTGTGGGGTATTGATTTTATGGGGCTATTCCCTCAATCAAATGGCTATTTATACATTTTGGTAGGGGTAGATTATGTGTCCAAATGGGTGGAGGCAATCGCCACAAAAACTAATGATCATAAGGTCGTGTTGAAATTCTTGCATGCCAATATTTTCACGCATTTTGGTTTCCCGATGACCATCATAAGCGATGGTGGCCCTCACTTCACCAACCGGCATTTTAAATCTCTTTGTGAAAAATATGGAATTACCCATAAGGTAGTCACGCCTTATCATCCTCAAACTAGTGGCCAAGTTGAGGTGTCCAATCGCGAGATCAAGCGGATCTTAGAAAAAGTTGTGATAATTGACCGGAGGGATTGGGCATTAATGCTCAATGATGCCTTGTGGGCCTATCGAACGGCCTACAAGACGCCAATCGGGATGTCGCCATTCCGATTGGTCTTTGGAAAACCTTGCCATCTCCCGGTAGAGATTCAATATAAAGCGTTTTGGGCGATTCAAGCTCTTAATTGGGACACTAATGATATTTCAAGCAATAGGAAAATTCAACTTCATGAGCTTGAAGACATTCGGAATGAGGCTTACGAGAATACCAAAATCTACAAGGCCCGGACTAAAGTTTTTCATGATAAACTCATAGTTCGGAAAACCTTTGATGTTGGGGATAAGGTTTGGCTCTACAATTCACGTCTTCGGCTTTTCCCGGGAAAACTTAAGACTATGTGGGATGGTCCATTTGATGTCACTAAGGTTTTCACCCATGGAGCTGTTGAGGTGTAAAATCCTTTTTCGGGGGCTACATTCACTGTTAATGGTCAACGTTTGAAACCTTATATTCATAGTTTCCCTCTTGACATCACTCTTGAGCCAACCGTGATGTTGGCGGAACCATACGACACTTGAGCTTTGTTGCGTCTAGCTATAGACGGTAAATTTAGCGCTTGGTGGGAGGCAACCCATCCTTTTTCGTATTTTTCTGACTTTGTTTGTTATTTCTTCTTTGCATGATTGATTGTTTTTCCCATTATTTGCATGTTTGATTTTGGTGTGTTTTTGAATTGATCTTTGTTGGAATAATTGTGATGTCAAGATGGTATGTTGAATTTGTGGGATGATTGATGTGTTGTCTGGTTTGGAGGGTTGTTATTGTGGTATTTTAATGCCTAAGGAGCCTAGTATTCATGTTTGGGGTGTATGGGGCGAATTCTCAGGTTTTCATCCCAGTTTTGCAGTTTGGTACATAAAAGATCGATCCTCCAAGCGGAGAGGATCGATCCTTTATGTCCGATTGAAAATACGCTGGAGCCTGGGGGTGAGAAGATCGATCCTTCAATCCCTCATGATCGATCATTTTTGCGAATTTATTCGTGACAGGGGGTTGGTTTTGAGAAGATCGATCCTTCAATCCCTCATGATCGATCATTTTTGCGAATTTATTCGTGACAGGGGGCTGGTTTTGAGAAGATCGATCCTTCACTACCTAAAGATCGATCCTACTCACTTGAACACGTCAGCACGACTTAAGGTTGAACCGTTACGATGCTGCCATGTGGCAAAAGATCGATCTTCCTCTTGAGGAAGATCGATCCTTTACGGGGTTTTGAAAAAAAAATATAAACCCAGCGGATCGACTTAGGGCTCACAAGCCCTAAGATCGATCCTCCCCCTTTCGTCCCTCAAGAGACCACGCCGCCGCCGACCATTTCGCCGCCTCCCACCTCCCAGTGCCTCCACGACCCTTCCCCCTCACTCCTCCTCCATCATTCGACCCCGGCGCCGTCCACATTTCACCATCACCTCCCCTCGAGCCACCGGTGCCGACTCATCCTTCAAGCTCGTCGTCGCCGGCCACCTTCGTCGTCCCACTTCACCCCAGGCCGACCTCATCCTCTCCACTGACCTCCAATGGGTCGCAAGCCAAGCGCCGCCGCCAAGAAGGCCGCCGAGAACGGCAAGGCCGCGGCTTCGTCTTCCACACCACTGGCATGACCTCCCTCCGCACCGTCCACGCGACCTCCGGCGCTTCCCTCACCTCCACAGCAAGCTTCCACACCTCCGGCTTCACCATCTCCCCCACGAGCTTCCATCCCTTTAGCCTCGTCGTCCCGGCCAGCAAGAACCCCGAGAGCTCCATCCACTTCTTCCACACGTTCTCTGACTACATCACCGGCGACTCCGGCGACATCCAAGAGGAAGAAGGCAGCTTCAACCAACCCCCGCCAGAATTCGGACCCGTAGAGCACCCTACCATGGGTGAGATCTATAGGGAGCACCGGGCGTTCCAGGACACGGTACTGCGGCGCTTGGACGAGGCAGACGAGCGCGACGCCGCCCTTCGCCAGGACATCACGGCACTTCACCAGGTCACCTCAACTATCCTCGCGCGTCTCGACGCCATTCACCCACCACCTCCGCCGGTCACTGCTATTGTTCCTTTCCGACCTCTTACCTTTCCAGACCCGAGACCTCAGGGATGATAGACTATATCTAGGGGCATTTTCTGTATTTTCTGGATGGTTGGAGTGTATCTCTTTTTGTGATTGGAGGGTGGGTAACTTTTTGTATTCCATTGCTCTACTTTTGTACTTGGTTGGCATCGATGATAGTGGATATATATACATGATTTTTGGTATGGGGGTGTGCCCTGGGTGTGTCTGTCTAAATGTGGATGTATGTATATGAATGTGGATTTATGGTTGTAAATGACGGTTGGAATAGTTGCAAATTCTGTATTTCAATTTGAATGAATGTTGGATGCAAATGGCATCTTTGTACAGCCCTTGGGCTTATTGAATAAATAGAGGGAATGCTGCCCAATTTTTCTCAAAATTTTTCATATCTATTCTTTAATTTCCATAATGCTATGGGTGGTATTTCCTCTATGTTTTTACAGGGCATACGAGCTATGGATAGCAACGCAAAATACGACATTTTGACATCACAACAATACTGTTTTTCACAACTAACCTTGACCGTAACTCCTTTCAAACCTTTTGTCAAGGTTACATTTTCGTCCATTTCGTCACAAGGTTATCTCTACACTTTACCCTTCTTCCGTGCTTGAGGACAAACCCACTTAAGTTAGGGGGTATGATTGCATCATGTTTATAGATAACCTGTGATCGATCTACAGCTAGTCACACGTTTATTTGATTGGTAAATATGAGAAAAAATTTCAATTCTTATGCTAACATGGATGACTATTGCATAATTCATCTTAATTCTCATGCTTTGTAAAATTTGGCAAATCATTTCATGAGTAGTGTTATTCTTCTACTTTAATTCTTCTTGCCATGCATTAAGGACATTTAAGTGATCCAATCCACTTGTGCACTTACACTTGTATGAGGGGGCAAGTAGTGTTTGATTGGGGGACCTTGATAGATTGGGGGTCCAAGGCTATTTACACTCGATTGAGATGACTTGTAGTAGGGTTCGAAGCCAAGTTAGAGGCCGAGAGCCAGGTTAATATAAGTGACTAGTCTTGATTCGTAGCCTTCTAGGCTCGAGTAGTTGGATCCGAGGGGTGCTTCAACACCTAATGCCCCAAAGCCATCTGGCTTGAGAGTCATTGATCTAACACTCGTTAAATGGGCCTAATAGAAAGCTTAAGGGATCAAGACATTGCACGGTCACGCTAGTATCAAATAAAAGCTTGTTGGTCAGCTGTGATTCGTGGCCTGCTAGGTTCGGGAAATTAAGCCCGAGGGGTGCCTCAACACCTAGTGCCTTTAGGTCATCTGACCGAGGAGCCACTGGCCCAAATCTCGTTACATGGGCCTATTAGAAAGCCTAAGGGATCATGGCATTGCACGACCACTGGTTTGATTCATCAAAAGAAAAAAAAGAAAAAGAAAAGAAAAGAAAAGAACAAAGATTTTATGTTAAATAAAACTTGTCATTTGTTCGACCGGTGTAAAACGCTAAGGATGTCTAGTTTTGATTGGAACCCTACTTGAATGACTATGAGACCCCAAATACTTGAGTAGCAACTCTCACTACACGGATCGCTTAAATGAACTTTGATCTTGGTCAAGTGCTTTGAAGTGTTTGAATGATGCTATTGATGGAATTATTCGCTTGCATTTTACTTGTGCTATGGGTTGATGGATGGAGCTATGCATTCGAATCTATGTGTGCATATGAATGAATCTTGATTGCATGGGAACCAAAGCTATTTGAGAAGTGACTAATTGTTGATCAGGGGATTGCTCTTTAATAGTTTCCTTTTTCTTCTCTTTCCCTTCAAGTTATTCTTCTTTTGCTTTGCTCGAGGACTAGCAAAGTTCAAGTTAGGGGGTGTGATAAGACGTGAAAAGTGCATAAATCACCCTTTCAACTTGGCCTTGTCAGTCTCCGAGCAAGGCCTTACTGATGGTTTTTACCCTTTGGCAGGTACAAGAGCCCTCAACGAGGATTGGATCAAGTTCCGAGCTTAAACGATGTCATTCGGGCCAGTTTTTATGAAGAAGATCGATCCTTTATTGAAGAAAGATCGATCCTGTGAAGTACATCAAGAATAAATCCAGTCGGACGCCAAGGATCGATTATCCATCATGAGAAGATCGATCCCCTTTGCGCATTTTCCAGTGACAGAGCGCAAATTCTAGAGGATCGATCGCCACCTACTGGAGGATCGATCTTCATCGGGGCGCAGCCAGAGTTCAAGAAAGAAAAGATCGATCCTTGCCTATAGAAGGATCGATCCTCCACGGGACCAACGATCACACGTAGAGGAAGATCGATCCTCTCCCTTACGAGGATCGATCCTTTTGTGCCAGCCGAGCAAAATCAATAGTCCAGATCTAATCCGAGTGGGGGAGGCTTGTTTCCTATAAATAGACCCCTTATGGGGGATTTTGGGGAGCTTCTCTTAGTCCTTTCTCCAGCCCTTCTATTTTCCTTACCCAATTGAGAGGAGGACTTCTTGGAGGAAATCCATGGGAGGAGAGTTTCATCAACCTCCATCCATGGATCCAACCAAGATGAGTAGCTAACTTCCTTCCTCTTGGGATTTCCATATAGTTGTAGGATTCTTTTGTAGTTTTCTTAGGGTTTTTGATGTGTAATCTTTGGGGATGATCTATTGTATGGATTTGAGCATGATTTCTCTATCTTTGTACATGAATCTTATATGTTGAATGGATGAATGCCTTTCTTTGGTATGAGTTAGAACTTGTGCATGGTAGGTGTTTGTTGTTATGCCCCAATGAGTTGGATGTGCTAGAAACACATCCAATTCCATTGGGAGGATGACGAGCCCCAGATTAGAGATTAGGGATGCTAGAACCATCCCTACCTCTCTAATCAAAGGATCCATTCTATCTTTCTCTTGCATTGGATTCGAGGTGCTAGAATCATCTCGATCCAACGCCCGACTCCATGCAATACCTTTTTCTTCCGACGAATCGATCTTAATCGAAGGTTCGTTAGCGACGATAGAAGCTAATCACTCATTCGTCGACTTTGTGAATGTGATTATTTCCAGCGGATGATCCTAACCCGACTTCCGTTAAGCGATAAGTGAGGATAATCACCCGCTTGTCGACTTCTAGATTTCGATCATCCCAATTGGATTACACACCTCAATTCCTTAGGAAGCTACACTAGAACCTACAATGAAATGGAGATCCCAAGACCTCTCTATATTAGTTATACTTCTCTTCACGTAGTTAATTACTTTAATAGTCATTAATTCAAAACCCAAATCATTTTAGCTAGTTGTTTGAAATTATCTATCAAGGACGTTAAACAATTCTCATTTCCTTGCGGATCGACCCGGACTCCCGCTAACTACGTAGTAGTTAGTTAGAATTCGGTATAAATTGTAATCTTGGCGCCCTAGTCGCTTTTAACGACGAGTGGTTTGGGCGCGTCACAAGTCCTTTGGCTCTATACGCCTAGTCATGAAATTCCAAGACTTGGCCACGAGCGTTGTCTTTCATATCATTGACGCTCGTACCTTCTATAATGCGTTATTAGGAAGACCTTGGCTCCATGAGTACAAGGTCATCCCTTCAACGCTCCACCAATGTTTCAAGTACCCAACTCCCGAAGGTGACGTCAAGAGAGTGTTTGCTGATACAAAACCCTTCACACCAGGGGAAGCGTTCTTTGCAGATGCTAAGTTCTACCTGGAGCCACCCTTGAAGCTGAAGAAGCCTATCGCTACACCTCCTACGGAAATGGGTTTCACAGAGAAGTTCACAGCAGAGGTTCAACAAGGAAAGAAGCCTCCTCCAAGAAAGAAGATATATCACTACATTCCAAGTAGCCAGAGGAAAGCAGGGGTTCTATATTTAAAGTCATTGAAGAGAAACTTTTCAAGACCATTCTTCAAGACTTCCCCATACCCCTCCCTAAAATGGTTCCATCAAATGTAAAACCTCCACCAATTGAAGAAGAAGGTCAATCAAGTGAAGACAGGGAAATGAAATATAATCATCCCATAAACTTCGTCGAAGCCTCTATGGTCCAATCTGTCGCCAAGAGGTCATTTCTACCAATACCATTCTATGACGAAAAGCTGCTTCACATGATGACTCAAATGGGGTATGATATCAATTCTGGCGAAGGCTTATGTGGAGGTCACAGTCAAAAGCAACCTTTTGAGGATATCCTTTCAGATGAACAAATAAAGACGATCCGATATGGTGAAGAACTACCCTTCCACAAGGCAGGGCTTGGATATCAATTCCAAGTATGCATGACCTCTACAGAGCTCGTTGATCTCCAAGAAGCGCCTCCTCAACTCGAAGATGGCGGCCAAGCAACTGTTGATGAGCTCGAAGAAATCAACCTAGGGACAGATGAGGATCCTCGCCCCACTTTCATTCGTGCTCACATGATGCCAAGCGAAAAAGAGCAATATATGACCTTCCTCCATCAGAATAAAGATGTGTTCGCGTGGAACTACAAAGAAATGCCAGGCTTGGATACCGATGTTGCTGTTCATCGCCTCTCGATAAAGGAAGATATCCATCCAATCAAGCAATCTCAAAGACGCTTCCGACCAGAGTTGATCCCCAAAATCACTGCCGAGGTAGACAAACTCATCAAGGCAAATTTCATCCGTGAGGTACAATATCCCAAATGGCTCGCAAATATTGTTCCTGTGAAGAAGAAGAATGGCCAGCTTAGACTCTGTATAGATTTCAGAGATCTAAACAAAGCATGTTCAAAGGATGATTTCCCACTGCCCATATATGAGCTCATAGTGGATGCAACAACTGGACATGAAATCCTTTCTTTCATGGATGGGTACTCAGGGTATAACCAGATAAAAATGGCGTCGGAAGACGAAGAACTCACGGCTTTCCGCACACCCAAAGGAATATTTTGTTACACGGTGATGCCATTTGGGTTGAAGAATGCCGGAGCCACCTACCAAAGAGCTATGACATTTATTTTTAGTGATCTTCTACACGACATCATAGAATGTTACGTCGATGACTTGGTGGTGAAAACGAAGCATCGACAAGATCATTTCAAACACCTAACCGAAGTCTTCCACAGACTCAGGCGGTACAATCTGAAGATGAATCCCATGAAGTGCGCGTTTGGTGTCACTTCAGGGAAGCTTCTCGGCTTCATAGTACGCAAACGAGGAATCGAGGTTGACCCTTCAAAGGTCAAGGCCATTCTAGAAATGCCCCCACCTCGGAATCTTCATGAGCTCAAGAGTCTTCAAGGTCGCCTAGCCTATATACGAAGATTTATCTCAAATTTGGCGGGACGTTGCAAACTGTTCTCTCACCTCATGAAGAAAGATACGCCTTTCGAGTGGGATGAAATATGTCAGAACGCTTTTCAAAACATTAAACAATATCTCATCAGCCCGCCGGTTCTTGCCTCTCCTATTAAAGGAAAACCTTTGATCCTATATACGGCCACCTCGCATGGATCATTAGGCGCTTTGCTAGCACAACAAGACGACGAAGGTAAAGAAAGAGCTCTTTATTACCTAAGTCGGACTCTGGTTGGGCCTGAGCATAACTACTCGGAGATAGAAAAGGTTTGCCTCTCCTTGGTGTTCGCCACCCAAAAGCTCCGCCATTATCTATTGGAGCACTCTGTCCAACTCATTTCTAAAGCAGATCCTTTGCGATACATATTAAAGAAATTAACTTTATCGGGGCGACTAGCAAAATGGGCTATGTTGCTATCCCAATTCGATATAACATATGTTCCGCAGAAAGCGGTCAAGGGACAAGCATTGGCTGATTTCCTCGTCGTATACCCGGTCCCAGACAACGAAGTCCTAAAAGACGACCTTCCAGATGAAGAAGTCTTCATGGCCGACATTCAACCCTCTTGGGAGATGTACTTCGACGAGGCGTGTAGGCGCTCAGGATCGGGGGCAGGATTAATTTTTGTTACTCCAGAACAAGCTTTAATCCCATACTCTTTTACATTGACTTCTGCTTCATCCAACAATATGGCAGAATATGAAGCTCTCATTATAGGCTTGGAGATAGCCTCAGAAATGGGGATGGATCCGCTTATAGCATATGGAGACTCCCAGCTCATTGTGAATCAGCTTCTTGGCACGTATGCCGTAAAAAAAGAAGAATTAGTTCCATATTATCAAAAAGCCAAAGGACTCATTAGCTCTTTCAAGGAGCTGAAGATCCAGCATGTTCTGCGATCACAAAACCAAAAGGCAGATGCCTTAGCCAGTCTTGCTGCTGCTATGTCTCTCTCGCCTACAGAAAAATTAGAAATCAGGGTTGAAGAAAGGCGGGTCCTACCCTCTCTCCTCGAAGAAATCCCAAACAAGTGCTTATCAGTACTTACCAATACTATCTCCACATGTGAAGTCCAAATAGAGGACTGGAGAGCCCCTTTCCTGGATTACTTCATGTCGGGAATACTTCCTATTGATGCCCAAGAAAGACAGAAATTAAGAAGGAGAGCAACTTGCTACACATGCATTAACAACACCCTGTACAGAAGATCCTTCGATGGCCTCCTACTACGATGTCTCTCAAATCAGGAAGCAACATCGGCTCTCGAAGAAGTCCATTCAGGTGTATGTGGAGCGCATCAAGCCGGTCCTAAGTTGTATCATCAACTGAAGCATTTAGGATATTATTGGCCTTCTATCGTACGGGATTCCATCGACTATGCCAAAAGATGTCATGTTTGTCAGATTCATGCGGATTTCATACATATGCCCCCGGAGCCCCTTCATCCCACAAGTATCTCCTGGCCTTTTGAGGCATGGGGACTAGATATAGTAGGCCCTATTCAGCCTCTTTCATCAAAAGGGCACTGCTTCATCTTGGCGGCAACAGATTACCTCTCCAAATGGGCAGAAGCTATCCCTTTGAAAAATGTGAAGAGTGAAGCCATTGCGTATTTCATCAGAACACAAATCATATACCGATTTGGAGTTCCCGCTCGGCTTATTCGGATAATGGCACGCCATTCAAAAATAGAAATGTACAAAATCTTTGTGCCAAGTTCCAAAATCAAGCATCACTTTTCTTCAGCATATAACGCCGCCGCTAATGGACAAGCGAAGGCGTTCAATAAAGTTCTTTGCAAACTTCTGAAGAAAACAGTTCACAAAAATAAGAGGGAGTGGCATGAGAAGCTCATCGAAAACTTGTGGGCATATCGCACCACAGTAAGAACTCCGACGGGGGCAACCCCTTACTCCCTAATCTTCGGAGGTGAAGCAGTTCTTCCCCTCGAAGTACAAATTCCTTCTCTCAGGGTAGCTTTGCAAGAAAGCCTTACAGAAGACCAAGCGGCTAAGCTGAGACTTCAAGAGCTCGATAGCTTGGAAGAAAGACGCCTGGAAGCCCAGCAGAGGTTGGAAATCTATCAAGCAAGAATATCCAGGGCCTTTGACAAAAAGGTGAAGCGTCGCTCATTCAAAGTCGGAGATCTCGTCCTTGCTGTGATCCGTCCTATGATTGTTACAAGGAAAGTTCAAGGAAAATTTGAGCCCAAGTGGGAAGGACCTTTTGTAGTCCAAGAGGTCTACACGAGTGGTGCTTACAAGATCACTTCGCCAGATGGTGAATATGCCCCACCACCTATGAACGGCAAATTCTTGAAGCGCTATTATTCTTAAATGTATCATGCTCCAAGCTTCAAAAGCCTAAACTGATAGCACGAGTAAAATATATTTTACACATATCACGCTCCAAGCTTTACGAGCATAAACTACAAGCAATCATACTCCAAGCCATACGAGTATAAACTGTCGGCAAAGCATAAATTTGAACATATCATGCTCCAAGCTTCACGAGCCTAAACTGAAAGCAATGATACTCCAAGCCATACGAGTATAAACTGTTGGCAAAACACAAATTTGAATACAATGCTCCAAGCTTCAAGAGCCTAAACTGATAGCACAAGTAAAATATATTTTACACATATCATGCTCCAAGCTTTACGAGCATAAACTGCAAGCAATCATACTCCAAGCCATACGAGTATAAACTGTCGGCAAAATACAAATTTGAATGTATCATGCTCCAAGCTTCAAGAGCCTAAACTGATATCACAAGTAAAATATATTTTACATATATCATGCTCCAAGCTTTACGAGTCTAAACTGCAAGCAATCATACTCCAAGCCATACGAGTATAAACTGTCGGCAAAACGCAAATTTGAATATATCATATTCCAAGCTTCATGAGCCTAAATTGCAAGCAAAGCCAAGTTGGATTCATACTTGTCATGTCAAATTAGGTCAAATGCCCAACAACATGCTAAAAGCAAATGAAATAGCTTCAAGTTTCTCATTTGTGAAGCAAACTCATGTAATGGTAGCAACAAGCACACATATACCAAACGACATACTTGGTTGATTGATTATTTGAAAAAAAATAACAAAAAAATAAAGAATGGGATTTGTATTCATCAAATATAAATCTCTAACAGTCTGCAAGTAAAAAAAAAAGGAGGTTCATACTATATGAGTATGAGTTGGATAAATGCTAAAAAAAAAAGCAAGAAAAAAAAAAGAGAAAGAAGAAGAAGAGATCCTAATGACCCCATCTCTCTAAAGTCCCAAAAATATCGGCTACCTCGGCACGAAGGCTGTTAACCCTGCTAGTCTCCTGAAGGGCAAGCAAAGAATCAGCGGCATCGTCATGGTTTTGTTGCAACTCCTCAAGTCTGGACGAATATGCTAACTCGTCGGCCTCCAAAGATGTAGCCTTCTCTCTGAGGGTCTCTAACAGCTGCTCCTTCTCTTGCAAACTCGCCCTAAGTGCAGCAGCCTCAACCTCTTCCTCATTTACCTTTTGGAGAAGACTCTGGCGATTCTTGGACACCTCAGCCTTCTGGGATTCAGTTACCACCAACTGATCAGAAACCGTACAAATAGTGCTCTCATATTGACGAGACGCTTCGACCTCCTTGAGAGACTCTAAACGGTAAAAGGAAGCCCGAGACGAAAGCAGCTGTAAGGTCTGGCTCAATGAGACTGACCCGAAGTCTTGCCTAGGCAAGAACTTGAGTAACTCTCTGATATGTTCATCCAAAGCATCCGAGTCAAGACATGTCCTCAGTATAGGGAGAAAAGCCTCCAACATCCTCTTCTCTGACTCCATCGAAATACGGATCAAAGATGAATGATATGAATCCAAATCAATAATGGGGGCAGTAGCTGCTAGTTGAACAACTTCACGAGGGCTCACGCCGTCAATAACCTGTTCTGCAGTTATTGGGGTATTTGTGATCTGAAGCCCTGCATCAACAGACGGCTGCGACCCTGGCATCCCTGCGAGATCAGGAAAAATATCCTCAAGGGCGCCTATTATTTCTTCTTCGGAAAATGGAGGTGCATGATTGGCAAATAGAAGGTAATCCAAGGCACCTGTGTTAATTTCATCAGCAAGGCTGCAAGTCTCTGCAATCTCAGGAGTCATGATCTTCTGCCTCATAGAATCCAAAGGTATGCTCTCTGGAGATCTAGCATTTCGAAGACCCGGCTTCTTTGGTATATTGCCTTTAACCTGTCAAGGCAAAATAACATGCTTAAAATAATAAAAAAATAAAAAAAAAAGGAGAAGAAGAAGGAAAGAAAGAAAAGAGAGAGGCGAGCCATACCATTTGGATGTAAAGCCTTCGAGTCGCTGGATCCTTCTTCGACAATTTTTCATCTGCGTCAAAGAAATCCCATTCTTCTTTCATGATCCTCCAATACCGTTCCGCCCTAGAAAGATCATATTTTTTTAGCTCAATAGCCTTGGCGTTCTTTTCTCCAAGAGACGGCTGGTATATGGACTCCCAACAGTCTCGTCGAGGGGAAGAAGATTTTTGCATGATCCATTCCCTCACCCCCGATGGGGTTTTCCCCGTGGACATCCCATGGCGTAATGCAGGAACAATGGTGGTAAAGAAGTCATATGTGCTGCCTACCCACCACTTGGCCCAAGAAAAGGTGATGCTGGCTCGTCTATTGCTTGAAGTATACATAAACTCTTCTCCATCACTTGGCCTCAAAAAGTGCTCCTGATGACAATAGAAGAGCCCAGCACGACTCTCCTCTAAAGGATAAGAAAATCCAACAGCAGGAATATCCTGGTCAAAACCAAACTGGCGTGCTACCCTCTGAGGGTTGTAAGGCTCTGCGTACATAATTGACTCCTGGCAAACCGACCTCCAAGAAAGTACACTACGACGAATGGCAATGAAAAAACGAGTAGCTTCAGGTTTTAGTCTTGAAGCGCCTGCTGTATACCAAAAACTATGCTCATGCTTATGGAGAAGTGCGGACGACCGAGTAGCAAACTCCTCCTTCACGTCCAATTTATCCCTCGCCTCTTCTGCCGAAAACTTGACAGGAGGATAGAACATCGAACCACCAAGAGCAGGCAAAGCCCCAGCAAACTTAGGCAGCTTCCACATTACCACTGGTTCTTTACAAAAAACACCTTTGAAATGACGGTGTACCCAACCCACTAGGATATGGATTGCCCAACTCATATTGGCAAACCCAGGTCCAGCAGGATGATCGCACATACGTCTCATGCCTCGGTATAAAGAACATAAAGCTGCAGGAGCCAAAGAGAAAGAGCGCCCTGCGACCATCCATGATGCTGTCACAAACACCCCAGGACGGATGCCAAAGTCTTCATCTGGAACAACAAAGCGACATAGCCATATGGCAAGAAAAGCCGCGTTGTAAACATCTCGCTCAAATCTCCTAAATTCCATACGAGGATCAAAATCCTCAGAATCCTGCCATGTCTGTCGAGAAGGGCCGGCAGAACAATGTTTGAGAGGACCTTTATAAAAATAAGCGGTCCAAGCCTCAAAAGAGACAATAGCTCTACCCCCACCTAACTCTCTCCAAGCCTTCAAAAGACGATAGGCGGAAGGGAGATAAAGAGGATACTCTACACGTCGGGTGGTGGTACCACTGAACACATGCTTATCATCTGGTAAATATTCATCATATGGGTCCCCAGAAATAGGAAGCCTCGTTAGGTGGAAAATATCCAATAAAGTGATAGTATATTCCCCATGGCGAAATAAGAAAGTGTTGGTCTTTGAGCTCCATCTTTCCATCAAGCCTTGGAAAAATTGTTCATCAATAGCATAATAGCCCAAAGAACAATATATAGCCCCCTCGATGTCGGCATCTTTGAAATTGCGAAACCCATGTTCCAAAACTGACCACCCCCACTCAGCATAACCTGGCACCAAGTCGTAGGAACAATGGCGGTGCCCCTCCCAGCCAAGTCCCTCTCGAAGCATCCGTTCCCCAAGACATGAAACATGCATTGGGGAAGAATCGTTTGATGAAGGAAGAAGGAAAGTTCCATCAAGCTTACCGTAAGACGTGAACTTTAAATCTCCTTTAAGAGTAATCCTTCCTTCTTGAGTTGGGTACGACTTGGTATGATGCTCATTTCTATCCAGCCTCGCTAGATAAGGATCCAAGTACGCGAGCTCGGTGATACGGGAATGAAGCGGAGAATCAGAGTAAGTCAGTTCAGGAATGCCGGATCCAATCAGAGCTCCACCATCATCCGAGGGAATCCTGTAAAAAAAAAAGGGAAAAATAAATCAGCTAAATATATATATATATATATATATATATATATATAATATATATATATATATATATATATATATATATATATACGAGGCGGCTTGAGAGAAACCCTAAAAGGTTCTCTCCCAAGCCGCCGCCAGCCCTTTCTCCTCTCACTCCTCCCTCCTCCCTCCTCTCATCTTCTCCCCCTCTTCTCCTCTCATCTTTTTCTCCCTCAGCTCCGATGCCTCACCGCGCCGGCGCCGCCGTCTTCCCCAAGCCACAGCCAGCCTCTTCTCTCCCATCCCTTCTCATCCCCTTCTTGTTCCTCTCGTCTCCTCTCCCTCGGCATGCCGGACAAGAAGCCCGACGCCTCACTTCGCCAGATCCGTCGTCGTGCCAAGCCCGGATCCGCCGCCGTGCCAAGCCCGAGGATGAGCTCCCCCATCTCCGCCGGCCTCATGCCACCCTTCACCGGATCTGCCAACCTGGTGCCACATCCCGTGCCAAACTCGACATTGGGTTCCTCCGCCCGATGCCTAGCTCCGCCGCCTCAACATCGAGCTCCTACTGGACCTCCGTCGAGATCATCACCGAGCTCACACCCCGACATGGACCCTTTCGCCTCGACATCGAGCTCCTCCGGGACCTCCGTCGAGATCATCACCAAGCTCCTGGTCCCGACCTCGACCGACGCAGAGCACCAGCGCCCATCCTCGCCGGCCTGAAGCCCCCATCCGACAGCTTCATCCTCTCCGACAAGGTCCACACCGAGCTCCAACTCGGGCGACGCTCCTGCTTCTCCACTCCAGCAAAGATGTGTTCACACCGAGCCCCAAGAGCTCTGGTGCCCTTCCACTTCAGCCGGGTGCTTCCTTCTCCTCACCGACAGAGTTCTAGCCCATGCTGCTTTGCGCAAGCCTGAAGCAACAAATTGCTTCTCGCCGGCAAAATCCCAGAGCAACAGTTGCTCCTCGTCGGACAAAACTGGGGGCAATAAGTTGCTCCGCAGAGTCCAAAGCAATAAATTGCTTCTCGCCGATAAAATCCCAGAGCAACAAGTCGCTCGCGTTGAAAAAACTGTGAGCAATAAGTTGCTCTAGTCGGCAAAGCCCCCAAGCAAAAAAGTTGTTTGTTGGCAAAATCTGAGAGCAATAAGTTGCTCCTCGTCAGCAAGGTTCAAAGCAATAAGTTGCTTCTCGACGATAAAATCTCGGAGTAACAAGTTACTCCAGTAAGTCACGAAGCAACAAATTGCTTCTCTCATCAGCCATCCACAGTAATGAAAAAGACGTATCTTCCATCCACAGTACAGTAAAAAAAAATATTTTCAATGACAGACGCCAGTCTTACCCGTGACTACTGCAAAATGATAATTCGCAGTGCCACCGCAGCAATCCGGCGACATGTTTGGAAGAAAAGGAGACGGGAGAAGAAAAGCTGCTTGAAATTTTAATCAACGAAGCAAATCATAAAATAAAAAAAAAAACTTGGGCTTGGAGATGTCATTCTCCCCATGCTCGGACGCCATCTTCTCCTCAGTCAATATTCCTTGGGTCCGGGTCTCATGAACTCCTTGCCTAAACAGTATAAAAATATTATACTGTAGACGTCCTATATATAGGTATAGGATGGAAATTTGATTTTAAGTAGGATACAACTGGTGTTAGGATTTGAGAGAAAAAAAAAGATCTGATTTGGATAAAGATAAGCTTAAATTTAAATCTAACAAGAGTTAGCATGCTTATCCTAATTTGAAGCCAATCAGATCCTGATCTGAAACAAATCAGATCCTAATCTGAAACAAATCAGATCCTAATTTGAAACAAATTAGAGCCCAACGGAGAAATATATTGAATGGGAGGAGATCTTGTCAAATAAAATCCGTACAGCTGCTTCTTTTGAAGTTGAAATTTCAAAGTTGGAGCTGTGCAACTAATAACCATGCTGAAATTGAAATTGGAATTGAAATCGGATTCAAGCATGATAACCATGCTGAGCATTCAAAATTTAATTTAAGGGGTTCATATAAACTCCTCATGTATGTCCAAATCCAAGGATGTCATGGATTCCACGTACTCATCAACGGACAGTTGGATTCTAAATTTGACAAAAAAATGTCAACAAATCAAATTAACAAGGAAACTGCAAGAAATTATTTTCGAGCCCTGCGTGTTCAAATCACACAAGTTTCTCACGCAGGCCTCGAGGGGGCATCTGTAGACACTAATTTTGACTAAGGTCAAATTTGAGGGTATTTACGAAATTACCCCTACTCGGCTCAGACATTCCTTGAAGGTATGTTATCAGACATACAAGTTCAAAGACACACAGAGCATACATAAATTGCCCTATATGTGATCCTCCATGGTTTTGAAAGTATCTTACACAAACCATGAGCACAAAGGGCATTCTGGTAATTTTACCTGCCCAAGGGTATTTTAGGAATTCAGGACGAAATGCATGCCTGAATCTATAAATATCATATCATAACCCTATCTAGCTTTTACAGCATCCTACAAAAGCTAAGTCGATATAGGGGTATTTTGGTAATTTTACCACATCAAGGGTACTTTGGGGATTTAAGCAAAATATATGCTTGGACTCTCTCTTATAACCCATCATGTCTTTTTCATGATCCGGATAACATCCTACTTAAGTTAGAAGGACTCGAGGGCATTTTGGTAATTCTTATCGCTGTGAGGTATTTTGGGAATTTTGATCAAAATACATGTTCAGGATCCCTACAATATCTGAGAAATATCCCTGTATGGTTTTTATAACATTTTACACAAACCGGAAGCATAAAGGGTATTTTGGTAAAATTTGCCTTCTAGGGGTATTTTGGTCATTATAGCCAAATATAGGCTTGACCCACCTAGAACATTCTAAATTAGTCCTTAATGGTTTTGAAGGCATCCTACATAAACCAGGGACATATAAAAAGGGCATTTTTGGTCATTTAGCCCCCAGGGGTATTTTGGTCATTTGCTATAAATGCATATTTGTCACTAACATATATGACAGATATTGTATGACTCTACACCAACCAAAGTACAAAAAGGGTATTTTGGTAATTTCATCCTCACATCAGCCTTCTTAAAGCTTTGATGACATCCTATACAAGCTACGAGGGTCGAGGGTATTTTGGACATTCTAAACCTCCAGGGGTACAATGGTCCAAAATATGTGAAAGCATTCCTACCCTTTCTAGGGGCATGTTGGTCAGAAGACATGAATGATCAATAACAAGGGTATTTTGGGAATTTACACTTATTCTTGTCTAAGGGCGTTAAGGTAAATTACAACATGTTCAAATATTTGAAATTTGAATGGATATCTGAAATTTGAAGTTCAAATTCAAACTTAAGTTCAAATTTGAATTCAAATAGATCCTAACTCCCTAACATCTAAGATCTTAACCATTCAAATCCCAACCATCAAATCCCTAACTACATTTCAAAAAAATCAGCCTTAACTACTCCTAATCCTCACCTATAAATAGAGGGGGAGGGGTGAAGGCTTAAAAGGTTGAAAAAAAAGGTTGAAGAAGGCTTGGAAAGGCTTGAAGAAGGCTTGGAGGGAAAGGAAATTTATTTCCTTGAAGACGCCGAGAGATAGAAGAAGGAAATTTATTTCCTTGAAGACGCCGAGAGATAGAAGAAGGAAATTTATTTCCTTGAAGATTGTGCCATCAAACCAAAAGTCCAAAGCAAGAGATTCAAGGGTTCTTCATCGGCAACGAAGGTGTGGGTCGAAGGCTTAAGCCTTCACCCAAGATCCTTCTTATTTCCTTTCTTCTTCCTCTTTTTATTTTTCATTTTGGGTGTAGTGGATTTTAAAGCCCGAATCCTTAATCAGGGGTTTTCCCTTTTGGGTTGTAATTGATGGGTTGCCAATCTCATCATAGGTATGTAGTTTCCCAAGGAAAAGAGGATCTGCAGCTTGTGATGATATTGGGAACTCAGGAGTGTTGTTCCCGCAAATCCCACCATGTAATTCAAACTTTTGATCACAATAAAATTAACAAATCTCGTTTCCCCGAGATCTCGATTTTATTGTCGAACATGAGCATGTATGTCTAATGTATATTTGTAATTCGGATCATGCTAGTATATTTAAATGCCAAGTCTCGGGCTAATGGATTGGGTTTTACTGTGTGTTATACTCCGTGTATTCCTTCGCCGATTTCCCGTGCTTAGAAGCTTTTCATTCAAACTGTAGTGTGCTATCTGCTTATATAATTTATATTTGCTTAAGCCCGTGTGGGGCTCGTGGTTGAACCAAGGGAGTCATGCCCCTTGGAATGCTTAGATAATTGAATGGGCCGAAGCTGTGCCCTAGTTGTTGTTTATTATATTTGTCGTTGATTGATGATTGCGTGGCCGGGGTTGTGCCCCCGTTGTAGAATTTGCGGTTGACGGCTGTGGACGCCGTCGTAATGCCGAAATTTCGATTGAATGTGTTTTTGTTTGTTTACGGCCCGTGGGCGCCGTTATAATATTGGATTATTGTAATTTAGACCTTTATCTGCTTTATGCATGTTTACCCCTTGGTGAGCCGTAGGCTATGCCTAATCTTGTATTATGTATGACATATTGTTGCATGTCCTGATCTATTAAATGTGTGTGTGAGCATTGCATACATTTGCTTGCATTAGAGGCATCAGGCTAGGTGGTAGGCGATGGATTCGATCGACGATCCGGGGTTCTCGGGTAGCCCGGATCTAGCTCTAGGACCGGGGTTTGGGTAGTCGAGGAGTAGGATGTGATTGTCATCAACGATCATGTTTGATATCATTCGAGGATTATTAGATAGTCGGACTGAAATATTATATTGATATTGAGGTTTAGAGGTCGTATTGTTTCTCCAATGCCAAGTGCTAAGGATGGATGTCAATGCGTTCCCGACGTGGTCCCCAAGTATGGCAGTCCTGTTTGGATAAGGGTGATCCCGCATGATACTGTTCCCCTGTTGGTGCTTAGGGTGATCTTGGTAACATGTTCAAGAGAGAGGTTCATGACGGGAGCTTTTAGGACATCGATAGGGTTATGGGACGCTTGGCATTCCTTAGACTTAGGCGGAGAGACAACACAGTTGTTGTTTTCCTCCCTTCAGTGTGCCGTAGAATAGCGTAAAACCCTATTGAGCTTTGTTGCTCACTCCTATCCGGGATGCATCGGCCATGCAGGTCGATGCAGTTCTTTCCTTTCATGTGATCTTCTGGGCGTTGGCGCACCATTCTCGAGGTGATCGTGGACTTGGAGTTTCGAGGAGTACTTGACGATCCTGGAGTTTTCCCTTTTGTTAATAGTTGTACATTTACAGTTATATTAAATGTATAATTTCCTTCTTTGAGGATTTGATTGCCTGTATTAAATTATGTAATGAGGGTCGATGAAAGCATTGTATTAGATCATGTACTAGATAGTGAAATTTGTGATAGCAGATTCATATTCATGTTGAATTTAGAACTGTTAGATTTATCGTTTTAATTTATCGTGAAGATTGTAAACTGTACAGGGTTCAAATTGACAAATAAAGGGGAAACTCTCGCCGTTCGATTTTAGAAATAGGTTTGGTCGCATCACGCCCTGAACCGGATGGGTTTTCTGGGTTGGGGTGTGACAGTGGAACTAAAATTAGCATCTAGAAGCATCCTTCCATTGGAAGAAGTATTTCATGTGTCGGAGCCTCGGAGGCAAGGAGAAACCTAATCAGTAGATCTCTACTTAATGGGGCTGGTTACACTTTACTGTTTCAATCAAACGAGGTTATTGTAATGAAGTATGGGTCATTTGTGGGGAAAAGTTCGTGAGTGATGGTTTATTTGTACTTGGTGTAGCGGAACATGTTGTGCCTCAATCTAGCTCAGTAAAGAAAGTTGCTTATTTTGCTTGTTCGTCTCCTATTTGGCATGCTAGATTAGGTCATGTGAATCATCATACTGTCAAGCGAATCATTGATTTAAATTTGATTCCTAAAGTTCATGTTGATGTGAATGAGAAGTGTTTGAATTGTGCTCAATCTAAACAATCTATAAAACCATTTAAATTCGTGGTTAGAAATTCTTCATTACTTGAATTAATACATAGTGACAGATGTTATTTAAATGGTGTATCTTCAGTAGGTGGCAATAAGTACTTAATTACTTTTATCGATGACATGTCTAAATATTGCTATGTTTATCTCATGCATTCAAAAGATAAAGCTTTTAATAAATTTGTCATCTATAGAACTGAAGTGGAAAATCAATTAGAGAAGAGAATTAAAATTATCAGGTCGGATAGAGGAGGTGATTACTCCTCTAATCAAATAATTCGATACTGTGAGGAGAATGAAATTATACATGAGGAAACAGCTCCTTACTCTCCTCAATCCAATGGGGTTGTCGAAAGGAAATATAGAACCCTTGTAGATGTGGTACGGTGCATGTTCTCTAGCTTTGGCCTGCCTGATGAATGGTGGGGGGACGCTTTACTTGCATCTTGTTTCATCCTAAATAGAGTACCTTTTAAAGGATCTGATAAGATACCCTATGAACTTTGGAAGGGCAGAGTGCCAAACTTAAACTTCTTTAGAGTCTGGGGTTGTTTAGCCAAGATCAGTGTACCTAAAATTAAAAAGAGAAAATTAGGTCCTGATACAATAGATGCTATTTTTATGGGGTATGCTAAGCACAGTTATGTATATAGATTTTTGGTTATAAAATCTAAAGTAGATGATATAGAACCAAAAACTATCATGGAATCTAGAGATGCATCATTCTTTGAGTAGATCTTTCCTTTTAAGAACAAGGTAGAAAAGCCTAGATTTATATCAAATTTGCCTTCTAGTATTTCTCAGCTTATTGAGTCATCTTTTATTCAAGATCAACCTGAACCTAAGCTTGAACATGATGTTAGGAAAGGAAAATGAGTTTGAACAACAAAAGATTTTGGAGCTGATTTTGTCACCTACCTTGTAGAGGAAGATCTCTTGACCTTTGAAGGTGCTATGAAGACCATTGATTCTACATTTTGGAAAGATGTGGTGCATAATGAGATTGAATCACTTAAGACTAATGGCACTTGGATTTTGTATGAACTTCCACCTGGAAGCAAACCCATTGGATGTAAATGTATCTTTAAAAAGAAAATGAGACATGGTGGTACCATTGATAAATTTAAAGCTCGGCTAGTTGCTAAGGGGTTTACTCAAAGAAAGGGTATCGATTACTTTGATATGTATTCTCCTATGACCAGGATAAGTACTATTCGTGTTCTTATTCATTTGGCGGTGATCCATAAGTTTGAAGTCCATCAAACGGACGTGAAGACCGCTTTTCTTAATGACGATCTATAAGAAGAAATTTACATAAATCAGCCAGAGGGTTTTGTAGTTCCTTATCTGGAAGGAAAAGTTTGTAGACTTGTTAAATCTCTCTATGGGTTGAAGCAAGCCCCTAAGCAATGGCATAAATTTTTTTGATGATGTTATTTTATCATATGGCTTTAAAATAAATGAGTCGGATAAATGCTTATATAGTAAAGTAGATAATAATGCATGTGTCATGTTGTGTGTATATGTTGATGACATTCTTATTTTTGGCACTATTTTTGATGTTATAAATGATACTAAAAGGTTTTTGTCTAACAACTTCGACATAAAAGATATGGGAGAAGCACAGGTAATCCTTGGCATCAAATTGATTAAGAATAATCATGGTATTATCATTAGTCAGTGTCATTACATTGAGAAAATTCTTAAGAAATTTGATATATTTAATTGCAAGCCTGTTAGTACTCCTCTTGATCCTTCTTTGCGTCTGAGTAAAAATCATGGAACTCCTACATTTCAATCTAGATATGACATTGCTCTATATTGGTAACTCTACTAGACCAGATGTATCTTATGTTATGAGTAAACTTAGTAAATTTTCTAATTGTCATGATAATACTCACTGGATGGCCCTGGAAAGAGTTTTTAGATATTTGAAAAGCAACCATAACATATGGCATCCACTATTCTAGGTTTCCCACTGTATTAGAGGCATACAATGATGTTAGTTGAATTATTGACATAGTTTGTGAGGACATGTCCCTCTACCCCTGTGGCTCGTTGTAGACCGCAAGGGCAATTTGGTAAAATTGTGTCTTGTTGGTTTGTTTCACACCCGCGTGTGCACACACTGACCTTGTTTATGTTAGTGCTTGATTAGAATGGTTAGGTGGACCTGGGATCGGAAGATCCCAGCTCGGGCGCGCAGAAGCCTGTTTTTGGGCTGCTGGCGGCCCGTGAGCGATCGATCGCTCCTTGGAGCGATCGATCGGACTCGGGTCGGTGGCTTTTTCTGCTTCGAGAGGACGGCCGCCGTTGGCCGTCGCTCTCTCCTGTCAGAAGGGGAGGACTTTCCCTCCCCTCCTTTCTTCTTTCCCCTCCTTCCCCGGCTTTCCCCTTCCCTTTTCCCTCCTTTTCCTCCTCTTCTCCTCCTCCTTCTTCTCCTCCTTCTTCTCCTTTCTTCTTCCTTCTTCTTTCTTCTTCCCGATTCTGTTTTTCCCCTGTTTTCCGGCAGCCACCTTCTTCTCCTCCGTTCTCCCTCCTCCGGCCACCGTTTTGGGTGTTCCAGGGCTCATTGGAACCGTGGCGGCGTGAGGAAGATCCATGGTGTGGTTTGGAGCTGCATTGGAGACCAGTTTGCAGGAAATCAGCCGAGAAGTGTGTTTCCGGTAGGTTTCTACTTAATGATGTTGTTTTTGGGTTTTTTCTAGATCTAGCCGTTAGATCTTGCTGATATTTGTGTTGTTGGATGCATCTTGCTTAGTATAATTTCTGTTATAAGTTTCATAAGCTTTGGTTGAGATTTTAGTAGGATTTATGCATGTTTAATCTCGGATTTTTCGGTTTCTGCTGTTCTTGAAGAACATCCGGTTTGTCACGCGTTTTCTAATCCGCAAATGCATGTTATTGGGTTGTGATGAACATAAGAGTTGTAGATCTTTGAATCTTCTCTCAAACCCAACTGATTTCATAATTTGCCGATTTTCCTACGATTTGTTATGAATTTATTACTGGAGGGCTGCGTTGCAGCAAGTAATTGGTAAGTTAGTTTGATTAGCAGGTTTGATTAGTGTTTTCCTGTTAATCCAACCATTGGATGATTATGAATTTTGGATATATTGATCCCGGCATGTAGATCTACTGGTGACTAAGTTGGATCTTGAATCCGACGTCGTTTGGGTGTCGGATCGACGGGGTCAATTAGCCTCTAGTAGAGAACGTTTGGTGTTTTTAATAATATTATATGTTCGAAACATATAATATTATATTTTACTGTTCATCAGCGTTTTCGGAGTTGCTATTGCAGGAGTCCGCGGTTGACGGTCGGGGTACCGTCGTAATGGCGGGACCCGCTGCAGACCGGCTAGCAACGGTTAATAGTACCGCTGCAGCGATCCTGTTAGACTTGTTTGCTATCCTTAACATACTGTTGCATGCCTATCTCTTGTATGTGTATGTTCATGGCATGCATTCTCTGTTGTGCATTAGTTGCATGGTTAGGGCGTGGGTGATCTGTGGGTCGCCGTCCCGAGGCTGAAAGCTCAGACTTAGCCCTAGGACCGGGGTTGGGTAGTTTGGACCCGATTCGGATTGTGGTGTCCAGTCAAACTTGATGATAGACCTAGATGACTTGTACACCTGTTGCTTGATGATTGTAGAGGTCGTGTCGGTCTCGAGTCTGATCTGAGGTGTAGCCGGTGTCCGGTGTTCTTAGTTCTTGAGTAGTGGAGTTGCCTACTCAGTGGTGTCTCTTCCCACCAAATAGTGTTCTGTGTCCTGTTAAGAGTCAGTAGTGTTGTTTCCTGCTACTGAGTGTGACCTGACATGTGACCAGCCCGGCTGGAAGACCATGATCGTGGGCCTCAGGGACACGCGGTGGGGTTATGGGACCCCTGTATACACCCAGGTTCTACTTGAGGGCGACACTGTTGTGTTTCCCTCTTCCTTCTGTGTGTCGTAGTGTAGAACCCTACTGAGCTTTATGCTCACTCCTACCCGGGCTGCGTTTTGCAGGTGCAGGCGTCAGTTCTTCTTCTGTGGCCCCTACCGGGTAATTGGTCTGCGGTGCGGCGGCGCCTGGTAGACTTTGAGAGGTGGCGATCTTTACTGCTTTTATATCTTATGTTAGTTAGTCTCATACGGGAGTAATATTGTATTTGGATCTTCCCCTCTCCGAGGATATGTATATTAAATCTTTTTGGATTCTGTAATCTGTGGTTCGAGGTTTCATTAAATCATGTCTTTAATTTGAGGGTGTTTTGTGAAAAACTGTTAGGGAGACCTATAGGTTAGAGGGAACCCTCGCCAGCTTTTTCTTCCGCGTTTCGTTAGGTTCCGTTTCGCGTCTCCCGGTCCGGTTGGGCTTTCGCGGGTCGGGGCGCGGCATAGTTGATCGTAAGGGAACGAGTGGATATATCTTTACCCTTGGTGGAGCAGTTGTATCTTAGAGATCCTCCAAGCAAACTGTGATTTGACGGTCTACAATGGTGGCTGAATTAATAGCCTTGGATACTGCTGGACATGAGGTTTAATGGCTTAAGAGCCTTTTGGCAGAAATTCCATTGACTGAAAAGCCAATGCCAGCAATTTCAGTATTTTGTGATAATCAGGCAGTAATAAGTGTTAGTAATAACAAACATTTCAATAAGAAAAGGCGACATTTGAGTCTCAGGCATTCTACTATCAGATACTTGATGAAAAACGGGTACCTAACTTTGGAATATATAAAGTCAGAAGATAACCTTGCAAACCCTTTAACGAAAGGACTATCCAAATCAAAGTTTATTAATACATCTAGAGGGATGGGACTGCAGCCCATTGATTAAAGCCATCAGCAGTAGAAACCCAACCTTTCTAACTAGAGATCCCAAGAAGAAGATTCAATGGGAAAAACAAGTTGTTTGAGTGACTGGATAGCACTTTAATTATTAGTCCTTCCCTAAGATGTAAGTGTTGTAAATGCAATGATAGAGGAAGAGCTAATAAATGTTCCAAAAGAGTCCAAGTTTAAGGCGGGGTATTGAGTTGTGTGTACCTTTGGAGGACTCAACTATGTGAGTGTGGTTGTGGGGCCACGACCTATGAGAAATTGGGCAATTCCGTAGAGCACTCATGAAATCAAGATACAATGCACGACCTTTTAGCATCATCTTTCTGAGGACCCATCCCTCTACTCCTGTGACAAACTATGGATCGCAAAGGCAATTTGGTAAATTGTGTATTGTCGGTTTGTTTCACACTCGCGTGTACACACACTGACTATGTTTGTGGTAATGTTTGGCTAGAATGGTTAGTGGGATCCGGGATCGAAAGATCCGGGCTTGGG
This sequence comes from Narthecium ossifragum, assembly GCA_963920575.1. NCBI lineage: Eukaryota > Viridiplantae > Streptophyta > Magnoliopsida > Dioscoreales > Nartheciaceae > Narthecium > Narthecium ossifragum. The sequence continues at coordinate 24,283,346 of OY986965.1, forward strand.
CTGAAGTTTTAGCCTAAGTCCAGCTTCCTGCGAAAGACGGATCGATCCTTCCTTGCTAGAGAGATCGATCGGTCAATGCCAGGAAGTCGGATCGTTGAGAAGGATCGATCGTTCCTCTTGGGACGGATCGATCGCTCTCTTGGGACGGATCGATCGCTCTCTTGAGACGGACCGATCCTACTTAAGTCGGTTCGTTTGTCTATAAAACGGACGTAACCTTCTTCCTTGAATCTCTTTTGAAATCCGAGTTCTTGAGCTGAGATTTTTTGGATTTCGAAGAGGTTGTAGACGATTCAAGGCCTAGCAGCTGGGATTGAAGCTGCTATTGCTTAGGTATGGATCCTACCTACAATTCTTCCGGGTTTTTGGAAGTTTTCCGGTTGTCTTTGATCTTTTGCTTAGATCTTGTTATACACTTGTTAGATTGTAGTATTTTCGCCGGTTTTGGACTCGTGGTCCTTCGTACTACTAGATCACAAGTTTTGGTAGGATTTGGTGGAGTTTTCCTACGGTATTTCTCGCCGGAGGGTTGCCGGAGAACCCATCGCGATCGATCCTTCTGTGAGAGGGATCAATCCTTCTGTCGGTTAAGGATCCACAAGCTAACCACTCGTACCAAAACTCCGGAGTGATAGTAGGGGGTCCATATTGCCTTTAACATAGAGCCGCGGTCGACCTGACGAATCGACCGCCAGCACCACTGGCAGCGCAGACACGCTGCTCGGGTCGGGCCTACAACCCACCCCGTCCTGGGCCTCTACATCCCACACGACAAGGCCGAACACAGGGGGCTGCCGCCTGGGCCTGCAGCCTGGCCCACAACCATGCCCTGGGCCTCTACATCCCACTCGGCAGGCCCGCAACCAAGGCCTGCAGTTCCCACGGCCAACAATCTCCCCCCCCCCCAGCAGCACCACTGGGGTTCGAACTCGCAACCTCGCTCTGATACCAATTGAAGGTCCAAAAGGGGGGTGAATTTGGCTCTTTTTCGAAAATCTAGATCAATGGAAAACCCAGGTAGGAGAGATCTAACACCTTAAATGCTTGTAGATGAAATGAAAATTAAGCAAGATAGCATGCAAGAATAATATTAAAAAGGTTAGAGAGATGGCACTAATTTTATATTGGTTCGATCCAACTCTTGGTCTACGTCCACTTCTCCCAAGGCTCCTTTTGAGGTTCCACTACTTGCAAATCCCTTACAGGCTTTTTCTCCAAGCTTCCTGGTGCTTGGTGACCTTACACTCACAACCACTTGCTGTTGACTATCTCTCAAGATACCTCTTCACACTTGAAGAAGGTTTACAAAGGTTGTAGCACAAAAGAGAATAAGTAGAAAGCTTTTCTAAAACTTGCTCAGATGATCTCAAAAATAATAATAAAAGTTGTGGCAAGTTTACATGAAGGAACTACTTATACTTGGGCTTCAACCAGCTCAACAAGAAGCTCCAACGGCTCTCTACAACTCTCCAACGGCTAGTTTTTTTACTCTACGCGTTGCTGGCGGTCGATCCATGCATCGTCCGTCACGTATAAAAACTCAGCCCTTTTGCTCGACGGTCGATCCACGTATCGTCCATCACTCTCACGGTCGACCGTGACATCGACCGTCACATCGTCCGTCATCCTCTGTTAAGAGAATCGCTTTCCAGGGTCGATGCTCCGATCGACCGTCGCTCCTTGACTTTTCTTCATAAATGCGCCACGGTCGACCGCCGCATCGACCGTCGCATCGTCCGTCAGGCTCTGTGAAGTTTTATGCTTCCTAGGGTCGATGCACCGATCGACCGTCTCTTCTTCACTTTCTTCATTAATGCGCCACGGTCGACCGCCGCATCGACCGTCAGGCTCTGTGAAGAAAAACGCTTCCCACGGTCGATGCACCGATCAACCGTGAGCCAATACGCATATATCCAAGTATGATGCATTCAACACGGTTGATCCATGGATCGACCGTCACATTCCCATAGTCGATCCTTTCAGCGACCGTCAGTACAAAAATGACTTGAATATTGAATTTAAGATTTCCAATTAAAGGGGTAATAAATATTAAACATATATTTTATCATTTAATGTATATTGGCATCATCAAAACAAGGTTAGGATCAATAATCTCCCCCTTTTGGTGATGACAATCCTTTTAAATGTGATGATAAAATATTTTGACTCCCCCTTAACCAATGCATCCTTTTCTTTCAAGAGATGTGTTCTAAAGTGAATTTTCAAGATGCATATAAGTCATATATCTTTAAAATGATATTAAAAGTTCCATTCAAGATATGTTGACATAATAGTTTGGATTTTAGCATGTTCACTTCTTTTCAATAATAACATTTAAGCTTTAATGAAGTGATTTCATATTGAATATTGAGATTATAACATTGTACTAGTACATCATAACAATATCCAAACACAGTTGAGGATTTGTATTATATCCAATTTCAGTCTTTGAGGTTTGTGAATGATTATATAATACAAGATGATTATGAATTGCTAGGGAGACCACTACGATTAGAGGGAAACCTCACCAAAATTTCCGCAGTAGATTAGGTTTCGGTTCGCGTCGCCCAACCGGGTTGGGCCTAAGCGGGTCGGGGCGCGACAACCTTGATAGGAACCCAATATTTGCCATACTATGTGTATAATGTGTTGAAGTCTAAACCAAAAGATTCTGGTAGTTCACCATCGATCTTTTAGATGGATGCACATTAATACTAAGTAGAGGTTCAAGGTCACAAGCTACCTCTATTGATGCATGGTATTTCAGCCCAAACTAATTTTCATTTTGCTTTCACCTCTTGGTTTTCATTAAAGCAAATATTTCAATCAGGTGGGGGATTGTTGGCTTTAGTGGTTTTGTAATTAAAATATTTTCCTCCTTTATTGATGGGAGTTACACATTAGTTGTGAATTCCAAAATGGGTTACATCTTCCTCTTCCTCACTTTAATGCTTATGTTTCATCAACTTAGTTTTCTTTACTGTATAATGAGATGCCTGCATAGGTAGGCAGCCAGTAATGAAAGATGTTTCAATTTGATCACATCTTTCATTGAACCGGTGCTTCTAATCTCTCTATAAATATAGAGGCATGCTGAATGTGATATGGAATCCGATTAATTCCTCTACATAAACAAAGGCTTTCCCGTCTATGATTTTAAAATCAAATTTCTATTTCTACAAATTAAGTTGGGATGTGGCATACGTATATTGGGTCCGAGGCCTTCTTCCATCGTGCACATAGAAGAAGATAGAGGGAACAGAGTTGTTGTATCTTGGGGAGTAGACCATCATCAAAGCCTAGTGCATGTGGAGGCAGCAACAATCTACTCTAAGGAAAGTGTCTACCATAACATGCCTCAACTCCAGCTTCCATCTTTCTAATTTACCCTTCTCTGCTTTATTTCCTACTATTCTCTAGTTTCAACTTTTCTATATATTTTCCAACATCTTTATCTAGTTATTTGGGGCAATAAAAAAAACCCAGGTATGGCTTAGATACAGCATGGGCTATCTCGGATATATATAGTCTATTTTCGTTAATATAAAGTAAACAAACAATCAACTTGCACGATGGCCATAAACTATCAAGTATCGATGGTTTTTAGAGATAACACAGCATGAACAACTTGAAATCTGAACTAATTTTTGAGAATTTTAAAGTTAAAATCACATTAAATGTGTATTATTAAGAATTGTCGTATCGCAGTGTTTATCAATATCACATATCTGTATCTGTGCTGCCTAGGCCACTAGTAATTAACTTCAATATTGTAGCCTTGGAGTTGCCAAGTCAAAAATGTTCTTTTTTTAGCATAATCAAGAATATTTCTTCGAATCTTGGGTTCACTTGTTCCGAGTAAGATCAAAAGAAAAAACAATAATTTGCTCCATGAAAACTATGAGTTTTATCAAGTCAAGAATGTTCGGATCTTACAAGGTTTAGCTAAAGAAAACTATACAAAAAGAAAGAAAATCACAACAAGAGATATCTATCTATTGTACGTACCTTGTCTTCTCTCCTAGATATATGTGGACCTATTCACCATTCATGTGGAACTTTTAGATACTTCATTATTTTGATAGATGCATTTTCACGATGGTCTCATGTCCGCCTCCTATCAACCCGTAACATAGCTTTTGCTAAGCTCTTAGCTCAAAGCATTCGACTACGAGCTCAATTCCCAGATTATCTGTGAGGACCCGTACCTTCGACCAGGTCCGATCGCGTTAGGTCGAGGGTCTGGGTTTGTGGTTTGGCTCGGTTGGCCTTGGGATGCGATCGGTTGATCGCATCGCTGCTTTTGACCCCAGTGGCATTTTGGTAAATATACTCCCTGGTGGTCAGTTTCACACCCGCATTGCACACATGGCCTTTGATTGATGTATGTGTTTGATTAGAACCTTTAGGGCGCTTCTGATCGAAAGATCGGAGCTCGATCGGGAGAGATCGAATCGGACGGCTGTGATGGATTCCAACTTTCTATTTAAGCTCCTTCTTTCTCTTTCTTTCCTTCTTTTCCTTCTCCTGCCGTTCTCTTTCTTCTCTCTCTCTCTCCTGCAGCTGGGTGCTAGGGCATCGGAGGCGTGGCTTTCGAAGAGCGGATTCCGGCGATCGGAGTTGGGGAATGCGTAGAGGAGCTGCCCTATCTCATCAAGTAGGTGTTTCTACCTCGATCTTAGGATCGGGTTCTCCTAGGATAGGTCTAATGCCTTTTCGCTGTAGGAGTACTTATTAGAATGTTGTGTAATTTGTTGTATATGTGTTGCGGATGATTTCAAGTAATCCTATCTCGCGATTTCCGTATTTTATCGGCTGAATCTTGTATTGTCGCCGTTTATCGGTTTTCGGCCGTTTTGACCTAAATTGGAGATTTAACCATCGAAAATGTGATTTCTTAGCACCATTGGCTTCCCCATCATCTTTTATGCATGCTTGCAAGGTTTCATCAACTTCCAACTTGATTTGATCCTTGAATTCGAAATGAATTTTCGGCACTGTTCTGATGAACTGTGTCTAAGGCTCGACGGTCGATCGGTGCATCGACCGTCAAGTATTGATTTGCTCTTTCTGGGCCTGGCGGTCGACCGTCGGATCGACCGTGACATCTACCGTTGGGCTCTGTCGGGATTTTAGCCTCCCAGGATCGATGCATGGATCGACCACGGGATCTTCTCTTTTCTCCATTTACCTGACGGTCGACCGTCGGATCGACCGTCAGGCGCTGTTTGGTTTTGGGCTTCCCAGGGTCGATGAGTGGATCGACCGTCGCCCCTTTGGTTTTCCTCGTTTTGGCCTCAAGGTCGACCGTGGCATCGACCGTGACATCGACCGTGGACTCACGGTCGACCGTTGGATCGACCGTCACATCGACCGTGGGCCCTTGAACATGGTTTTCTAGCCTTTCTTGGATGGATTTGATTTGTGATTAATATCTAAACTTGTTGGGAAGCATGTATGTGAATTTTATGAGGTTTTCAAGGGATTTCTATGGAGATTGAGAATCGAATTGGGCGTTGCCTTTTTGATGGATTTATGGGTGGATTTGCATTTAATACTTGGCTTGATAAGTAGTTAAATGTTTAATTGATTGCTTAACCATTAGCTAGCTATGAGTGCTAGTTAATGTGGAATTGTGGAACCTTAGCCTGTTGCCGGCGAGTGCCGAGGGCTATTGTATAACTGTGGCCAGTTATCTGCGGGTAACTGTGGAACCTTAGTCTGCCAGGTGCAAGAGAGCACTGAAGACTATTGTATATCTGTATTCATGCTTTGCTAAGATCTTTGTTTGGTGAGCTTAGATATTCTGTATTTGAGGCCTTTGCTATGCTCACCCTTTGGCTAGTTGTAAGCTATGCCTAGACCTGTATGATTAATGACATCTTGTTGCATGCTTATATCTCTTATCTGTGCCTGAGCATTGCATGCATCTTGATTGAATTAGAGGCATATGAGGTTAGGCGGGCGATGGTTTGGGTCGCCGATCCGAGGCTCTCGGGTAGCTCGGATCTAGCCTTAGGACCGCGACTGGGTAGTCAGGATTATGGTGTGATTGTGTAATCAAATCTCATGTGTTGAGGATTTGCGATAGTTGACTCTGATCAATGTTTGAGGTTTAGAGGTCGTGTTGTCTTCCAAGGCCAAGTGCTAAGGATGGGTGTCGATGCGTTCCCGACGTGGTTCCCCAAGGCATGGTATTCCTGCTTGGGTAAGGATGATCCTGCATGTTACGGTTTCGTGGCAACCTGGTAACATGTTCGGGAGAGAGGTTTCATGGCAGGAGCCCTTGGGACATCGACAGGGTTGTGGGACCCGTGGCATCCGTTAGACTTGAGCGGGAAGGCAACACTGTTGTTGTTTTCCTCCCTTCAGTGTGTCGTAGAGTAGAACCCTACTGAGCTTATCGCTCACTCCTACCCAGGCTGCATTTGCAGGTGCAGGCGCCAGTTCTTCTTCAGTAGAGCCGGCGAGATCAGCTTTTGGAGGCGCGACTAAATCCAGAGGTGCTTGAGGTTGCTGGAGGACGACTGTTGTACTTTTGATAGATTTTGTAAATTATGTACATATTTGAGGACTTTTGGGACTTTTGGGATTATTTGTATTATTTCTTTTCTTGGAAGATCTTGTATCAAATCTTGTATCAGTACAACATGATGTATATTTATGAATTGAATTGTTGTTTCACCTCTAGAATATAAAATTATTTAAGTTTATCTATAATTCCACTTTGTATCACACCATTTGGAGATGAATAGTGTAGGTTTCCCCTCACGCCTCGGCTCGGATGGGTTTTCTGGGTCGGGGTGTGACATTATCATATCAAGACAATTCATCTTGATAATGCCGATGAGTTAACTTATCAAGCATTTAATGATTACCGTGTATTAGTAGAGATAAATATTGAATACCATGTTCCACACACACATGCACAAAATGGTTTAGCAGAATCACTTATTAAACGTATTCAGCTGAGAGCTAGACCTTTGCTTATGAAAGCCAAACTACCCGTTTCAGTTTGAGGACATGCTATGCTACCATGCATGTCTAATCTGTATTAGTCCAACTGCATATCACAAGTATTCACCCTTGCAACTTGTTGTGGGTCAACAACCTAATATTTCTCATTTGAGAACTTTTGGGTGTGCCGTCTATGTTCCAATTCCTCTACCCCAAAGAACCCAAATGGGTCCTCAACGTAGACTTGCCATTTATGTTGGTTTTGATTCACCTTCCATCATTAAATATCTTGAAATCTTAACGGGTGATCTATTTAAAGCACGGTTCACAGACTGTTATTTCGATAAGTCTGTTTTCTCGATATTAGATGGAGATAAAAAGCCAGAAATTGGGAAGCTTTAACACTATCTCATTTTGATCCTAGGACCAGTCAAAATGATCTTGAAGTTCAGAATATTATACATTTGCAGAAAATTATGAACCATATGCCATACGCATTTGTTGATACGCAAAAGGTAATACAATCACATGTCCTACCTGCAAATGCCCTAGTGCGGATTGATATCCCCATAGAAAAATCTAAAAATCTAATTGCATGTGAATCTAAAGTACGCCAAAAGTGGGGTAGACTCATTGATGCTAAGGATACAGTCCCAAAGAAAAGAAGAGCAAAATGGCAAACTAGCCAGATGACTGATGCTCTAAAAGAGATTACTAAACCAGAAGTTTATATTCCTCAAGAAAAGAATGAGGTGCATCTTGAAGAGGTTCAGATACTTCAAAATAATCAGATCTCAATAAATTATGTGCACATTAGGAAGAGGTGGAATAGAAATGAAATTATTGTCGACCACTCATTTGCATTTCATGTTGCTCTTGATATTTCAAGAGATGGCGAGGAGCCTGAGCTAACAAGTGTCGAGGAATGTTGATATAAAATTGATTGGCCTAAATGAAAGGAAGAAATTCAGGCTGAATTAGATTAGGTTCAAAGCAAAATGTTTTTGGGTATGTAGTCCAGACATTAGAAGGTGTAAAATCCATTGGATATAAATGGGTATTTGTTTGCAAATGAAATGAGAAAAATGAAGTCGTGAGATATAAAGCATGACTCATGGCGCAGGGTTTCTCGTAGAAACATGGGATTGACTACGAGGAGACATATTCTCCGGTAAGAGATGCAATCACTTTTAGATTCTTAATGAGTCTAACGGTCTCTGAAGGACTAATGATGCTTCTAATAGATGTAGTCACAACATATTTATACGGTTTATTAGATACTAAAATATATATGAAAATCCCTGAATAATTTAAAATGATCGAAGCAAATAATTCTAAATCCCATGACATATACTCTATAAAACATCAACGATCGTTGTATGGACTAAAACAGTCTGGACGAATGTGGTATAATCGTCTCAGTGAGTATATGGCCAAAGAGGGATATGTTAATGATTCGATCTGTCCCTGCATCTTTATCAAAAAGTCATATTCTACTTTTGCTATTATCATGGTTTATGTTGATCTGAATTTAGACGGGATTCCCGAAGAGCTCTCAAAAGCTGCCAATCTCTTAAAGAAAGAGTTGTTTGAGATGAAAGATCTAGGACAAACTAAGTTCTGTCTTGGTTTGCATATTGAACATTTATATAATGGAATCTTTGTTCATCAATCAACATATACAGAAAGGGTCTTGAAAAGATTCTATATGGATAAATCTCACCAATGAGTTCTCCCATGGCAATGCGATCACTAGATACAAAAAAGATTCATTCTGACCTCAAGAAGAAGGGGAGAATATCCTTGATCCTAAAGCACCATATCTCAGTGCAATTGGTGCAATTATGTATTTAGCAAGTTGCACAAGACCAGATAAAGCATTCTCTGTAAATCTCCTTGCAAGATACAGTTCAACACCAAGTAGAAGACATTGGAATGGTGTCAAACAGGTATTCAGATTTCTCCGTGGGACAACTGATTTAGGGTTATTTTATGCAAAAGGTCAGGCACCACGTTGGTTGGGTATGCAGATGTTGGTTATCTCTTGGATCCACATAAGGCTCGCTCACAGGCAGGGGTATGAAGTTATGTATGGCACATAAGGCTCGCTCACAGGCAGGGTATGTAATTATGTATGTCAACACTACAATTTCATGGAGATATGTCAAGCAGACTATGACAACAATTTCATCTAATCACTCCGAGATCTTGGCAATTCATGAAGCAAGCCGTGAATGTATCTGGCTGAGATCAATGATTCAGCATATTCAAGAATTGTGTTATTTACCTTCTATCAAAGCTACTCCAACAATATTATTCGAGAACAACGTGGCTTGTATTGCATAACTTACAGCCGGGTATATCAAAGGATACATGACTAAGTATATCTCACCAAAGTTCTTCTACAAGCATGAACTCCTGAAGAATAGAAACATTGTCATTTGGCAAATAAGCTCTAAAGAGAATCTTGCAGATTTATTTACTAAAGCATTACCAACTACGACGTTCGAGAAATTGGTGCACGACATTGGAATGTGCCATCTCATAGACCTATCCAAATAAATGAAGGCATTGAAAAGTGGGAGACAAAATATACTCTACTCTTTTCTTTGCTAAGGTTTTCTCCTGAAGAGTTTTTACTTAGTAGAGTTTTTTACAATACAATATTAACCACCAATGTGATGTGTTCATCCAAGGGAGAGTGTTATAATATGTGTTATGTAGATTACCACATCTAGAAAGGTCTAGAAGACTTATCCATGCATGTGGCATGTCAACTTAGGTGAAAACAGATAAAATTTCACCGACTTACTTTATCGACATAGAATAAAAGGACGAAATCTTAAGTGACTCATAATTATAAATTTGACATTGTGGCTTAGGTCATTTAGTCCTGTATCAAGAACTTGAGAGTTGTAAGAGCATTATCAACATTTTCCCTATCCCATTCCTTATCCCTATATTTAGGGAATATTATTTAAAAACATCACATAACAGATTCCCTATCCTTAAACCCTTCCCTATGTCATTCGCTAAAACAATTCTCATTCCCTATAATTAGGGAATCTATTAAAATTTTGGGAATGAGATATTGAACGAGTTTGGGGATAGGAAATCTATTAGGTAATGTTTTTTAATCGGAATAGGGAATCTGTTAGGAATGAAAATGTATTCCCTATCCACCAAATATGTTTAAGTTATAAAACTTTCAGTATTATTAGAATCAATATAAGGAAAACTGCTTGGTAAATAAGCCAAAAATCAATTTCTTATATTTTAAAATGGTATAAAATCACATCAAAATAGGATAGGGACAAGGTAGCTGCTGATGAAGCTCTGAAGGGCTTGTGATCTATTGGATGTCTAGGGGTGTCCAAAAGGCCCAAATGGCCATGGGCCCGACTCGATACAGGTCCGCCCCGGGTGTTGGCCCTGCTGGACAGGGCTGATCCGGGTTCAGGGCCAGACCAGGGCCCCTTGGTCCGGCCCGGCTCGGTCCGAGTTTTAAAGAAGGCGTCATGGCTTCCTTAGTGGTCTATGCTCTGCTATCCAATGTCACCCATTAAAAATCCATTCATGGAGATGATTAAAAAGTGTGATGATATAAATAAAGGATTGATCGATCGAAGAGATCTCAATCTCGTATACTTTATATCAACGATGTTGGCGTCATGGCTTCCTTAGAGGTCTCTCGTCGCCGCTGACTCTTTGGTTGTTTGGTGTACTTGGTGGTGGTGGTTCTCCTCATCCTCTATGGGCTATGGGGATCCAAGCTGGACACGCTCTTGGCGGTGGCGTTGTGCCGTGACCGTTCCCGCCTCGTCGCCAACGCCATCCGCCAACGCCACGCTCTCACCGAGGCCCACGCGGCCTACGCTGGCTCCCTCCGCTCCGTTAATGCCCTCCAAAGCTTCCTGCTAAAGTCCAAGCCCTCCCCTGACTCCTCTCTCTTCTCCCTCCCCACCCACGCCAAATCTGACCCCACCACCCACCGCCACCATCACGACCACCACCACCCACCACAACCACCACCACCCCTCTGAGCCCCACATCTAATGCGAGCCCAACTCCGACCCCCGAGTCGGACGATGGCATGACATCTCTCCCTTCCACTCTAGCAATGCCTTCCCTGTTCAAATCCACTACGCCAAGCACCGCTTGATGGCCCCCTCCGTCACCTACCAGCATCTACCCAGGAGCCCCGAAGTCGTCCATTATGGCGAAGCCGCCGAGCCCTACCCGTCCTCCTCCTCCTCCGCCTATGGCTATTGTAAAAACAATGATTTTTTATTTATTTAAAAGAACCGGACCGAGTTCAGCTCGATCTGGTCCGGTCCAGTCTGGTCTTCAAGCTGGTCAGGGTCATTTCAAGCTGACGAGGATCATATCTGAGACGGACCGGTTGGAAAGCCTATTGGACCGGGCACTGTCCCGCCATCGGTTCGGATGATCACTGGGGCCGGACCGGGTATCGCCTCCAACCCGCCCGGCTCGGTTGGACGCCCCTATGGATGTCTACTTCTTTCATGATAGAAATTAGAAACAACTTCTCTCTTTCTCGCTGGAGGTTTCTTGGACACCAAACCACAAGCAAGAAGAGCTCGAGGTCTCGGTAGCAATGGCGTCGTCCTCTGAGCCGTCTCCCTCCGACGCGGAGCGGGAGGAGATGCTCGATCGCATGCTGACCCGCTTAGCCCTCGCCGACGATTCCCATCTCCAACCCCTCCTCTCAAAGATCCTCCCTTACTCTATCTCCTCCCTGTCCTCCGTATCCCCGTCCATTCGCAAGATGGTATTTTTTTCCGGTTTAGTTGCTTCGTCTAGGGTTTCGAGTTTGGAATTGAATGTTTGGGTTTTGGTGATAGGTAATGGAGATATTGACTCATGTGAACAAGAGGGTGAAGGACCGCTCGGAGATTGGATTGCCTATGGCGGAGTTATGGAGTACGTATAAGGAGGCCAGTGCTTCGCCAATTGTTAGGAACTTTTGTATCGTGTACATCGAAATGGCTTTTGATCGGTTACCAGCAGAGGTTGGTACATGATTTCCGGCTTTTTGTTATCCATTTTGGAATAAATTTGGAATGTTTTAGTCATTTGGCTTTTATCTATTGTTATGTTACAGGATAAGGCAAATATGGCCCCAGAGTTGTTGGAGAATATCTCCAACCGTCCAGTTCAACACCAAGATATCATCTTGAGGATTGTGACAAAGGTAATTGAATGAACTAGCCTCACTTTGTTTCAATTGGGACCATGCTGTTATTCAATTTTCCTCAATCTAGGGGGTGATTCTGGTTAGCATAGGATGTCTAACTTGTCACTAGGATCCTTATTTGGTTGTCAAACTGCAACAATTGTAATTTGGCATGTCAAGTGGGTTTCTTGGATATATCCTTTTGAAGTTCTTGCTTCCTTAACTTGCTCCACAGCCATTTCGTTTCTTCCCCATGCGATGCTCTATAGAAATCCCATCACCAACAAAATTTATGATTTATTTGTTCCTTGGTTGATTATGTTTTATCACTTTAAACGGTCTCAAAATTCAGATTTATTACCCTATTTGTTTGTTCTTTATAGTAAAAAAAAACATACGCTAATCTTGTCTTTGGTCCTTAAATTTGCCTTTGTGTATTGCGAGCTCCGTCTAAATTGTTTTATCAAGGAGCACCATGTAACTTACTTCAGAGACCGGGGGTCCATTCCTGCTTCCCTGACTGTTCTTCACGTCATGAGAGCTCTCTTAATATTGGAATTAGGTCATTGGTGAATGTCATTCAAGTCGAGTTGATGAATATATCGGAGCAAAGTACAGAGCATCTGGAGTTGGCAGGGATGGACACCTTTTTATCGAGTTCTGTCTCCAGGTTATGTTATATCAACCACTATTTCCTGGGTATGTTCTCTAGATGCTGAACTGCAGACTTATTTTTTAGCCTTGCAATTGTTGATGTCGTGTTCTCTCTAGCGTTGTTGCCTGCTCCCCAGGGCTTTCAATTACTCAAGCCGATCGTGTTACTGGAAAGCTTCCATTGGGAGGTGATGCCCTAGTGATGAGAAAGGTATGCTCTTTTCCCTAGGGATTTTTTCTTTCTTTGGGGATTAGTAGCCTGGAGGATATGCTATTGCTCCTATTTATAATATCTTCCGCAGATGGGGATTCTAAATGTTCTGGAATCTATGCATCTTATGGCTGAGCTTGTGTATCCTATTTATCTGGCTGCATCTTCCGACAGGTATCTGACTTTATTTATGCTTTCAGAAATAAGATTTCTATAATCTAGCTTACTACTTTCGTCCTCCACTGTTGATTGGTTTGTTTGATTTTGATTTTTGTTCAAGTCAAGAGCCCATCGTCAAGAGAGGTGAGGAGCTCTTAAAACGCAAAGCAGCAGGTGTCAACTTAGATGATCGTGATTTGATAAAAAAACTATTCTTGCTGTGTAATGGTACGTATTTATGTTAGTTTCATAGTTACATATTGGATTTATGTCATTTCCATCCGGTATGCATGCTTTATGCCCTTTTCTACTTCGACCATGACTTCTATGTGTTGTATTGGGTCCGCTCTAAGGATTTTAACTTGCATGACCTAATTTAAGTGGATAAAAGGGTGCTCAACGTGCATATTTGTGGATTAGGTAAACTAAGTTGCATTATGTTCCAAGTTTTTGAGATAAGGGTTGATAGTATATTAATTGTCTATAACCAATCTCTCTCCTCCTTCCCTTCTCTTCTCCCTCGATCTCCTTTTCTATCTCTTGCCTACAAACAGGAACACTTCATGTGTATTTTACAATTCATGCATTACCCTAACTACTCGTATTTGCATTGTTAATCCATATTTTTGCTTGTTGATCTTGCTGCATATACAATATATAACCTGGATAACATCTTGACATCATATATGAGCATGCATATGATTTCTTGTCATGACTCTTTCTCTGGTTCTCTCTTTGTTTGCCTCTCTTACTATGTCTTTGGATGTGCTACATATGCTATTATATTTTGATCTGCTAGGGAAAAAAGGATCGAGTGCTTTCATTGCTTTTCTGCAGTAGTACCTTCTTCTTCATGCAGTTAAGCACCATGTTTTTTGTATTCAAACATTCTTCCTTTCCTTATGGCGGATGCAGGTACTACTGGGGTTGAAAACGTAGCTGCAGAAACCAAGGTGACTCCTGGGAATCCGGGTTTGCGTGTGCGCTTGATGTCTGTTTTTTGCCGCTCGATTACTGCAGCAAATACTTTTCCTTCAACATTGCAATGTATCTTTGGCTGTATTTATGGTAATATGGTGTGCTAATGCCCATCTGTTCTAAGCTCCATGTACTCTTTTCTCCAGTTACATCCATATGTCATCTGTTGATGTACCAAGTCTTACTTTAATATCATTTGCATGATGGGACCCGAGGCGATTTACTTCGTTCTTGTTACCGCAGTTGGTTTTGGTTATGTTTCTGGATGCATGGGAAAAGTAAAGAGCATGAATTGCCCACAGTTCTTTTGCTCTTCAACATAATTTACCTCATTTTTGTGTGACATCCCTTATGCTAATAATCTCTCTTGACATGGTTATGTGTTGTGTCAGTTGCAATGGATTTTAATTTAAAGTTCAACATGTAGTTCAATCACTTTCCTTCTGATATAAATCTTCTTTAAATTGAACAGCTAAATTATCTCATTATTTGCTGTTTTCTTTTAGGGTTTTCAGCCTTTGACATGATTCTGCCTGTCTCTTGGTGTTAGTCCGATTGATGATTTCACCTAGTTTCTATTTTGAAATTTGTGTAGGTGCATTTTTTCTTGTGTTCGCTCTTATTTGTGGTGTGCTTTTCTTTTGTCTATGACTACAAGCCTGATGGTTTTAGTGAAGCTACGAGAATTGATTCTGTTTACAACTCTATTTCTGCAATTTTACCTCCCCTTGTTGGCCTTTTGAATTCTCTTCTTTATTCCAGGTTAGGGACTTCATCTTTTCTTTCCGTGGCAAATTTCCTTATTGAAATTCACCTTCATTGTTACCCTGATAAATTTTCAATCTCAAATCTACTTTTAGTCTTTATTTGTTGGATGCTTCTCTTGATATTGAACTGTTTTATTGTTCTGATAACATTAGGATATAATACAACAAAATTTTCTACCCAACGTAAATGGTTGATCTTGTGCCTGAAACATTCTCTGGATAAAAGCTCGAGGAGGAAAGTTTTGACACTGCTTGTTTAACTCTTCGCTTGTCTCAACACACTAGTTTAAAGCTATCTACCATCTTTCCAAGTTGGTAGCATAAATAAAGTGCTTCATGGTTTGCTGCATTTTTAGTAGGTGATTGGGAACTATTGAAAACTTTATGTAGATAAAGTAGTTAGAACTTAGAACAAAGTAAAACGGAAATCTCTGTGAAAATGTTCTTGTATTCTGGAATTGTCTATAAATAGCTTTTGAATTATCTCTTAATAAACCAACCTGCCAAAGTAATGGGTTTTCTACTAATGCACATAGATTGTTACTGGTTACAATTTAACTTAGAAAATAATAATTGCATTGCGGTTTGGATCTCAAGCTTGGTGCCAGTGGCATAAATGGTACTGCTGACGCAGTATTATGTACAACCTTATTAAGTGTAGTGACAACCGAATTCCAGCTGTTGCTTGAAGGCATGCTTTCCACAGGCTGTTATGCCTCCAGATTTTGAGAAGAGAGGGAACTTTTTGGGAGGTTATCGCTGAAGCGAAACATATAATTCCTGCTCAATAAGGCTAATTATACACTTCTGGATGATCTGAGTTGCTGGATTTTGTTTGCAGCATTTGTTAAGATACTTTTGCTTAACTCACTGCTTGTGTATAATTTGGTGCTGTTGAAAATATGTGCAACTTCAAGATGTTATCTGTGACTGCACTTGACAGAAAGCTTATCGTTCATTCCTTTCCGTTAGGATTCTCTTGTATTGATTTTGGATGTTTCTTTTCACTGGTGCCATAGTTTTTCTCCTGCTCTTTCTGCAGTTTTAGTCATTAACCTGTACGGTCTTATAAAATTATTGAGCATTTTCTCCCATCAATTTTGAGTAATTCTGCCTTTATTTTGATAGCATTCTTTAAACTTTTGAATGTGATAGGAAGTGGGACCACTTCACGATTGAAGCAGCTTGGGATGGAATTCACTGTTTGGGTGTTTAAGCATGTAAGATTTATGCTCCATATGGAAGTTTTGGGCTTTGTTTTTGATTTACTTGTTACCAGTACGAATTGGAATCTATTCCATGTACAGCCATGCACTTGTATTTATCAGGATTTGGGAAACCTTACCAGATTAACTTGTGAGCCGAACGAGTCAAGTTGACCTGAATGTTATCCAAGCTGATCAGATATGAGACTTGGTTTTGGCATGTCTAGGGTGTGTTCACAAATAGGGCATGCTGATCAGCTACTAGTCTTACCTTTTTCTATGATTAAGTGTATCATAGGGGAATATTTTTGAGATTCTCCTGTTTACATGTTCCTCCTACAGGTTTTTTGCACTTTGTTTCTATTTCCGGTGGGAAAAGAAATATTGCTTGCTCATTGCTTCATATATTTCCTGCAGGCTGTAATGGATCAGTTGAAGCTTATGGGCCCTGTTATCTTGAGTGGTATATTACGGTCTTTAGATGGTTCTTCCGTCACAGAAACAGGTACCTGTTTATCCTCTTTCTTCGTGTTACTGTTACTTAACAGTTGCATCGGAAGGTAGCGAATATTCCATCTTGTTATTTGCGAAGGCTTCTAAGAACTATTATGATTGTTTATTCCCCTTAATTTTCAGATTCACTCGCTAGGGATGTCAAAAGCTTTGCCTTTCAAGCAATTGGTTTGCTTGCGTCCCGTATGCCTCATCTTTTTAGGCATATTTTCTGCCCATGATACTTGTTGGTTGGATCAGTTCTCTTGTGCTTTGCTAATGACAGCATATAATTGATACAAATATCTTGTCTTTTCACCAGAGACAAGACCGATATGGCTATTAGACTCTTCACTGCTTTGAAATATGAAGATCAGTTTCTGCGTCTCACTATTCAGGAATCAGTCACTTCTCTTGCTATGGCTTACAAGGTATATCTTTGTCGCCAGGCTCTTTAAAGTTAAAACCCATTCTTCTTTTCGTATTGTTGAGCTGATATGACAGAAAGATGGTGGCTGCAAATCTGTTAGTTGGGATTTCCTTTTTGGCTATATCCTGCTGCGGCTCTTTTCAGTTCCCTACTCAGGCTTGTGTTTTTGCTTGGACATCATATGTGTAATCTATTTCTGAAGGTCGACATTCTGCATTGTCATAGCCATGTAAACTTGCTGGCATATTTAGTTGCTGTCTCATTTCAAAAGCAAGCTACTTATACTATACAGATCACCATTTGATTGCACAGTCCATTCTTCGAACCTGGTCATAGTGATGGTCATTGCTTTTGTGTGATTATTCGGGATATGATAGATTATCTTAACACATAACAAAATATTTGCTGTAGTATATAGTATATACTATATTCAGTTTGTTAAATTAGTCTTCCCTCTTGGTATTATTTTTTACGATTCGTCATTTTTGTGAGTTAAATTATGCTAGTTCTTTGGATACTCGAAATTTGTTGGCTTCTGAACTCACACACACACACACACACACACACACACACAACACAAGACACACACGGAGCAGGCATTTCAATGCTCTCTTCTTACAAACAAAATTATGATGCAAATCTTAATATTGAAATGATATCACAGTGCCACCAATATGAATCTTCCTTGTACATCGATGCTCTCTTGTAGGAAGTGAACTTATGATGCAAATCTTAAGTTTGATTTTGTTATACTCACATAAGTTTTTGGATTTAAGACTTATGGACCCAAAAACTTTTAACATCTGATGTTGCTACCAAATTGTTTACTTAAGTCAGAACCTGTAGGTAGAAAAAAATTAATATGTTGGTTGAATTCTAAAGGGATATAATCTTGCATTAATTGGAACTGAAAATTATCTTGATTCTTCTGCTCATTTTGGTTCTTCTTTTCCCTCTGGTGTTGGTTCTGAAACTCTTAATGTCTCTAGCAGACACTAGAGCTCAGATTGTGAATGCCTAAATTGTTGCTTTTTTTAGCATCTCTCCGTTTAACTTGTGTTAGTTCCTTACTGGTGTCAAAGTTTCTGTGAATCTGAAGCCTTCCTTTGATATTTTTCGAACGAACATTAGGATGCTCCAGTTGCAGTCCTCAAGGATCTGGAGGCACTTCTGTTGGAAACTTGTCAAGTGGTAAGATATCTAGTCACCTGTATTTTTTATCATGACTGTATAAGGAATGTTTAGTGTGCTAGCTGTTTTTATTGTCTAATGTTTGGTTCTTAGGTTTTAAGTAAATGAACAGGCTAAATTGTATTGGGTTATTTACTTAGTAGAACTATGCTTAACCAACAGCTTCAGTCTCTCCATTCGTTTTATTCCATTTCTGATGATAATTTCTCATATGAATTCGTAATAGGAACAAAGTGAGGTTCGATTTTGTGCTATGAGATGGGCAGCTTCCTTATTTGATTCGCAGCATTGCCCAAGTCGGTACATATGCATACTTGGGGCCGCAGACTCTAGGCTGGACATCAGGTTACTTTTCCTAACCATTTATAGTAGAAAATTTTGGGGCTTGTCATCCATCTCGAGCATTTTTAATTTTAATTTAGTGTTTTGGATTATCGTTTCTTTCTTGGTACGATTAAATCCATATACCAGCTTTTTCTTAGAGGCACAATTGTTGGTTTTATGACTGCATGCCTATCTACTGGAATTATAAGTACCTATTGAAAATACAATTGCTTTATGGTTTTTTATCCAAGTCCTTGAGTTTTTTATGCATCTTGTTAGTCATACTTATTCAATCCTGTTCTCAAGGCAATCTCATGTGAATGCCCCATTTTCCTCTGATGAATAATTATTGTTGGCCACTATGCAAGGTTTCTTTTGGTTTTGGTATTACAGTTACTAACACTCAGGTTTTTTAATTTGTCTCTTGCAATCTGGTTGCTAACTGTTAGTTATGTCCTTTTACTTCCCTATGTGCGGATGAAGATCAAAATGCCATAAAAAATTGCTCCTGGCTATTGAACTGTAATGTTCATGCATATTTATTCATACTAATAAATTTAGCTTTGTGTTCTCCAGAGAAATGGCCCTTGAAGGTCTTCATCTGATGAAGAATCAGGAGCTGCTATTAAATGCTCTTGAGGAATTTAAGTATCCTCAGCTAAGTATGATGCTTGATTATATCTATAAGCAACAACCAAGACTGTTTGAACCCACTGAAACGAGGGAAGAAAACCTTCTGTTTCAATCAAAAACATACATTGCCATGATCAAGTTTTTGATGAAATGTTTTGAAGGAGATTCCGGCACAGTTGATTCTGAAGTGGAAGCAGATAATTATGATTCCCAATTAATAAAACTGTGCTTTCTATTAGAACATGCTATGGCATTTGAAGGATCTGTGGAGCTTCATGCCACTGCCTCCAAGGCATTGGTGGAGATCGGTTCTCGTTCACCTCAGGTTACCCTTTTTTCCTGTAACTTGTTGTTATTCATTTACATCTGTTATGTCTAATTTTTAACATGTTTCATTTGCAGTTTGTAGCATCACGCTATGCAAAGCGTATTTCTTGGTTAAAGCTACTTCTGGTTCATATCGATTCTGACACTCGTGAATCTGTGTCACGTTTGCTCGGAGTTGCTTGTTCTGCCATTTCTGCTTCAGCTGCATCTGCTCTTATATTGGAGCTTCTTTCATCAATTAGTGGAAGTAAAAATATAAGGTTTGTGTCCAGGAATGGTAAATAATAATGTGATTCTCAAAAGCTTCTCAGATTATAGTAAATGGTTGGAAATCATGCAAAAGTTAATGCAGATACGAAAATCATTATGGAGCTTTGTGTGCCATAGGATTTGTGACAGCAGAATGTGTGAAAGAGATGCCTAGGGTAAGTAACTGCTCTACATACTATTATTCCTCTCCATATTTGACTTGCCTTTGTCTATTGGCTGCTCCTGCGAGCACTGCTTTTGTTTATGGATATACTATCGGAATTACAACTTTAATGGCATTGGTTTCAGTTTCAATTGTTTAATTGCTTCAACTTCCGGCTAGGTTGCTTGATTGATCTTAACTTCTAGTCTTCTAGATATTTTTAGGGATTAAAGATATTTTACACTTGAAGTGTGAACTGCTTCGTCATTTCCAACTTGAAATCAAATATGTGAAGAATAAACAGACTGTGTCGAAGAAGACTACTTGTGGATATAACTTTCTAATTCTTTAATCTTTTTGTTTTTTTTTTAACAAAATGATGGTGGTAGTTTTTTATTAGTCTGTGTTGTTTGTGCATGTTTTGTATTACATGTACTTCCATAAGCATCTATATGTTACCCTTGCTTTAATGTTTCTATCAACCCATTTCTTCGCATAATCATATGCCCTCGCAATAAGCTGCCTGACTTCATCTTCTAACTTATAATTGTTTGACTGTTTAACGTCTTGGCATTCAGATTTCCAAAGTTTCCATAATCACCTTCATGTCACCTCAAAAAAAAATTTCATTCCCTACTATTATGCTCTCATGCTATGTTCTTCCTCCCCCTTTTATCTGCTTTATCCATTGAAAGGCTGCAAAACATGTGGGTAATCAAATTAGTAGGTCATAAGGCAGATGAAAATCCTTTTCATTTTCGTTGAATGAGGTGATGCCAATTGAATTGTTTTTCTAAGTATATTTGCAGAACTGACTTACTGTTTATCCACTTTAGTAAAGTTCAATTCATATGCTGAAGCATTTCAGATGGTAGCTGCACATTTACTGCTTTCAGGTTTAGCCAAATTCTAAACTTTTGTGCAACATGGGAGCATCTTGGCTAGTTTGTCCTACATTGATTGATGTTTGAAGGTTTGTCCTACATTGATAGATGTTTGAGGCATGGATTTCCATACCGGCCGGTACTGTGCGTACCGGCCGGTTTTTATCGTACCGGTGGCCAAGGATTGCCGTGCCGACCGGCAACCTCAGTGCCAGTCGGCAAATATCAAGCCGGTAGGATACCGGCTCGATATCTTGAACCGGCTCTGACTAAGTAGGTTTCGGCCTTGAGCCGACCGGCACCGGCCGGTGCCGGTCGATACACCAGTTTGCCGGTCGGCAAATGGCTGGTGCCGGTCGGCAACAGGCTGGTGCCGGTCGACAACAGGGGAGGGGGGGAGGGGAGGGACTGAATCAGAGGATGGGAGGGGAGAGGAAAGGAGAGAGGAGAGAGGAGAGAGGAGAGAGGAGAGAGGAGAAGGGAGGACTTACCGTTGCCGCCGCTGTCGCCGCCGCCGCCGCACGCTGAGGGGAAGGGAGGGGAGGGGAGGGGAGGGGAGGGGAGGGAGGAGGGAGGAAGGACCCGCCGGGAGGGAGGGGAGGAGAGGAGAGGAGAGGGGAGCATAGGGTTTCGGCACATAGGGAATAGAAAAATTACATAAACTACCCCTATCAACATATCTTCAAATCCGTTTCGGCACAAAGGTCGATCCCCGCCGGGGCGTTGCCCCGACCCCGTCAGCTCTGCGTAGTGCGTCATGGTTGGATCCGGAATGCTCAAAGATCCCAAAAGATCTCCAAATCAATGTAGAACATCATATATCTGGTCAAAACTCCGTGCCAAACAATAAATATGGTGTGCCAAACATCTAAAAGTTCGTGCCTGACTGTGCCAGACCGTGCCGGTGGCAAGTGCCGAGTGCCAGCGGAACGGCAATCCTTGCCGGTGGCTAATCGGGACGGTTTTCTCCCCCGGATCGGATTAGGGGGAGACCGGAAGTGTACCGGCCGGTTTGGATACAAACCTGAGGAAGTGAGGTGAAGGAGAGGGGGAAGCAAATAGCCAAATTACATAATACAATGACGGCCGTCCATATACACCATCATATCCTAAGGTTTCAGCACATAGGGTATAGAAAATTATATAAACTACCCATATCAACAGATCTCCAATCCATTTTTTGTTCCGGGGGTGCTGCCCCCGAAGACCCCCGCCGGGGCGCTGCCCCGTGCCCCGTGCCCCGCGACCTGACCGGTCAGGTCGATCCCCGCCGGGGCGCTGCCCCTGACCCCGTCAGCTCTGTGTAGTGCGTCATGGTCGGGTCCGGAACGATCAGGCTCCACAAACTCAACAAGGAAGAGGGAGGGGAGAAAGAGCGGAAAATGTATTAAGCTATTATAAATGTAGGAAAATGGAAATGTAGAAAAATTAAAAATAATTGTAAAACTATTATAAATGTAGGAAAATGTAAGCTATTGCTTATTTTTCATGTATTGTATTATATTACTTTGACAACTTATCACTCTGCTTTCATATAAGGAATGCCATTTGGCTAATTAGAGATATTGAATACAAGTGAATATCAACTTTAATTGTTAATTACATTAATTAGCTTCAATATATTTCAAATCAAATAAGAAACGAGTGAAAAACACCCTAAAAGAAGCCAAACCAGCCTTTCATGACCGGTTTGGATGCGTACCAGTCCGGTACGCACCGTACCGGCGGTACGTACCGTACCGGTGGGTGGCCGGAACGGCGCGTACCACCGGGACGATAATCCATGGTTTGAAGGTTTGTCCTAATCCAGATGATAGATGGGACTTTGGGGCTGGATAGCATCACTAATGAACATGTGACATGCAATTGTGTGGTTTTTAACCTGTGCCACCACGCACTCTAGTAAATCCTTATTCATTTCGGCATGAAATGAGAAAGCAAATTTCGCTATTGCTGAAAGTTATAGAAACACAAAGCACCTGTTTTTTCCATGTAGGATCTCAATCAAATTCTGTGATGGTTGTTGCTTGAGTCGATTGTTGTACTGTGGCTACAGCCTATTTTGATTTCTTACATTTGCTTGTTTGGTAGTTTTCAAGGCATAATACGTTAGATACTCTGTTCTCGGGATTCTTATATTCTGGTATGCATTGCTCAAGTATGCGTGACATTGGACGTGCTAAGACCAAAGCTGTCAGTTAAGATCACAAAGAGGGTAAAAGAGATTGGTTGTTCCTTTTTTCTTAATGCACGTGTTGTATGTGTTTGCTTATTTGTAAACTGGAGCATAATAAGCATTCAGTCATATCATTCATTATCTGGTTATCTGACTTATGCTGCATATTGACTCAGGCAAAAGAGCATTAATTTAGATCTAGATTTCCATCTCTGCATCAATATTTTCAAGCACATTTTAGCTAATATATGTGGATTAACTACTGCTTGCAATTAGCAATCTCCAATACTGTTTGCAGCAATAACTTACAGTCTTGCAGATCTCTGAGGTGTTGTTGGAGAGCATAATTAAACATCTCGTAAATGTGGTGGAGTCAGAAAGTGCAGCACTAGCTTCAGTTGCAATGCAAGCACTTGGCCATATTGGTCTTCGTATTGCATTGCCTTCATATGTTCATGATGCTAATTCAGGTGCTTATTATAGGGAAATGAAATAATAACTGTTTGTATGTTGTCTATGATATTTTTTTGATTGATGTTTTGATGCAGATGGAACAAAAAACTATGCTGCAGTCGGTATATTGGAAAGTTTGAAGCAAAGGTTGGCCAAGCTACTTTCTGGAGATGAAGTCAAAGCATCCCAAAAAATTCTTGTTTCTCTGGGTCATATGTCGGTGAAAGAAACATCATTCTCAAACCTAAATTTGGCTCTTGATCTGATTTTCAGTCTATACCGTTCAAAGGTAGGTATATGTGTTTGAAAAAATTGGGAGCATTTTTTCCTAACAAACTGCTCAAAAGAACCAGTACTTCATATCATTGCATGTCCAGTGTTACCCCAATTTTATCTTTAAGTTACGAACTTTCAGGCTGAAGATGTTCTTTTCGCTGCTGGAGAAGCTCTATCTTTTATATGGGGAGGAGTGCTTGTTTCAGCAGATGCGATACTCAAATCAAATTATAGTTCCCTTTCCCAGAGTTTTAACTATCTTAGTGGTGAAATGTCCCCATCAGTTTTAAAATGTAGCTCGAGTAGTTTGCCAGAGAATGACATTTTTGACAAATCACGTGTCATGGTTAGAGATATGATAAGGAAAAAGCTTTTTGATGAACTTCTCTACAGTAGTAGAAAAGAGGAGCGTTGTGCAGGTGCTGTTTGGCTGGTATCATTGACTATGTATTGTGGTCATCATTCAAAGATACAGCAACTTCTGCCGGATATTCAGGTTTGCCTTTAATTATGGCTTTTGTCGTCACCCCCATCTATTCTCCTTGTACTTGCATTATCTTGACACTTACATATGTATACCTTGTTCTAACATAATATCATAGCAAAGCAAGATTCTTTGCTATGAAGTGGTTCATGCAAAATTTTGATGAATTCTCTAGTATTCGCTCTTAGTCATCCAATGCCTAGATCAGTGGTTGATGCACATGTTGAAACATACCAGCATGGACATGGCATGATACATGTATCGAAGTAGATCTCATGCTGATACATGTGTTAGCCAGAAGAGCTTCGTGCTGCTGATATAAGGTTTGTGCCAAGTGCGGCACGTATCATGCCAATTGATGGCTTATATCTGTGCTTTATAGATCATGAAAAAAAAAGAAATATAGTTGTTCAGAATGTTACTGCAAAATAGCCATTTAATTTGTTGTACCACCATCTAGAAATAGCACAGGTTTCACTGATGCACCTGGTTAGTAAGAAGTCAAACTGCTTAAGTGAACCGACTTTGTTTGATCATTTAGCAATGGTTTATAGTTTTCAATTCTACAGACATCACTTACGAAGGACTTAATATAACCACCCTGCTTTCCTAAGCAGTATATTGAAGTTTAGCGCATGCATATCAGCCCTCACAAGTAAATTAGGGATGCCGTTGTATTTATTTATTTTTTGTCGTTCCCTTAGCAGGGATTCGCTTTAAGTTCTGTAAGTGCTATTAAAACCTTCATTCCATGTAATTGACTCCTGATGTGCTCACTAATTTTGGTTGCATAGTGGAGTGATTATCATCTGGGAAAATCTGATGAAATTGGATGAATAGAATATTCAAGCGACAACAAAAGTCTTTCTAAGAACTTCTTTGTGGCCTCAATTACTTCTTATTCAGCTCTCTTTTTCTTCTCTTTTTTTCCCCTTGTTCATTGTCTCTACTTCAACCTGTATGTGGATCTTGACACTAGGAGTTTTCATGAATCCATTTTCAAAGAATAAAGCAATGATTAAGTGTTAAAGCTAGTGGACTCATTTGAGGTTTTAGTTTTCTGACAACCCTGCTGAATTATGAAAACCTTTGACCCCGTAAAACCATTTGGACGTTGTATTCATGACTGTCAAATGCTTATCATTTTTGTTCATTTTGCAGGAAGCCTTTTCTCATCTTCTTGGTGATCAGAATGACCTAACACAGGAGTTGGCATCCCAAGGCATGAGTATAGTCTATGAACTTGGTGATCTATCGATGAAGCAGGACTTGGTGAACGCTCTTGTAAATACGTTAACTGGTTCAGGAAAAAGGAAAAGAGCCATCAAGGTGTGCGAGTCCATCTTCTCTTTCATACTTCTCCTATGTTTAGACAGCAGCTAAAATGATTAAACTCACACCTTACAGCTGACAGAAGATTCTGAAGTATTTGAAGAAGGCGCTCTTGGGGAGAATATCAATGGTGGAAAGATTAGCACCTATAAGGAGCTTTGTAGCCTAGCAAATGAGATGGGACAACCTGATCTAATATATAAATTCATGGATCTAGCTAATTATCAAGCTTCTTTGAATTCTAAGAGGGGTGCTGCTTTTGGTTTTTCTAAGATAGCAAAGCAAGCCGGGGACGCCCTCCAGCCATATCTACGTCTATTGGTTCCCAGGCTCGTTCGCTACCAGTATGACCCTGATAAGAATGTCCAGGTATTAATGGTTCTATTATTGTGGTATTAATTCTCAGCTGTGCGTATGTTTTCCTTGCATATTGTACTTGTTGAATTTCTGTTCAATAAGAACTTAGTTAGCAGATAGTAATCGGATGTGATCACCATTTCACCTCTTTTTCCACTTCTTTGCCTAGAAATGAACTGTTTTTTTAACTTTTTGGAGGTCTCAGTTCTTCATCTTCAGACCTTTGATCTTGACTTGATCAATGAATTGTCAATTCATCTAGATGTAGGTTTGAGCTTTCCCCTGTAAAAGGGGAAGAAACCAATAGCCATGATTATAAAGCTTTTAACAGAATAGGAATTATCTATAGGCTATTCGAGGGAGTAGTCTCCTTGTTGCATTGTGTGTGCCTCCTGGCACAGTATGTGTATTGACACGGGATGTCTGCCGAAGGCATGACATGTCAGTAACACGGGTACCGTTGGGCTGTTGACAATATGCATAAACGAAGTGACTTGGACTTGAGAAAGTGCCATCCAAGTGCTACAGGATTGCGTGCATGTTTGGACCATAAAGTATTCATCAAATTCCCTATTTGGAATTTTATTATAGTGTGTTGCTGAATGAAGGCAATAATGATAATATCTGTCTCAGCATGCATGCTGATCTCTTGGCTCTGCTTTGGCATGGCTATTTAAGTCCCAAATCATAATATGTAATTGAAGTTTGGACTCGTTGGTTTTGGGACTTAATGTCTGCTACAAGAAAGTAAAGGCCAAGCAACACGAATGCTTCCATTAGTGCTAACAAAATCTAGCTAATCAAGAAACACAACCTAAACAACAAAAATGAAGCACCGGCTTTGGATTTTTGATTGATAGGTAGAGAGAACCGTAGGAGGTACCGACTCCCAATAAGACAAGCAAGAGAAGACAAGAGAAGGAGAAGAGAGATCATAACTTAAAGGGGGGGGGCAGGGTAGGGATTTTTCATGAGCATCACGTGACGGAATCATCATTGCCCTTTGATATGCACTGTCCTGTCGTGGAACCTTCATCGGAAGCGTACCACCGTACTGATTCCTCAAAAAAGGAAGAGAAAATACCACAAGAAAAAAAGGAGAGAGACCATAACTTTGGGGGTAGAGAGATAGGTTTTTTAGGAAGGGAGTCATCGGCCTTTGAGGTCCGCCATCTCATCATAGAGCCTTCAACAAAAGTGACTTACCGCTATTGGCACCGGTCTGAGAATGATGGAAACCCTCAAAATCCTAGAAGCATCAATTGGTTAAATAAAGCCCTTAGGTTGCGTTTGGTTCGGGGGTAAGAACGGGGTTTAGGGGGTTAACCCCACTTTTACCTCACTTTTTACCTAAACACTAAAATAAGGATAAAGGGGTTACCACTATTCCACCTACCTCATTCCTCTCTACCTTTTCTTACCCCCATTCTTACCCTCACTTTTTCTTACCCCTAACCCCCCTTAATCCTATTCCCCATAACCCCGAATCAAACGGGGCTTAATGGGTAGTACATCGGTTTCAATAGGGGTGTAATTCGCTCGACGAACAACTCGTGAACAAGCTCGATAACGACTCATTCATGTTTGCTCGGTAAGATAAATGAACGAACTTGAACAAGAAATTTAAGCTCGTTTAATAAACGAACCGAGCTTGAACAGAGGTGAACTCGGCTCGTTAATGTTCGCGAACATGCTCGATTACCCGTTCGTGAACATGCTCGTGAAAGCTCTATCAAGTTTTTGTTTTTAGGTTAAATATATGCTATACTGCATTTGTTCAGTTGCTCTATGTTTCATTATGTATTCATGAACAAGTTCTATTAGCCGTACGCGAACAAGTTCGATTAGATGTTCGCGAAAGAGCTCGTTTACATGAACCGAGCTGAGCTCGAGCCGAGCTCGCCAATACCTTAACGAGCCGAGCTCGCCAATACCTTAACGAGCTGAGTTCGAACAACTTTTGGATAGCTCGTTTAAAGCTCGGCTCGAGCTCTAGCTCGATAAGATGCTTAACGAACGAGCTCGAACATGGTAAAGCTCGGCTCGGCTCGTTTACACCCCTAGGTTTCAGACAAAAAAGTTTTGAAAACTCATTTCCGTATTTCAGGTTTTGAACACGATAGAGCTCAAAAGTCAATCATTGCACACTGCCATGATACATATAAGGTTTTGTGCCAATACTTTTCCCGGCATTCTTATCCTTGCTTGGAACAAATTATATATGCATGTCTAATTGTCTTGTTGAAGTGAGGGTGAGTTGCTTATGCATGCCTGCTTATTTTTCTGAACAGATCTAGTTTGAATTCAAGTGTTATTTCAGTTTAACTTGCCCTGGTCCTATTAGGTAACACAACTCATGTACTCAGAACCCACACTCAATCCTTTGAATCTGCTTTCGTCTCAAACGCTAAATTTGTTTTTATGCTTCCAAGAGCTTCCTCATCTGGGGTATCTACTGTGCATGCAGTCAGTTTTTCAAGCCTAATAGGGAAAGGTTTTGATGTTTACCAGAAATTTTAAAGTAACTTTCAATATTGTTTTACTGATAAGAGAGCGTACATGGAGGAAAATCAGCAAATTGTATATTAACGTAGTTTACCGATTGTGGTACACATATGTGCAAAGAAGACTCGTGTCTTGTCACATCAGCTATAGGAAATATTCATTTGAAAGAACTTTGTTATTTGGCACTTTGTATGCCACCATTCCATCCAATATGTTATGTGGAACTTGGATTTCCTGTTCCAAACCTTGCTTTTGCATTTCACAAGCAGAAGTTATTGTAGTTTGAATGTTGCACCTAAGACTGAGGCTTGTTCAGCTCCAGATTTTTCATAAGCAGAAAGATCTAGGTTACATGATCCGAAGCTCTAGCTAGCAAGGATTGCCGTGTCGGCCTATGGAGAGAAGTGAGAGGAAAATAAAAAAAGAAGTCAGTGGCAGGCTTAGGCGGCTCTTCCAGCAGAGACGAGGGTGGATTCCGGCGGAGGTGAGAGGAACACCTGCATCGGTGGCTTCCGGGGGCGATCGCGAGAGAGGAGGGCGGGGGCGATCGTGAGAGAGGGGAGAGAGAGAGACCCGATATAGGGTGTAATATATAGGACCCTAAACATAACGGGTTTGGACCCGAAACCGTTATGTTTAATATATAAGATCCTAAACCCTAATAAGTCCCGATGGCCCCTTCTTTCTCCACCGCTGCCTCCGACGATCGATCCCGACTCACGAGTACGCCACTGCCGCCTCCGACGATCGATTCCGACTTGCGAGTACGCCACCGCCCTTCCCCTCCTCTTCCTCTCATTTCTCCTTTCTCCTCATTCTCTTCTTCCTTTTTCTCTTTTTATTTT
Source organism: Narthecium ossifragum (assembly GCA_963920575.1). Taxonomy (NCBI): domain Eukaryota; kingdom Viridiplantae; phylum Streptophyta; class Magnoliopsida; order Dioscoreales; family Nartheciaceae; genus Narthecium; species Narthecium ossifragum. The sequence continues at coordinate 24,312,595 of OY986965.1, forward strand.
CTTTGGTTCCTCTTCTCTTCTCTTTTTCTCTTTTTCTCTTCTTCTCTTCTTCTCTCGCCCTCTTCTTTCCGATCGGCACTGACCTGTTGCCGGCCGGCAACACCATGTATCGATCAGCACCGGCTGGTGCCGATCGGCTCACCTACGAAATCCATTGAGCCAGAGCCGGACCCAAAGCGGGAGCTGCTAAGCCACCGGCTCGAGATTTACCGGGCACCAAGGTTGCCGGTCGGCAAAGGAATCCTTGCTAGGTAGCTTGCCTTTTGGATCCGGTCTGCTCTAACTTTCCAATATGAATCTCTCATGAGTTTTTGAATGTGTTGTTTGTCTACATCCCTCGCGAGTTTAACGCGATTGTGGATGTGATTGCTGGTTCAGCTTGGGCTGGCCCTTTTGGCCCGCCAAATGCTGCCATGTAGATCTCTTTTCTCCCCCCAGCCTCTGGGCTTATCTAATAAAAAAAAACAAAGAAAGAAAAAGAATCTCAAAACCTAGGAACTTTTTTAAGATTCATTTAATAGGCCACATAAAGACACTTAGAGTTGAGGTAAACCTTGACAAAGTAAATTAACTTAAAACATCACAAATGATTGTTTATAAGAAAAACCTACCATAAATAAGAGAAGCAACTAGCATAAGGTGTTCGTTCATCTCTCCAAATGAATGTGCATCAGTTACACATTCTCCAACTGAGATCCTTGCTGGCTGCTCTAAGTCTCAAATCACGCTGACTATAGATATTAAGTTGCATGTGTAAATTCTCTTGGAATGTGGGAACTGTTCTTGTTAATTTTTGGCAGGTTTCAAAATACTGTTGCTTTGCTAACCTATTATCTATAGTTCTTTAGTGTAATATTTTTCCGGGTATTTATTGAATGCAAAAGGACGCAATGGGGCACATATGGAAGTCTATCGTGGCAGATCCAAAGAAAACTATTGAAGAATATTTTGACCTCATTATGGATGATCTGTTGACACAATCTGGTTCAAGGCTGTGGCGCTCACGTCAAGCTTCATGTCTTGCCCTTGCAGATATTATCCAAGGTCGCAAATTTATTCAGGTAATACTGGACTTTATTTCTCTTCATGTGCATGATTGACGTTTGGATATGAAGAGAATTTTTTGAATTTGCCATCCACAGTAGTTAGTTGTAAAACATGTTTTCTTTTCTACACAATTCTTAAATTGCAATCGTTGCGGTCATTCATTCGGCCAGCATGACCTGTTGCAATCGTTACTTTTTCCATCAGGTTTCCAAGCATTTGAAAAGAATATGGACCACAACATTTCGTGCTATGGATGACATAAAGGAAACTGTACGTAATTCCGGGGAGAGTCTGTGCCGTGCTGTCAGTTCACTGACAACTAGGTTGTGTGATATATCACTTACTGCAGCCTCAGATGCAAGTGAGGCAATGAGTATTGTGTTGCCCTTCTTGCTAGTTGAAGGGATTGTGAGTAGAGTTTCCAGCATACAAAAGGCATCCATAAGCATGGTTATGAAGCTTGCAAAGGTTAAGCATCGAGTCTTGTCAGGTTGATAGTTTTGTTACAATAATAAGTGCAGGCGAGCTGTTTGTATTTTGTAGCTATGATTTTTACATTTGTAGTTACATACTATCAACTTCCAAGCATATAGCTTTTTAACAGATTTGGTAAGAACTTACAACCTACTGTTCCTCATAATGTTCATTTTCTGTTTTTAACTTCAAAGCTAGTGCTCACTTCAGCAATCAACATAGGGATGCGGAATGAACCGTCCAACTTCTTACCTTTTGAATGACAAATACATGTGCATTAAAACTTTACCTTGGATTTGGTTTGTCTCATGCCTGATGTTAAGGTGCTTTGTGTGCTGATTCAAATGCATATGAGTTGCATAGAGAGACAAGCAGCGTACAGTCTTCTGGTCTTAAGATCGTAAATTTTAACTTTTAATTATGTTTAATATTGATAAGATTGGATGTAAAAATTGCACCGATTTGAAACTTAATGTTTGAAATGTTAAAACGCTAGAGAAGAATATGGTTTTATACTTGGGTTTGATATACTTTACAATGTCGTAGATATTTGATGTGCATAAAAATTTAGATATTTTCAAGTTTCTCTTGATCTGTGACATTTATGAGAAAAAATTATTTAATGAGTCCCTGTATTTAACAAGATGGGTCAAGGATTGTGTGCCAGTGGCATATGCCATGCGATCTCTGGATGGCACAATCCGTGCTAATCCTCAGCATGAACCTCATGCTAGCGGTACGAAGCTCATCTAAGCTAATACTTGTATTGGGGTCTGTGGCCATACATGTATCATGCCAGTAATTTACATTTTACATGAACAATACATGCAGGTACATGCCAGTATGTGCAAACTGACATGGAAATCACTAGAATGGATTACTATTTGTCTATTTTGATCTTATCATACCATTGTTTTTTGCCACGCATGTATCAGGGTTTTATCCAGCTCCCTAAATAAGAGGCTGAATTTGCGTATGTTGTAACTGCCTATGTTCTCCATTTGGCTTCGTTCTTTGTTTTCACCTTGTAACTTAAAGGTACTTGTGTAGAGAAAAATATGCTTATTGAACTTTTATTTCTTTTCTATTAACATAGTTACACCTATACTTGTTTGTTTTAAATTTCTTATTCAGTGTAATTGAAAATCTCCTCTATTGCAGTGTGCTGGGATTGCTATTCGGCCACATTTGCCTGATCTTATCTGTTGCATGCTGGAATGTTTATCTAGCCTGGAAGATCAAAAGCTCAATTATGTTGAGGTTCATTGAAATCGAAGATGGGCCTTTTATTTCTTATGTTTAATTTTTTCTTTTTCTTTTAGGATGAATAAGGATATGAAGAGGAGATACATCTGCTGATCGCATAGGCATATTGTTTATTGAAGCAATTAGTAGTATTTTTTTATGATACTAACTCTCTTATTCTTTTCGAAACTAGTTGCATGCAGCAAATGTGGGAATTCATACAGAAAAGCTTGAAAATTTGCGAATTGCTGTAGCCAAAGACTCGCCAATGTGGGAAACTCTTGATTTATGTCTGAAAGTGGTTGATACACAAGCATTAGATCCGTTAGTTCCTCGATTGTATCAGTTAATTCGATCTGGTGTTGGTCTTAATACAAGGTAATTTTGGTGCCAATGTGGAGAAAATGATTTCCTGGCTGCAGTTTGCATCTTTCTCATGTTACTTTTGATGAATGATGAATCAATTGCTCATTAATTCTTGCTTTACCATTTAGTATGCATATCTGTTTCTGCAAACAGCGCTATGTTAAGCATATTAGTATGTTGCAAATATAGCTGGGAACGAATCAAGGCCTAAGGACTCTATGGTCATCTAGAATATTTCAAGACCACAAGCAACAAGGATCTCTGATGATGAAAGATTCTGAAATGTTTACATGTTTTCGTTAAGAACTTTCTTAAGTTGGAGAATAGATTAATGTTGGAGCTCTAATCGAACTGATTTTTACAGGGTAGGTGTTGCCACTTTCATTAACTTATTGGTTCAAAAGGTCACTTTGGACATTAAGCCGTTTGCAAGCATGCTATTGAAGCTCCTGTACAATGCCGTTCTAGAGGAAAAGAGTTGTGCAGCAAAGCGAGCCTTTGCAGCTGCTTGTGCTATCATTTTGAAGTTTACAGGGCCATCTCAAGCTCAAAAGTTAATTGAAGACACTGCTGCTCTGTGCTCTGGTGACAGAAATTCCCAAATTTCCTGTGCCATTCTTTTAAAGAACTACACGAATATTGCATCAGAGGTTGTGAGTGGCTACCATGCTGCAATCCTTCCTATTACTTTTATTTCAAGGTTAGTCTAGGACATTTTAGTTTTTTATTTGTATAAATTGTGATCCCTGCAATATTTGCTGCAGTTCCCACAATGGACTAAACTGAAGCTCGATTAGGCCATGAAGCTTGAATTGCCATTTTAGAAATTATGGCAGGAAAGGATCTAAAGCCAGAGAAATGTTTATAAAACTCAAAACATACTCTAATAGGAATATCTAGTTCCAAAATAATTTTGGGCATTTATTTTTATTTAACTCCATCCCCATGTGGAAGCTCCCCGAATAAAAATGTTTCAGGCTTTTTCAGAAAGATACCAGGTGTAATGATTTCTTGTACTTTTAAGTATGTCTCTGAAATCTAATTGTATCATGTTGTACTGCTCATGAAGTCTCTGCAAGGTCTTGAGTAGGTTTCTTGTTGATTTGGAGTTAGCTAAAAACTTTTCTTCCCTACTTGATGTTTTGCTATTAATGTATGTCTCAGTATCTTTGTTGACTAATTAAGTATAATGCTTCACCAAGACTGATGGCCGTCATCCTGACACTGCCCATGCGAAGGCGTAATAAGTTCAATGAACTCTACGACTTCTATATGAATATAAGAGTGATTCCATTATTTTTACATGCACTACTCCCATATGCATGTTCATATGTTTGTTAGGTATTAATCCAACTCTTATGCAGGTTTGAGGATGATAAGGACATTAGTACCTTATTTGAGGAGCTCTGGGAAGAGAATACAAGCAGTGAAAGAGTTACCCTTCAATTATACCTACCAGAACTGGTTTCTCTTCTTTGTGATTGCATTGCTTCATCATCATGGGCCGGTAAACGTAAGGTAGACAATTGAAATTTTAAAATGCTTCTATTTGATAAATAAAATCTACCTGCTGGTGTCCAAGTCTATTGTAATTCGTGGTAAGCTCGATGATGCCTGGCAAATGTGTTTTTCTCGTGATTTTTGATAACTGATATTAGCTATTTTCATATGCCTGTGCAGTCAGCCAAGGCTATCAGAAAGTTGAGTGAAATAGTGGGTACATCTCTTTCTCCATATCATCAGAATCTTCTCAAATGTCTTCTAAAAGAGCTATCCAGTCACTATTGGGAGGTATGCATACCGATGCTGACCTTTGAGTAGTTGGCTACATGCTTCTCTGGTATCTCATAGTATTAAGAGCATCTATTTCTCAAATGTCTTCTAATCGCTATTGGGAGGTATGCATACTGATGCTGACCTTTGTGTAGTTGGCTACATGCTTCTCTGGTATCTCATAGTATTAAGAGCAGCTATTTACTACACACGGTTCATGTTTCCAAAACCAAATGTGAGAAGATCTTTTATAGTGGTTGTCTCCCCCAAAAAAGAAAGGGTGTGGTTGTTAGATTATTACTTGTGCCACAACCTTTTTCCAACGTAATAACTACATTGTAAATTTTCACTTGTGGTTAACTCCTATGAAACAATTAGCTCCCTATAGTTTCTCATTGTTTTTGGGGGTGTTTGATTCGATTATGTTTGGCTAAGCGGGTAGTCATAACACTACTTTCTAGCTTATCTGAAAAAGGACAAATACCTTAGATTAGTTATAATAATACTTTCCAGCCCATCTGTTTGCCGCATAGGTAAAATCCTAGGATGTGGGGGGAATAAATTTTCCATTCCAACTATATGATTGACTGAAGATTTATTCCAAGCCGATGTCTGGTTTCTGGTCGAAAACTATAAGGAATAAGAGTAACCAGGCCACGTTCTGACCAGTCAACTAGCATTAAAGAAGCCTATTCCATGGCAGGAAACTTTGGCTCTTTGTTATCAAAGGGGAAAGTGGAATAACCTTTTTGTTCGTCTAAAGTCAATAAGTTCACAGGTATGCTAACCTTGTTGTTATTCGACCATTTGACTAGAAGTTCTTATTTCTGGCTTAATTTGCAGCCAAAATGGAGACTAAAAGATCAAGTTATGTTTTGTCCACATGATAACTATTTAGGTTTTGGAATCTCGTGTGGTAAAGAGCGAAAAAGAAGTCGAAAATATAATAATGATAGCTCTAATTTTCTCATAGCTGAAATCATAAATGAATCAGCACTTGTGTAACATAAATCTCATCAAGAGAAGTGCTATCATGACTAGGAATTAAGGATTTACATGCTGCAGACATTTCTCAGGCATGGTACGTGCAAAGTCGGCACGGAGGCCTCGGAATTAGGGTTTGCCGTGGGGTGAGAGGGGAGGAGAGGAGATAGGATTTAAGGGAGGCCGTCAATGTCACGGGGTGAGTGAGAGGAGGGTAATCCATTGGCTGTGGTGGGAGGTTTCACTGGAGTCAGATTGGAGATTGTCTATCTAGAGAGAGGTATAGTGAATAGAGACTAGATTTGAAGGGGTTGAAGACGATATGTTAGTGTTGATGGGTTTAACAGGTTTAAGTAGAGTCAACATTGGATCGGACTCTTTTTTTGCTATTTCTCTCGTTGGGTGAAGTTGGTGTAGAATGCCGACTTTAGTGACATTAAAATATGAAAAAGGATATCATTTGAACTGAAGCTTGGTGTTTCAGATAAACGAGGCCGGAAAAAAACACGTTTTAGGCATGAAAAACAAGTTTCAGGCATGAAAAACAAGTTTCAGGCATGAAAAACAAGTTTCAGGCATGTCCACCGAAATGCTAGAAAATCCATATGTGCCACAATTTGGGTTAATGGGTTCAATAGCTTTAAGCGGAGCCCAGTTGGAAGAGTCTTTTTTGTTATTGCTCTCATTAAGGGAAGTTGGTGAAGAATGCCGGCTTTAGTGACTTATTAGAATATGAAAACGGAGACCATTTTAGTCGAAACTTGGCGTTTCAGATATGAACAAGGTGGAAACAATACGTTTCAAGCATGTTCCCCGGAACACTTCAAAATCCATATGTCCACAGTTTGGGTTATTTACCATGCCAATTCCCTATTGGCATGGTAGGTGCTGGGTGGCATGCGCATGCATTGAGCCTATGGGCATGAAAATTCCTTCTTGAAAGAAATCGTCTTACTAAACAAAAGAGCTACTGATAATATAAAACCAAAATCTCCAAAAAAAGGACTATATCGAATAAGACTTTTAGAAGACCATTTTCAGCTTTCTATAAAGGTGAAAATACGTTAAAACATGTAAGCTTTTGGTTTCGTCAAAGTTGAAATAGTTCATAAACTCTTTCGATAGTCATCTGGGCATGAGAAAGGAGGAGGACAAGTATTAGAAGTGTGAATGAGAAAACTGTCAACATTTCTTGGGCATTCTGACCATTAGAAAGCTGAAGACAGCCATTCTCCTCTATTGCACCTTGTTTTGTGTATAGTGAATGATAGACATGGTTTATGCTGATAAGCATATTGTGAGTTTATGTTGATAAATATATTGTAAGAGGAAGTAATTATACCTTCCCTTGTGTATCTATATCCTATAAGTCTTCATCATTGATACTTCTGAATTTTTTTCGTATTACCATTATCATGGGAAACCCAGTTCACAAGTGTATGTTTACCCTTGCTATGAACTCCTTATTAAGGTTACAATTGTCCACTGTTTAAGTTTTCAACTTTTGTCTGTAATTCCATATATATAGGTAAGATGAATTATAAAGTTCATGTAGCATGTCTCATTTGTGAAGTAATTGCTTCTGTGAAGTGTCACAATATTGTTGAAAGCACTGACCTCTCCATAACGGTTATGCAATTCATGGAATTTAATTTTAGGACTGACATTTTAATAATGAACTGACCATAGAGATGCTTGTGAGGAAAGAGGAAAGGCTTGCTTATAATGTATGTCAAAATCTTGTTTCTTGAAGCATCTATTGAAAAGGATAGGTAGGCCTTGTCTTTTCTTTTATTATTCCAAATTGTAAGATTTTTCATCCTCTCTCTCATCCATTGTAGAAGATTGGTTACCCAGAGGATGTTTCAGAGATCTCTTTTTCTCGTACTAAGATGATTTTGTGCACGAAAGAACTTTGATAGAGCCATAGAGTGAATGGTACTTCATTGTTGCATGAAGTAAATGTCTACTAACAATTTAGATTTTGTTTGGCATAGATGCTGTTTGCCTTCTTCATGAAGCATTACTGTTTCAACTTAGAATAGTTAAAGTGATAGAAATCATCTTTTAGATTGTTTATGAAGTAGGTTGTGCTAAGGAATGAAGGAATCATACATTGATTAAAATAGGCCAATGCTCTTTGTTATCAGTTTTGTTATGTAATGCCACCTATTTATGGGCTTCTATCTGAAGTTTCTATGTCCAGTTTGTCAAAGGCATGTTATCTTTTTTGGACCAGGGGAAGGATGCTATTTTGCATGCTATTGGTTCAGTCTGCTTATCTTGCCATGATGCAATATCAATCGAGGATCCTGCCACACCAAATCAAATTCTTAGTGCCCTAACTTCTGCATGCACAAAAAAAGTGAAATCTTATCGTGAAGCAGCTTTCTCATCTCTACAGGAGGTATGGATTGTTTTAATATTATTTAACACTTTCTGCTGATAAAATAGTTCATATTACATTTTATAGCTATCCGTGGGCTGCTGTAGTAGTTACTTGAGATGGAACGGACTGCTTCCATATCTGACATAAGCATTTCAACATAATCTGGAGATGTGTAATCTTGCTAATAGTAATTTATGCGGACACTTCTAATGCACTTTCTGGGCAACAGCTTACTCCCAACTCCTTTTGGGTGTCTCCTTCGCTCACCAGTGAGAGCACTCAAATATTAACCAACGTTGCGGAAATAACACACTGTGATATTTCTTGTATATGAAAGTCTTGAATGGTATTCCCCTGTTGTGTACGATAGTTCTATATCAACTGACCTTGCATCTTCTAGAAAATCTTCCCTTTCTTACCCTGTCTCTTACGTTTCCATTAAATCACTTGAACTGTAACCTTCTCTTTCTTATAGTTGCACATAGAATTTTGAAAACCATAACAATAACCTGTGCTCCAAAAGAGAGATTCTGAGTATCTCCATCTTTCTATTGTCTACGTTGATAAATTTCAAGATAGCAGGTACTAGGCTCCACCCAGATTCTCTGGAGGCTATCTGGGATTTGCTTAGGGTAGGAATTGCAAAAGCCAAATGGTCATATGAGTTACTCAGAGGTTGCAAACTACATTTTCTAAATCCCAGATAGCCTCCACAGAATCTGAGTATTGCTCATATACTAAGCACTTATATGGCTTCCCCATATAAGTGCTTAACTTTTAAAAATGTAGTTTGCAACCTCTGAGTATTGCTCATATGACCATTTGTTCATTGGGCAACTGCAGCTTTTCATAAGAGATTAACTTGGAGATATTCCTAAGTTGCAGTTTCAACATGTTTTTAGGTTACATTAATACCTCAAGCAAAGTATACCAAATTTTGTCACAATAAGTATTTTGCAGAATAGCAAAACATGCATGATAAGAGTGTCAGATTGTAGAGATGCACTATTTTCTGGCTACTACTTTGTGGGCAGTTTAACAAAACCTAAGGATTCCTTTGACATCAAGGTTTAGGTGCTACTCAATATAAAATGTTGGTGGAAGAACCACATATAGAGGCTATACATCCTAATTATGAATTGCTCAAATTTGGTTTAAGAACCATGGAGGAGTGTGTCTGCGGATTAATGAGGATCTCGGTAAGTATGAAACTTGAATTCAAGCAAAACGATTCATCTACGCATCTGTTGTTTTTATAAGACATGAAACGGTGAGGTGGCCATCGATTATTAGGAGGATGTCAATATTTCAAGTTTTTTGGATGCGAAGGTTATGACTCAGTCAATGTCTTTGTGTTCTGTAATCATGCAGATGGTCAAAAGGCTGTGGAAGATCTGATGATACAGAAGAGTATCATAGCATATGTGGCTGGATAATGCTTAGGGTTATTTTTTTCTATTTCTTTTTTGTTTTTCAAATCTTAAGTGGTTTTCTTCGTCTTGTTATTGGTTGTTCCCTTACTACATTGGTGGTGGAGAAATTCCAGGATAAAGCACTTTTGTGAACAGAAATGCTTTGCCTGTAAGCTTCTAAGATAACAGAAATAAAAAATCTTTAGTGGATAACGTTAAGCACATGGAAGTTTGTATATAAGGACGTACATTACTGCAGCAACGGAGTATGATCGGCTTAGAGCTTTCACTCAAACCTTTTTGTCCTTTGGGTTTCTTTTCTTTAAATAAATTCTTGTTGATCTATAGAAAGTTTTTTCTTATTGCATTCTCCTTGAATTTTTCAGGTTATAGAAGCCTTTAAGAAGCCAGAGTTCTTGAATCTTGTTTTTCCTATGTTATATGAAGTCAGCAATCAAGCTGGTATTACCAAGTCAGGGAATGCAACATCTCAGAGTGCTGGTACATGGACTAGGAACATTAAAATTTTCTATATAGGTTTAGCATGGCTACAGAAGTTCATGGTGTTACCAAGCCTTTGGATGCTGTTTATCTTTACTGTTAAAATATAATGCACTTTTGCTTTTAAAATCTACTGCATAGCTTGTGATTTTGTCTTGACTTGATATAGATTCTTGTATTCTGATTGTAGTTGAAACTAATCCAGCTATGTTCATCTGCAATTTGTCGAGATACGAAATGCAAAAGATCATCGTTCATGTTTGGACTTGATTTTCTCAACATGATACATGTGAATTTCATAGAATTAAACTGCTACTTCTTCCAAAAAAGTCTGTCGAGAAAATCCTTAAGAAATAGCCCTTAAAATGTTACATTTTTTTATAAGGTATTTCTTTTCTTTATTTGTACCTTTATCATTTGTAATGTATAACGTGAATAGTTAGTAAAATGTAAGTCTAAAGGCCATCATTTGATATTGCTCGAATTTTGCATGCAGGTCTCTGGCATGTTTGTTTACCATTTTAATTAAGGTCAAATTAATCTGAAGTAATTTGTCATAATAAAACCCACATATAAATGATGTTGAATATTTAAACGGTTCAAACTTGTACCAAAATATGGAGGAAGTGGAAAGATAAAACACCTCTAGGTTATGCATGCACTAGTGACGGACATGCAGTAACCAATTGTTTGTTAGAGTCTATACAGTAGCATGATTAGCTACTATAATAAGTCATCCACTCATAAAAATTAGGCTAAATGGATGTTGCTGTCTGCTAGGATGATCACTTATAAAAGATTCAGTTTACTAAAACCTCTTTATAAGTGAATATTAGGAAGGGTGAGGTGGATATTTATTGATCGAATTAATAAGGTAGGCAGTTTAACGCCTCAGTTTTCAGATTTGTGCCAAATGATTACTTAATTGTCCAGGTTGAATTTCTTTTTTAGCCCAATGATTCTCTATTTGACCACTCATAGCAGTCATGTCCCAAACGATTATGGCCTGAGTTTTCAATGCTCTTACTACAGGAGAACTCAATGCTGAAGATGTTACTATTCCTCTCGACAAAGTTTTGGGTTGTTTAACCTCCTGTATCAGTGTAGCTCACATGCAAGATATTCTTGAACAAAGAACAAGCCTAATACATGTATTTCTATGTGCCTTGTCACCTGGGTTCAATTGGACAGGTAATGTTCCAGTATGAAATTTCCTGAATTCATAATCCTTCACGTGGCATGGGCATTTACTGTGACCTTGAAATTTGGATCTCTGGACAGTTAAAATGTCAGTGTTTTCATCCGTTAAAGAGCTTTGTTCGAAATTCCACTCTGCTTGTGATTCTCATCATCATTCTGATGGTATATTTTTGCTATCTTCTGAGGTAAAGTACAGGTCTCTAGTTCTTAGTGCTTAAGCACTTGCAGGTTCTTTGTTAGATATCACATTTGGCTTTCTGTCATCAACAGTTGTTTCACACCGTGGCACCAAAAGTTATTGAATGCATTCGTTCGGTTAAAATATCACAGGTAACTCTTTGTCCAAATACAAGCTTATGCTGAGTTTACTGCAACGTTGAACTTGCCTAATTTTGCTTTCTTCTTACACCTTAAGAGGTCATAAGTATACTACATCCTAAATAGTTTGTAACCAGTGGTAAAGGATTTATTTCTTCACTTGTAAGCTTCAGTGAACTATTCAATGTATTTTGCTTACTCATGGTTATCTTTTAATGGATTGCAAAGAGGACAAGGCCCAAAGACGTCCTGGTTCAAGCATATTAAGCATAAGAATATTGAAACACTTGTATGCCCGAAGTCAATTGATGCATGTGCAAAGTTGCAATGGTCAAAAAGGTGTTGAACTATTTTTACTAAAGCAAATAAATCAGGACATTTTGAAACTATTTGCCTTCCATGGTTTTGTTGGTTACCACAATTAAAATATATGTATCACGGGAATTGCCAATGTCCCAACCCTTTTAATTAATGGAGAGCGGGAACTGTCTTTTAATATTTTGTTCTTGTCAGGCTTTCTAATTTTTCTGCAAACCAAGTGAATGTTGTCTAACTATGTGATGCGGGAGCAAGTTCCATAACTAGAAGGAATTTTGATTTGATTTGATTTGTTAGGATTTGGGTTGATTTGTTAAGATTTGAATTCAAATTTCATATGATTTATTAGGATTAGTTTCTTATTTGGGTTGATTTGTTAAGATTTGGGTCGATGTTTGTTTAGATTTTCTGTTATGGTTAGCCTTTTAAAAAGGCTATAAAAAGGGATTTGTATGCACATTAGAAAAAAGTTATGATGAATGAAAATTGAAGAATAGTTTCTTCTCTCTTGGGTGGTGATGCCCAAAGCTTCCCTAGGTGGTGATTCTTAGGGTTGGAGGATGACTTTCCGGATGGTGATTCTTGAAGGTCATCTTGCATTATTTTTGGCATTCAGAGCGAGGTTCTCTTAGGTGGTGATTCCTAGGGTTGGCGGATTGTCCTCTAGGTGGTGATTATTAGGGGCTATTCAGCATCGACTTTGTTAATCCTAGGTGGTGATTCCTAAAATATGTCGAAAATTCTGTAGGTGGTGATTCCTAGATTTTGTTCGACATCAACTATTTATCCAAGTATGAGGATGAGGTCTCTATCAGGCCACAACTTCAGCTCGCGGACGAGCTCTCTTCAACCGGTAGAGAATGATGCGGGAGCAAGTTCCATAACTATAAGGAATTTTGATTTGATTTGATTTGTTAGGATTTGGGTTGATTTATTAGGATTTGAATTCAAATTTGATTTGATTTCTTAGGATTAGTTTCTTATTTGGGTTGATATGTTAGGATTTTGGTTAATGTTTATTTAGATTTCCTATTATGATTAGCCTCTTGAAAAGGCTATAAAAAAAAAGGGATTTGTATGCCCATTAGAAAAAAACTTATGATGAATGAAAATTGAAGAAAGTTTCTTCTCGGTGGTGATGCCCAAGGCTTCCCTAGGTGGTGATTCCTAGGGTCGGAGGACGACTTTCCGGGTGGTGATTCTTGGAGGTCGTCCTACATCACTATGGCAAGGGAGCAGATACTTATATTTTAGCATTCAGCGCTTCCATTTGTTAGACAAAGTAGCCATGCAGAGCTAGACCTTAGGATGATGTCTAACTGCCCAGATAGAATTCAGTGGAGTATGGTTGATTAGGCAGTTTTAGGGTCCTGCATATAGCATATTCACACAAGAAGGCTATTAATATCTTAAGTTCTTAACAACTGGTTGAATAGGTAATTCTGCAAAGAAGAGTAACTCATTGTGTTTGAAAGTTGGCTGGTATTCTGCTGATCATTGAAACACTTTATGAGGCGGTTTACCCCACCCATTGCCTAAAGATACTTTTATATGTGCACACTTAATGTGTTGTGGCCTTGTGGGCCACGAATTTATTTGGCGGTCTGCATAGACCGATACTTACCATGCCGACACATCTAGGGTCGGCACACTCGTGCTGACCGGCACAGCTATGCCTTCTTGGGCATGCTAGTGACCAGCACTGAGCGTGCTGGTGCATGATAATCCATGGTGTGGGCTTCCTTGTTCAGAAAACTCAAATCTTGTGGGATGTTCATCAATGAAGTGGGACATGTTTGTATTGCTTGACATTATATTAGAAAGTAATGACATATGCTTGCTCATCCATCAATTGTTTGACTTTGTCATTTAATTTCTCGTGTATCAAAGATATGCTTATCAAAATTATTCGAGTTTTAGCAAAATGTAAGATTCATCTCCTTCAAGAGCTTTCTTTGTTGTTTTGTTTGTTGGAAGTGTAGGTTCCTGCCTACGTTTTGAACCAATGACTTTTGAAATCACACTGCATTCCAGTTTCATGATGGGTGGAAATTAGTACCAGTGGTAATTTTCAAGGTGGAAAAGTGTAATGCCTCTAGTTTTAGTTGGAGATTCTGATACATTTCCATGTCAAAGGAAAATATACCCTTTCTATTATCTGAAGCTAGCATGTTTTTGTTCTTACTAGGATCTATCTGAATGTCACTCATCTGGGGTCGCAATTTATGACCAACTCCCGCGTACCCAATCTAATCCGACACAAAGTCGGTTTGGGTCAGGGTTTTGGGGTTTGGTTCACAAATTGGTGGACGACTGAGGTCAGGGTGAGCTGTTTGACCCAAAATGACTTGACTACTTAAGTCTTGGAAACTTGGTGGCCTTTTGGCCAGATATTGACGTTGAGGTATCTTTTGATGCTTCATATTGGCTGCCATAAATTAAGCTTTCTGGTGAGGCTCATGATTCTTTTCAAGATTCAATAGCCTTTAGTGAATTGTAATTAGGTATTGGATTACATAGGTTGTGATGTAGGTTTTGAAGAAAATTGGATGTACACGTTTGCAACAATATTTTTCCGAATGGGGTAAGCAGATTGACCTGACTTTTGACCCAACCCAATCTGATCATTCAATAGGCTAGACAGGGGTTGGGTAGCATGTTAAATAAGCAGGTTGAATCTGAAGCAGTGTCCTTGACCCTACTGTGGAATTGGTCAAGTTTGGTTCACATCACATTGTAGAGATCTCTTACCTCTACTGAGCAGAAGCCGACCCAGCCAGACCCATTGCCACCCAAGTTTACATTCTCATGTTATCCGCAATTAAAAAACAATTACCTCTAGGAAATATTCTCCACCTCTAGAACCGATTTTTTTGAAGCACTGGAAAGAGTGTAGCTTTCAATGTGAAGGGCTTAAAGCTACAGCTTCCTCCTTGCAATCGTTTCCTCTAATGGTGCTACTGAGATTCATGTGTACGTCGATTTGATAAGGTTTTCATCATTGACATCCAGCAATCTTTATAGTGTCATTTGAAATATGACTCAATAGTTGTAATTTGTTCAGATCTAAGCTTGATGCATGGCACAAATCGTAAATGTTGAAAATGTGATCCAATTTCTAAACTTTGTATCGAAAGTTCTGCAATGTTGCATCTGCTTGAAAACAAAGCATGTCGACTCCAGTTCATTCTTCATGCCTTGCCCTGGATTAATAAAATCCTGATTTGCACCTTGTAATTAACAAGCCTTCTATGAACTTGCTTTTTCTGAGCTACTCTCTTCTTGTATGTTAGTGTGGATGAGCTTGCCTTCTGTGCTCATAACCTTTTAGGATGCACTCTCTGTCATGAGTTTTTCGCAAAATCATCGCACTTGATTATCTCTAATCTACTGCTGTTGTCAGGTCCATATTGGTGCTTCAGCGTGCCTATTAGAGATGAGCAAAGTGTACAGAGATTCCCCCCCGGAGAATAGAACAGACACAGAATTTAAGGATGAGCTCATTCATCTCAGCGAGGAAGAAAAAAATGAACAAGCAAGGACGAACCTTAGGATGTGCATTGCCATTCTCGAAGAAGCATGGCAAGTGAATGCACAAAAAGTGTAAAGATTACAAACCTATAGTTGACGGTTATGAAACATCTTGTACAGTTATATCCTGTGCTATATAGTCCAAATTATGACCAATTACTTATTTTTCTGGTTATGATGTCAAACCGACAATTTCACTCTCTTCTGAAGTTATATGTTGCAGACAGATTTAATTCTTTCTGATTAGGCTAGTAGCATAGCATTCTTGTTAAAATTTGAAATATTTCTCTTCTCGCAGTTGTGCTGGTAGCTATAGATGTGTTCATTTGAGATTGTTCTTAATTGGTTAAGAAAAAAAAAAGTGTAGACCCAGGTCAGGTGGCTTTTTGGTTGAGATATATTTTTTAAGATAACTTAATATGCACCATCACACTTATTGTTAAGTACACCACAGTACTCTACATATACATATGGTAGGGGACTAGTGGACGCTATGTTATGTTCGTTCAGTATGATCAATATTATAGAACATGTTTTTTTTTTTTTTTGATTAGTTGAGCCATTGGCTAAAAATCCCAATCAAGGGTGTACAGCAAGCTAGGACCCAGGGGCAACGGGAACAGACCCCCCGTGCACATCCTCCATCGCTACTCTAGAATAAAACAAATAAGCTTGGCGAGCTAGCCAGTCAGCATGGGAGTTGTCCTCTTTAGGAATATAGATAATCACGGCCTCTAAAAAAGCACTTAACTCCCACCAGATGATTTGCACAACACTTCTGCAGTCTTCCGTCAGTGGCGTGGAGCCTTCGATCATCCGAACTTCAAAAAGCGAGTCAGACTCGATTGTCACATGTATGTATCCTCTATGTGCAGCTTTCTTAACCGCCGCTAGGATGGCATGGAGTTCCCCTTGCAACGCAGTACCTGCCATCTGGCAGCTTCCATTTGACCATAGAATAACTCCCTCATCATCGATGCAGACAACACCCAGACCAGCTTCACCTGCTGCAGGATAGAATGACGCGTCCGTTAGAATCCTAACACCCCCGATGCGCGTCGCGGCGTGCTTTCCTCTTTGCTGCATGGAGGCCATATACTCCTTGACTTGCCAGATGATGAGTCGGGACATATCACGAGCACCATGTGCCTCCTCTCCTGCTATTAGCGTGCATCTACTCTTCCATATCCACCATATGCCATACGCGATGAGCGAATTTTCCTTCTTGACTATGTCTTCTTTTCGCGATCTACGCAGTTGCTCAAAACAAGCTTCAAGGCTTAGGTCGGTGGTGATAAGGCTGGTGCCGGCTAGAACCCTCTCTCATACTTCTTGAGCAAAGCGGCAATTGAAGAGAAGGTGGTCGACGTCTTCATCCGTGAGCTTGCACCGGGGACATTCTCTCTCGGAAGTGAGACACAGGTGCCAAAGCGCAAGCTTGGTAGGAATCTTACCATGTTGGAGCTTCTAGAGAAAATGCTTGACGCGAGGTCCCGCCGACGCTCTCCACATACTTTTCCATTGTTGGAACTGCTCATCGTGCTTGGCGTTCTCAAGGTGCTCAAGCATTTGGTATGTGGAAGAGGATATGATTTTCCCATCTTTGGTCCAAGTCCATCGCGGCGAAGAGTTCTCTGCTTGTTGCAGCGGAATGGACGTGATTTCTTCTACCATGGCTGGGTGGAAGTAAAGGCCAAGCTTTTGCTCATTCCATTGTCCTTCCTCTGTTATCAGGTCACCTACCGTCATGCCGTAAACCTCGTCGTTGAACGCCATTAAGGTCGGAGTTCTGCTCAGTGGACCATCTCCAATCCACCAATCTTGTACGACATTAGCACGGCACAGCTTTGCCGGCAGCCATCTCAAGCCTCTTCTCAGCAAGTCGGAAGCCTTGCATATAGATCGCCATAGGCTAGAAACAGGGCCCATACCTCTCAAGGAAGGAAGAGTACTATTGTTCCTGTATTTGGCCCGGCAGAGTGAGGTCCAGATGGAGTCTGGAGTCTCTATGAATCGCGCGGCTCGTTTCATCCTCAATGCTATCTGCCATTGCCTGAGATTTTTGATGCCCAGGCCTCCTTACATCTTGTGCTACCAAACGATATCCCAAGCAACTGTGGAGAGACCTCCGCTGTTCCCTTGCCATAAGAACTTGCGTGCTAATCCAGTAATTTTGTTGAGGGTGGAAACCGGGGTAGGGACGGAGGATATGATAAAAACCGGTAGGGCTTGTAGAACGGATTGGATGAGAACTACACGCCCTGCCGCCGCCTTGATTGGATTCCGCCAGTTGGAAAGCTTCCTCTGGACGGCGTCAAGGAGGAAGGTGAAGTCCTTAGCAAAAACTCTGCGGGAGTCCAGAGGTATCTCCAAGGCTCTTTCTTCTCAGAAAAGCCTAAAAGCTGTGAGAGCATACGTCTTCGAGGAACAGAGGTAGAGGGGGAGAACTTGATGCTCGATTTATCCGGGCTAATTTGCAAACCTGACAACTTCTTATAACGGCGCAGCACATTGAGAAGCTTCTTAGCTTGTTCACGCCTTGCCGTGGTGATGAAGAGGCAATCGTCAGTGTAGAGGAGGTGGCTAATCCGGAGTGATGAGTTGGGGTAGGTGACTTCCTCGAGCGCAATCAGCGGAACGCGTACCAGCCTTGTGAGGACCTCTTGAGCAGTGATGAAGAGATAGGAGGAGATGGGATCTCCCTGGCGAAGGCCTCTAGCAGCAGGGAAGAAGCCATTTAATCTTCCGTTGATAAGGAGTGAGAATCAAGTGGTAGTAATGCACTCCATCACCCAATTAATCCACTCTTCTGGGAAGGCCATTTGCTTCAGGACACGCTTGAGGAAGGTCCAGCTAACTGAATCATACGCGGCCTTGATGTCAACCTTGACTGCCATTAAAGCTTCATTTCGTGGTGCTTTCTGCAAAGTGTGAAGGACCTCATGCGCTGCTCCAATGTTGTCCTGGATGTAGCGTCCTTGGATATAAGCCGATTGCTCGACGCTTATGACCTCCTGTAGAGCTCCCTACATGCGTTTGGCGAGGATAGACGAGATAAGTTTATAGCAAACATTACAAAGGCTGATCGGACGGAATTCCTTAATGCGGCGTGGGTTGGCACACTTAGGCACGAAAGCAATGAAGGTGTTATTCCACCCAGCCGGCAACTTGCAAGAACGGAAGAATTCTTGAATCAGGTTGACCACATCTTGTCCAACAACCTTCCAGTGTTCACAAAAGAACTCAACGGTGAGCCCATCTGGACCTGGGGAACGATCCTTGCCCATGGTGTGAAAAACGTCAAGGATCTCTTCTGACTCTACTGGAGCAAGGAGCATCGCCATGGCCTCTTCAGAAAGCAGGGGAAGTGGTGGGAGGGGAGTATATGTGCTTCCTGTATCCGCTGCCCAGAGTGTTTGGTAGTGACCAAGGAAGAGGTCAACAATTCCTTCCTGATCCGTCACAACATTCCCATTGTCAAGTGCTAACTCCTTAATTTTGGAGCAAGAAATCCCGGATTTGACGCTCTGGTGAAATGAGTGTGAGTTTCTATCCCCTTCAGTGACCCAAGCTCTGCGTCTATGTTGGGTCACATAAGTCCTGCTGCACCTCCAATGCAGCTAGTTGATGCTCAAGACTCCTCATACGCTGCTCCTGCACAGTAGATAAGGGTCCGAGTTCCTCTTCAAGGTAGAGGCTATGTAAATGCTGCTCCAGGTGAGCATGGACATTGACTATATCACCTTCGTCCTGTCGAGACCAATTCTTGACAAGTTTCCGGAGTTCTTTTATACGACCATGAAACACATATTGAGCAGAGCCATGTCTTGTTCTCCGCCACGCTCTAATTACTCCTTGCTTGAATGAGGGGTGGGTGTTCCAGATGTGTTGCAGACGGAATGGAGTTGGTCCAGGGGACAGCTTCTCAGGCTCCAGGAGAAGGAGGAGTGGCCGGTGGTCAGATTTGTGATAGGGTGGGTGAATGATCTCTGCATGAGGGAACCAGTCCCGCCATTGTGGATTGGCAATCGCTCTATCAAACCGCTCGAGAATTCTAGCTCTACCTGATTTGCGATTGGACCAAGTAAAGGATGGTCCTCTATAACCAAGGTCAATGAGTCCATCCTTGAAGATGAAGGATAGAAACTCAGTTACAGAGGTATTGTATCTGAATGGTTTCCCTCCTCTCTTCTCGTCAGAATTGGCAAGCACATTGAAGTCGCCCAGCATAAGATGAGGCCATCCGCTACCGTTTTGTTTGGATAGCGTATCCTATAGAATTCTGCGATCTCTGCCTCGCCGCGCTGCATACACGACAGAGATAAACCATTGTCCAAGGCCTTTGGAAGTGACAACTCCATGGATGGCCTGCTCAGTATAGTGCTCGAAGTGCACATGACCAACATCTCCTTTCCACATTGCTAGAATTCCCCCATGGCGACCTCTAGACGGTAGCAAGTAAGTCTTCCAACAAGTACCCAGTCTTCTGGATATAAACTCCATATTGGCTTCCACAACAACAGTCTCCAGCAGGAAGAGGAAATCGAGATTATGTTTCTTGATGAGGCGGCGGCAAGCACTGACCGCTCTTATTGGGCCAAGTCCATGGCAATTCCACGCCAGGGCTCTTAACATGGATCACCAGAATCACGGGGATGCTCGTCCCCAGGAGCTAACAACCTACACCGCTTAGGTTGGCTCTCATTAGGATAAGGTGGAGCTGCATCCATATCAACATCCATTCTTGGCGGGGTGTACCCTGGTGGGATTAGCCTGTCGCAAGGATCATCTTCTACCTCCTCCATGTCTACACTGTTCCCTGCCGTGAGTGACTGTGTGCCAATGGCCAGAGCCTGTTTGAGAGATGAAACTCCATCATGATGAATGCTGATCATGGTCTCCTCGTCCATCTCTTGGTTCTCAGTTTCGAAGGTCTTGTAGCCGTGAGGGACGATGAGAGGACCTGGGTGGTTGCCTCTGTTTCTCTCGCGGGTGTACCACCAACTTCATGCAAGGACAGTGCTGCGAGCTCGTCGTCATCCATGTCCGCCATCGTGATGGAAATCGGGTTGAACCGGTTAGCATTGGTATTGGACCAGGGCTTTTTACTTTGGCTCGCAACCTGAGCCCATGTACTTGGGCTGGCCCGTTGTGGGCCTTTCCCTTTAAAGGGGGCTAGGGCACCATCGTGAGGAATCCTAAGGGCGCCGCCGTCCCTCTGCTCTCCGTCCCTTGCTCGTGGTCCCCCTCTGGCGCCTCCGCCTATCGCAATCCCAGCGTCCAGCCGTTGTATGTTGTCTGCGCCACGTCCCCGACCAGCCTCTGCACCAGGCCCTGCATCTGTATGCGTAGCTGTCTTTTGCTGAGGTGGCATGCGATTTGTCGTATCGTGGTGCTGAGCTGGCGCGGGCCGTACCACGTCATCGTCTCCTTCGCTGTGCCTGGTGTGGGATGCCGGTGCCGGAGCACGTTCCCCTCTTGTCGGTGCTGAGGCATCCCCTCCTTTAGCCGGAGCGCCGGGTTTCCTCCATCGGCGGCGATTTTGAACGGTGTGCCACGCGCCTGGGATCCTGTCCTCCGCTTCCTTGGGTAAGTCTTCTTCCATACACATCATCTCAAGTGGGCTAGAGGACCCGCCGGTGAATACTGGAGTTTGGTTGCCGTCCACATTGGGGATCTTGACTCCATTCTCTGCTTGTTTGTGCGCAGGATGGTGAGACGTCGGGCATCTGATCTCAAGATGTCCCAATAGTCCGCACCCATCGCATATGTCTATGTTTTCATAGACAAATGGTTGGAGGAAGAAGTCATTCTCGCCGTGCTGCAGGTATGTGCCTATGCACGCTGGAAGTGTAAGGTCAACCTCGACACAAACGCGAGCATACTTACATCTGTCCATGAACTTGGTGACAACATCAATGGCCAGCGGGGTGCCGACGTCGGAGACCATGTCGAAGATGGCTTCACGATCAAAGTATTCCGGTGGGAGGTCTGGGATTCGAAGCCAGAGAGGCGCTTTGGTGAACGCTGAGGCCATCGGACGGAAGCAATTTCTCCATCGAATCAGTGATAAGGTGAGTCCATCTACCAACCAAGGACCTCCTGTTAATACACGAATCATATCTTCCTCCGAATCAAACTTGAATGCAAAGACTCCCTGTGCCATGTCAGTGACAAGGAAGGGAGCATCAGTGCGCCACAATCCAGCCAATCGTCGTCGGAGGAACTCAATCCCTACCCGGCCGCCAACGAACCGACCGAAGAGGGTATGGCTCCATTTGCTTCTCAGGCGGTGGAGGAGAGCTGGTGACATGGGTGTCTTCCCCAGTCTGAAGTTTCCTATGCTTTTCATCTCTATTTCATCGGCTAACTCAGCGCCGCTTAACATCGCAGATGAGGTGAAAACGGCTGGGTTGACACGGTGGTTCTGGCGGACGGGTTGGTTTCCTGCCGGTCGTGGCGGTGGTGGTGGTGGGGTGAGGTGGTTCAGGTCAGGCGACTCCTTCACTCCTCCTATCCTTTGGGTCTCATGGGTCTCCACCTCAGTAGATCATAACCTGGATTATTATAGAACATGTTAATATAGTGTTCGGTGGTAATAGTGTAGTTCGGAGCACAGAAAAGATGGGGTCTAGGAGTAAAAAAATGTGGTGCATTTAGACAGACGGGCCCATACTTTTTATGGAGGCCGATTCGATTCAAGTACGAAAAAGGTTAGAAATAGAAAACAATTGCTGCATAGGAGTCAAAAGAAAAGAAATCCGTGTAGAGATTAAAGAAAATGTTTGGTAAATTTCTACCTCATTCCAAGAACAATATTATTGGTATCATCGATATTTTCGTTGTCTATCATATTCAGATGCTAAAAACATCTTTTTTTTTCTTATCTAACAATCTTCATTTATGAATTGGATGTGGATTAATTATTATATGATATCTGTCGGATCACCTGGGGTCATTCTAGATGGAAAACCGAGCAGGATCATAGTTACCATTTGCCCTGTCACATTAGCCATATCATCTTCGACACTTTCTTTTCTTTTTTATTAGAAAATCTACCACAGTTGGACAGGACAGTTCTTTTTAATTTTTAATCTTTCCTAGGTTGTACGGACCAACGAGGTTGAGGTTTACAAAAATTCCACTGAGCATTAGCGAACTATCCTCCACAAAGGGGAAGCCAGAAGTGTTGAGCGTCCCGGATTGCCAGTGACCAATCACACAAAATTCAGATCCCGGCCAGAGAATTCTATACTACCAACATCTAAATAACATCAAACACTTTGAGTTTCAGCAAGGATACTCCCCCAAGAGCTAGCTAATTGAGGTTGAATGTGATCTGAGCTCCTACGAGACCCACAACCATGTATCATTGTGAAATAGATGTAGATGTGAAACAGAGAGTAACATTGGAAAGATTCTATGCCCACAAGCTAATGGCTAACAAAAGCTTAAGCCCAACTTCAATAGCCATGGGTATGTTCTTACTTCAAAACTTTAACACAACAAAAGGCTCTTTGAAAGGTTTATAGGGCCAATTATCACAATGTTCTAATAAAGCCCTCAAAGCTGTCCACATAAGCATCTCATGGTATCATGATGCAGCAGGCTGACAAGAACAATCTGATCAAAAAGTATCAATCATGCAGGGTGCCCAGTATGTCTTCATCTCTGAACAGATGATACCTGCATATAGCAGCAAATCAGATAATTAATGCATGGATGCAGATGCATTTTTGCATGAAGTATTTGATCCCTAGCCCCAAAATGAAAATTTGCCCATCACATAGAAACTTTCAACAAATAACAAGTGAATCAAATCACCTACAAATAGAACAGTGTTGCATTAACAAGTAAGAAACTATGGCAATTTAAAAGATGGAATAGACCAACAACCTACAACATTTATCCAAATTGGTTTTAGGAATTTGCATCTGCTCATGCTACTTCTAACGCAATGAAATTATAAACGTTTTGACATAGTTTCTCCATCAAGAGGGCTTATCCCTCCCATACAGGCTCCAGCAATGAAGCAAGCTGAGACGAATGAAAAGGTCCGCTTACCAGTGATCTAATTTGGTTCGCATGAAAATGGCCATGGGATCAACCAACTCCCTGCAATCTATAATTTTCTATCTCCCTTATACGATAGGCATCCCACACAACCACAATTTTAGGATAGAACGACTACTAAACTCTGCATTATTATTTTTATATAAAAATGTCAATAAATCAAGAGCACTGCTTACAATGCAGAATGTGAATTGAGGCAATATTCTTTGTCTGAAAGCTCATGGAACTGTCGATGCTTGGAAGAAACCAATAAGAAGAAACTACATGTAAGAAATGAACTTCCAGTTAAACTGAACATTCATTCAGCACAATGGTGCACTATATCTGTATAATCATGACAGTATATTTCTGATTATTCCATAGGCAAGAAGGTAAATGTTTATTTCTGAACTCTTAAGACAGTTCATCACTAGCAAGAAGGTTCTCTAGAAAATAGTTAATCTCCTAAATAAGTGGTGAATATCCAACATATTAGATGTGCAATAAAATCAGGATCATTGTTATGTGAAAGATGGTTACACTAGTGTTATCAAAGTGTGGACAGGTCAAGTATTCACTTTCCTGGTCTTGAACCTACGAAGCAAAGAGTAAAACATCCCATATTCCTGCAATTATATGTTATTCTGGACACGGGGAGCAAGCTACATAGATATATTTCCATATAACAAAGCAACGAGAAACGGAAAAAGAAAACTCAGGCCTACTCTTTCTCTCCAAGCTTCACTTCAGTCCCTCCATATTCTGGTAGCAGAACAAAATCTCCTTCTTTCACGGTAGGTGGAATATTCTTCCCATCTCTATCACGTGCACCAGGTCCTACTGCTACAACTTTTCCCGAATTCAGCTAAAAAAATATAAAAGTAACACAAACATTAGATACTCATCTGAAAGCAAAAGATGCGAATGGCATCCAATTACACCTTGTGGAGACCCTGACACAAGGAATGTGTCCAGATAAGCTTAAGGACATGAGTTCATGAGTTCATATAATAGTAGTAATCCAACTAAACATTAAATGTGAAGAAACCGAAACAGCTTACACATTTAGGATCTTCAAGCATACTACAAAATGTACAGATGCTATGAATACTCCCAAAAATTGGTGTTCAGAAACGCTAGATACATTTGCACTTATGTTCTATTACAACATAGATATCGAACAAGCACACGAAATCAGGCTCAACATGGTTATTCTGCACCCTGCTGATGTCAAAGAAAAGTTCAGGGTGAACTCAAAACTATGCAACAACAGAAACCCCGGCCACTTTCTATCCCCACAAGAAAAAAAAAAGAACACGAGGATGGTCTGAGATTTCAATTAGGTCCAGCCAAAACACATCAATTTCAGCCAGAACCATCAAAACTAGGCCCAAAACAGCTCTTGTGACTAGTATCATTTGAAATGCGATCTGTCACTTAGACCTATGCTTCTAGTATTTGTGTTTGAGAACAAGAACACATCAATTTCAGCCAGAACCATCAAAACTAGGCCCAAAACAGCTCTTGTGACTGGTATCATTTTAAATGCAGTTTATCATTTAGACCTATATTTATAATATTTGTGTTTGAGAACAGGAAAGTATTTTGACTAACATTAAGCATCATATGTGAAGTTATCACTATATAAAGGTTTGGAAAGCAGGTGCTACTAATACCCACTTCGACTTGTGCAGATGGGAGCTGATTTGGCTCAGATGGTGTGGGTCCAGGATCAATACTCTCAGTTTCTCAATAGAATGGCTCTATCATGGCAAAATAGACAAGACTTGGCGTATCAAAGTTTCAAGTGAACAGCTTAAACTGCCGAAACCTCCAAATAGTTTGCTTCGACTGTAAAACGCCGAAACTCCAAGCAACCATCCACAATAATTGGTTAAATTCACATACACATATAACCCCTCCCAGATTCAAAAACAACCATCCAAAAATTTCTTCCGTCCTATGTTCATAATGTAGCCAAGGTTTTAAGCATACACCATGAACTATAGAGCCTATTTATAATCTTATCATTCCATCCCAGTTTTGTCCACAATAAAACCAATACAAAGGCATGACACCTTCTCGTTGATTTTTAGTTGAAACTCTAGAGCTTATCCGACATGCTTCATCGTGTTTCATATCACATTCTAAATGCTATGTTTGGCAATTGCTGTTTCATCTAAATTACCAAAAGCAAAGCAACTTATCAGACACAATGCAGGCTCAGATAACACCAAAAAGGAGCCCTTGTTCATACTAGAGGGCAAAGGGCCAACCATCAGGGCTAATATTCATAATGCTACAGTCACAATGTCATAATACCTGACACAAGACACAATGTAAGAGCTTGTTTCAACTAAATTACCAACAAAACTAAAACAAAGTATCAGATGTAATGTAGGCTCTGATAAACAAAAAAAAAGCCATTATTCAATCTAGAGGACCAAACATCTGGGCTATTATTCATAATGCCACAATCACGATGTCATAATACCTGGCATAATCACACTGAAAGAGCCCTATGCCTGTAGCTGGAAATCACTCAACGTGATATACTCATGGAAAAGAGACCAAGAAAACCACACAAAGCATTACATAAAGAGCACATACAAGAAAGAACTAAATCATACACTGACACAAAGGGGGCACACAGACTTCACTAGATATATCTAGAATAACTCCCATCAAATTTAGCAGAAACTTGGACTTATAATGAAAAATACTAAAGATTCCAAACAAACAGCTTCCATTCCTAATTACAAAAACAAAAGGCTACAATCAGGGAGACGGACTAAAGAAAGCGTGGGCCGAGCAAGATTATACTATCCATAGCGCAACGTAACCATAAAACGAAAACTAAGACCTTTGGGATCGGACTGTAAAACGAGAGATGACAACTGCACATGAGAAATGGAGGAAGCAATCGACATTAAAACCTAAAACTAGAAACAAAGGAGATCAGACTTTGTATATATATATATATATAAATCTTTGCCTCACCTTGCTGACTTTCTCAGGGAGAAGGATCCCAGCGCTGGTCTTCGCCGGAGGTACGATCTTCTCCACCAGAACGCGGTTGAGAGTTGGGATCAAGCGGCTCGCCATTTGCGTGGAACTCAAGAGAGAGAGAGAGAGAGGCGAGAGGAGAGGTGGTGGTGGTGGTGGCTCTCTAGAAACGGTGGGGTTTAGGGTTTAAGGAGAGGGTCGCAGCGATGCCTAAAATGACGACAATACCACTCAAGTACGGAGTGTTTTACTATTTTGTAAATGTGGTCCTTAAGCGGTTATGAAGGAAATCGGGGGTGTTTATGTAAAACATTCTCAAACCTCTTTTTGGGAAGAAGGTTCCAGAACTGGCATCTCATGGGCCTGGCTTTCATACGGGCTGGTTGGTTCGAGAGTAAGCCCATCTTTTTTAGAATGAAGACCGACTAATTTTTTATAAGACAAATGAAAAAAGGATGACAAATTTGTTTTCAATTGTTTATTGTAGCGATAGGGTAGTAGAAAAACTAGTATGCTCTTTCCTCTTTTCTTTTCATCCTCATATCTCAACAGAAAAAAAAAATATATATATATTTTCTTCTATTTTTTTCTCTCAAATTATCATTGCTAATATTTCTTCTTTATTTGAGCACCTTATCTTCCATCCCTCCAACCAAACAAAAAAATAAAATAAACATAATTTTTCAAAGGATTGCAATATTAAAGTTTCACTTTTGAAAATTTAAAGTATTACGTGTTCTAATACCAAACAGACCCTCCTGCCCACTAGCAAATGGGCTGAGCCCATGGATGGGCCAATAAAGGCCTTTTGGCCTTTTATATGCAAAACAGGGGCATTTTAGGGTCCGTCAAAATACAGCACATTTTTTCTTTTTGTACTCAGTATTACACTACCGAAAGCTCTATTGTCATGTTTGGTAGTGGAGAGCCAAATATATTCACTTATTGCTCGGTGGTAAACTACCGTGGTGTATATAGAACCAGAGTGATTTCTCGTGCTCCTGGCATGATTTTTCCTTGGGACCTAATAATGAAATCATTCGAAAACCACCCACGTAATACGATTAACATGTTGTTTTACTTGGGACCGTCAAATATAAAATCGTCTAGACCCATCTCCACACATCGGATGTGACCCAGGCCTCTTATAGGGTTGATAACCCGACATTTTAATAGCTTGCATATGGTATAGTTATAGTGTATTTGTTCACTAGCCGTACAAGTTTGTTCAAATTAAATATTTGCACATGACACCATATCAAAGATGTAAAAAAATTAAAATAATTTTATTTAAATAAAATATTATTAAAATATACCCATTAAGAAAGTATTTATGTGGATATACCTTCCCACGCCCACGTCAGCGTGGCCATTTTTTTTTTAATTGTCACCTTGTAGAACCGTAACTCCAAGTTACAGTTTCTCATAGGTATTTAGGGGTGGCAATTTGGGTCATGACTCGCGAACCCGACCCGACCCAACCTGACTCGAAATAAACGGGTTTGGATTTGGTGTTATCGGGTTCGGGTTATAAACGGATCGACCCGTTTACGACCTGCGAATAAATGGGTCGGGTCGACCCGCGGGTTAGGCGGGTCAACCCATTTAACCCATTTAATTTTAATGTTACTTAGACTTTTAGGGCTAATTTGAATGTGATCTCATCTCATCAAGGAAAATTAAAACAGGTTGTAAGTTTTTTGTTTAGGTTGGATGGTTTGGATGTAATTGAAACAAGTTGTAATTTTATTGCTTACTAATTTTATTAATTAGTTGATAATTTGGTGCTTGATTGTTGTTAAACGGGTCAGATTGTTGTTAAACGGGTCAACCCGACCCGACCCGACTCGACATGTTTAATAAACGAGTCTGGTCGAGTTGACCCGTTTATAAATGAGTTGGGTTCGGATTGATAAAGCTGACCCGTTTATTAAATTGGTCGGGTATGGGTTTGGCCTTTGGGTCGAGATATTGATGCTCGACCTGAACCCAACCCGTGAACCCGAATGGCCACCCCTATAGGTACCAAACCTCCCTAAGTCTGAAATCTACTTGGGCGCCTAATAAAATGTATCATGAAGTTATGGTTTTATTAAGCAAGCCGTAACTTCAACTCACATCTCTATTTAAATAACCCCAACGCACAAATCCCCTTCCTCCTTCCTCGTCGGCCGTATCTCCCTTCTCCACCCTACCGCACTTCTGTTTCCTCACTCATCGGCGGTGATTTTCCGGTGATTAGCCGACAAAACTCCTCCAAACATTGGGAAAATCTCCTTGGATCTCCATCATGCTCTCCAAGTGAGTTTTTCCTTTGAAATTTTATATAACGACTCCACTTTCTTTTGAGTTTTTCAAATCAAATCTAGAGTTTTATTTCCTTTTATTTTGATATCTATGTGATTAGGACTCAAATGTGTATAGGACTTTCAATGTTTTTAGGGTTAATTCAATCATATTGTATGAAATCTATTCTAAATTACACTGGTTCTCTATTACACTTCTCTATTCAAGCTACATAATTCTAAATTTTAGAAACTTCATTCATCAAATCACATCTTATGTCATTAATGTTTTCATTCATTGCAATCATGGATGTAAGGAGGGAACTTAATGTTGGCTCAGATGTGGTTTGGGTTGAAGGGGCTGAAGTTGTATTCTGTGGATAACGTTGAGGGTAACCATAATTTTGATTCACTTGAGGTTTAGGAGGGTACAAAAAAGTGGAGGAATTAGTGGTATTACTCTGCCCTGGAAAGGTTCCTGACTATGGTGGTGTCCAACTAAAGTTAGGATAATTTCTCCAACCATGGTCATAGGCATTGGAATAAGGATTATGTTGAGGTTTAGAGAAGCCATATGTTGCATTGACGTGTTCCTGAACAAAGTCAAGGAAGTTGAGGGCCAAGTGACAATCAGTGATATGATATTGAGGACTAGAAAAAAGAGCACAGGTCTCAGGTGGAGTATGAAACGATGTAAGAACAAAAGATTGACCAAGAGTTTGACTTGTTTTCAATTGATTCAAATCTTTAGTTCGAGGGCTACTTGTGTAAAGAGACTTTGGAATTAAGAAATTTCATGAATTTCCTGATAATTACGAACAATGATAGACCGACTCCTAAAAACTGAGGCGTTATGTTGTGAATTTTCAGCAATGTTGTCATACATCTCTCAAAGATCAGTTCAAGGCTTACTAAGAACAACACCCCCACAACAGGCTTCGATCATTGTTCTATAACGATCATTGAGACCGCTGTAAAATGAATGAGCTAGCTGCCACTCATGTACCTCATGATGGTGACACTTTCTAAGTAAATCCTTAAATTTTTCCCAAGCTTCATGAAACATCTTATCCTCATTTTTCTTAAAAGAGATAATCATCATACGATAGTTTTGAGTTTTAATGATAGGGAAATATTTTTTAAGGAAAGCATTCTGAAGTTTGTCTCATGTTGAAATCAAATTTGGAGATAAAGTCTGAAGCCAATGTTTAGCATTGTCTTTCAAAGAAAAAGGGAAAAGCTTGAGTTTAAAGGTCATCATCATTAAAGTGCTCGAGTTTGAATATGGAAAGAATTTCAAGAAAGCTAATAATGTGCTTATAAAGGTCCTCATTCTCACGTCCATAAAAAGAAGGTAAAGCAGTAATTCAATTAGGCTTAATCTTATAATGTGTAGCAGTAATGGCATATGGGTTGATACAAGAAGCATAGGTGTAAGGTCCATGTAAAAAGTGATTCCTAATTGGAACTTCTCTATTGTTATTATGGTTCCTGTTTCCCCCACCATTTCCATTATTGTTTCATTGAGTAAAGTATGCGTTTGGTACCTGGATTTTTATGAAAATTTTTATGTGATACCCGTGTTTTCAAAAGTAAGCATTGAATACATATGCTTCTCGAACCATTTTTAATTGATGCCTCCGTCCACTTGCCGTTTGCCGGTCTAACGGCGGCCCGATCGAACCGGTCACGTGCCTACACGTGACCGGACAACCTCCTTCCTACGAGCCAGAGGATAAGTTGGGGTTTCGATCCAGTCGCATGGTTTTAGATGCCATGGGAGCTCAGCAGCTCTTGTCCTTCGATTGCAGCTCTCCTCCTTCGACGGCAAGCTCTCCTCCTTCAACGGCAGCTCTCCTCGTTCGACGGCAGCTCTCCTCCTTCGACGACAAGCTCTCCTCCAGCTCGGCAGCGCTCCAGTCGACAACAACTCTCCTCCTTCTCCCCTCTTAGGATGTCTTCTACTGGTTCGACAACTTCCTCAACTTATCCACTGTGTTATTGTGGACGGAGATCAGTACTGAAGATCGCCCATACTGAAGCCAATCCTGAAAGAAAATTCTATGGATGCTCACGCAGGACGGTAACAGTTGAATTTCTAAGATTGGCTAACCCTGAATGTGAATTTCTGTAGCCTAACTGTTGAATTTCTAAGATAGGCTAATTGTTGAATTTCTTTAGGGTGGATGCGATTACCTCTTATGGATTGATGGGGACATTTGTGAACGTGGGCAACGAGTGATCAACAAATTGAAGGCGAAGATACAAACCTTGGAGAATAGAGCAGAGATGGTTGTCCAGGAAGATAAATTAGTGCAGATGAAGACCATGGTTGAGATGTAGTCCTTGGAAGATGAACTTAAGCAGTTGAAGCGCAGGGACTCAGAATACTTGGCTCAAGTTGAGATGTGGAGGACCTGCTGCAAGAATAGAGAAGATGAAGTTAGTAAACTGTTGTTGGAGGTGAAAAACATGCAAAACAGAAATAGAATGATGTGGCTGGGCATTGTTTTGTTGTGTGTCATCCTAGGGTTTGTTATGTTCTAGTGTGGATTCATGTTCTAATCTGGATTTGTATGCTTTGTTAGTGTCCTTGTGTAAGTGTATGTTTGTATCCCCTTTGTTTTGTTAATGAACATGATTCATGTTCTAATCTGGATTTGTATGTTTGTATCCCCTTGTGTTAGTATATGTTTGTATCCCCTTGTGTTAGTGTATGTTTGTATCCCCTTTATTTTGTTAATGAATATGATGTTTAAAACACAAACCTGGCAGATACACAAACCTGGTAGATACAAAATAAGACATTGCAGTGCAATACCATAAACCATACATTGCAGTAAATCAGTAACACTAGAACATAAACCTGGCAGGTGATAAGACTTGAAAAGTGCACAAAACACCCTTGTAATTTGGCTTTGTTGGGCCCAGAGCAATGTTGGACTGACTACTTTTATTCCATTTCAGGTATAACAGACCATGCTATGAGTTAGGTCAACTTTGGAGTTAAAACAAGAATGTTCTGGCGATTTTGGCAAGTTGGATCGATCGGACTCAACATGAGCGATCGATCCGACTCAACCAGCGACGGGACAATGAACAACTGCCGGATCGATCGGACCCAGCAAGACAGATCGATCCAGCACGGGATGTAGCGTAACAACAATGGAAGGATCGATCGGACTTGACAAGTACGATCGATCAGTCACGGGCCGTAGTGTCGCGCCCCGACCCGCGAAAGCCCAACTGGGCCGGGCGACGCGAACCGGAACCTAACCAACGCGGAAAAAGAACGGCGAGGGTTCCCTCTAACCTATTGGTCTCCCTAGCAATTCACCAAAACACCCTCAAGAAAAATACAATATTATATTCAAGCCTCGAACCACATATTTAAAACTCAAGTGTATTTAATATACATAACCTCGGAGAGGGGTAGTTCAAATACAACATTACTCCCGTAGGAGACTATCTAGCCTAGGATAAAAACTGTAAAGGATCACCACCTCTCAGACTCCACCTGGCGCCGCCGCACCGCCAACTAACTGCCCGGTAGGGGCCACAGAAGAGGTACTGCCGCCTGCACCTGCAAAACGCAGCCCGGGTAGGAGTGAGCACTAAGCTCAGTAGGGATCTACACTACGACACACAGAAGGAAGAGGGAAACGCAACAGTGTCGCCCTCGAGTAGGACCTGGGTGTATACAGGGGTCCCATAACCCCACCGCGTGTCCCTGAGGCCCCGATCATGATCTTCCAGCCGGGCTGATCACATGTCGGGTCACACTCAGTAGCAGGAAACAGCACTGCTGACTCTCAACAGGACACTGAACACTGTTTGGTGGGAAGAGACACCACTGAGTAGGCAAAACCTCTACTCAAGAGTTTTAAGAAAAGCCGGACACCGGCTACACCTCAGATCCGACTCGAGGCCGACACGACCTCTACAATCATCAAGCCACAAGTGTACCAGTCATCTAAGCCTATCATCGAAATGACTGGACATCACAATTCAAACCGAGTCCAAACAACCCAACCCCGGTCCTAGGGCTAAGTCCGAGCTTCCAACCTCGGGACGGCGACCCAAAGATCACCCACGCCCTAACCAATGCAACTAATGCACACAACAAGAATGCATGCGATGACATACACAGATAATAGGAAAGGCATGCAACAGTATGTCAAGCATCATATAAGTCTACTGGATCGCTGCAGCGGTACTACCAACCGCTGCCAGCCGATCCGCAGCGGGTCCCGGCATTATGACGGTACCGCGACCGACAACCGCGGACTCCTGCAACGGGAAACAACCCCGAAAACGATGATGAACAAAACACAATATAATATTATATTCCGAAATATAATATTATATTCAAAAAGACCCAAAGCCTCTACTTAGGGGCTAATTGATCTCGTCGATCCAATGTTCGAACGACGTCGGATTCAAGATCCAACTTAGCTACCAGTAGGTTTATAAACCAGGATCATCATATCCAAAAATCATAATCATCCAACGGTTGGATTAACGGGAAAATGCTAATCAAAATCGTTAATCAAACTAACTTACCCATTAATTGCTGCAACGCAGCCCTTCAGCAAACAATTCATAAGAAATCGTACATAAATCGAAAAAATACTAAACAAGATGGAATGGAAAGCTAACGAGTAGAGCTACAACGCTTATGTTTATAAAAAGCCAAGATCATGTACACGCCGGCCGAAAAACTCGCCACAAGCCGGCTGTTTCTCAAGAACAGCAGAAAACCAGAAATCCGAGACTAATCTTACATAAAACTTACTCAAATCTTAACTGATTAACATGAAACTTAAATCAGTAATTCTACAAGGCATAAGGAATCCAACAAAGCAAGGATCAACAAGATCCAACGGCTAGATCTCAAGAAAATCCGAAAAGAACACAGTAGGTATAACCCTACCTAGCTGCGCTTTCCTCGGCTGATTCCCCGCGATTTGATCGCCAACAAGCTGCCAAATTACACCAGGAGCCTTTCTCTCGTTGTCACGAATCCAACGAGCCAAAGAACACCCAATTTGGTGGCCGGAGGAGGGAGAACGGAGGGAAAGAAGCTCGCCGGCGGTAAAGGGAAGAAACAGAGCACCGCGGGAAAGAGAGAAGGAAGGAAGGAGAAGAGAAGGAGAAGGGAGGAAGAGGAGGGGAAGAAAAAGAGGAGAAAGGGGGAAGGGAAAGCCGGGAAAGAGGGGAAAAAGCTGGGGGAAAGGGAGGGGAAGTCTTCCCTCCCTGACAGGGGAGAGCGACGGCCGACGGCCGTCCTCGCGAAAGAGAAAACCCACCGACTCGAGCATGATCGATCTCCAAGACATGTGAGATCGATCTCCTTTGCAATCGAGATCGATCTCTTTTACTCAGAAAGGCAAACTTGGGCTAAAACACAAGCCCAAGCTCAGATCTTCCTATCTCGGGTTCACCTAGCCATTCTAAACAAACACGAACACAGACAAGGCCAGTGTGTGCACACGCGGGTGTGAAACAAACCAACAAGGCGCAATTTACCAAATTGCCCTTGCGGTCTACAGGGAGCCACAGGGGTAGAAGGGCAGGTCCTCACACGTAGTGTAACAGCATGTGCACGATCGATCCAACTCCAATGACCCGATCGATCCCGCTCGGGCGTTACCAGCAATTAAGTAGTCGGATCGATCCAACACCAAGAGCGCGATCGATCCGACGCGGCCAGAGGCAAAAATCGATGGCTCAAATCTAATCCGTGGGAGGTTGTTTCTTCGGCTATAAGTAGTCATTGTTTAGTGATTTTTGGGGGGCTTTTTCCAGACGTTTTTGGAGAGAGTTTTCCTACCTTTTTCCATCTTTCCTTCGGCGATTCTTTGGAGGAGATCCATGGCGGGAGGAGATCATCAACTTCTATCGATGGATCACCCCCTGAAGATGAGTAACTAAAACCCTAACCATGGGATTCTTATGATGTAACTAGGGTTTTTACTATGGATTTCTTAGATCTAGGGTTTGTATACACGATTATTTGGCTTATATGGATTTATTCTATTTTCGTATATGTTGGTGTTAATTTCTTGCTGAATGTATGAATTGTTCTTGCTTGCACTTGATTCTAGAGCTTGTGTATGTTAGGGCATGGATTGGATTCATCCAAATAAGAGGATCATGCTAGTCCCATGATATCTCCGATGGAATCTTCTTCGTGGTTAGGGATTGTATAGTGCTAGTCCCACTATAGTAGTACTCGTCCCACTACGTTCTATCCCTAATCCTTCATGCATCTTAACTTTGTAGTTTCGGCCATCGAGATGCGAAGTCATCTCGATCTTACACCTAGATCCATATCCAGGTTATTATTAGCGATGAATTCATCCTAGTAAGAGGGTTCATTAGCAGTGAACGTAACTAATCATTCGGTCACTGACATTTAGTTAATTGTTCTTGCCAACAAGGAATCCTAAATAGAACTTGTTGAGTGATAAGGAGAACTAGCCATTCACTTATCAACTTTTAGGAAGCCATTCATCGTGTTTGCATGCCCTGATCTTAGGAAGACTTGGTAGATCCTTAGTTACTGATTAAGAATCCTATGGTCCTTTCTCTCATATTCATAAATCCTTTGGTATAAGTTTAGTTTAATTTCAACCTACAATATTTTCTCAACTCATTAGTAGGAACCTCACTAAGCATTCAATCTTAATCACCTAAATCCCTGTGGACTCGACTCGGACTCTCCACTATCTACTAGTTCTTAGTAGTAAAGTAGAGCACCGGAAATTATTGTAATTTTGGTCAGACTTGTTAAGACTACGACACTTTTCAAGTCGTATCAAAATTTTGGCGCCGTTGCCGGGGATTTTTACGGTGTTTTGAGTTGTTTACTTAGTATAGTTTCTTGCTTATCAGTTATTTATTATATAAAAGACCAAAAATAGTTTCAATATTAATATTTCCATATCTTTTTGTGATCAGTAGGTGAAGAACAAAGCGGCATCCTTCCGAGCGGCGAAGGAGCGAGCGCCAACAACACGTCATCGAGATTGCACTGTTTGTATTTCTAAACCTTGGATAATCTTTATGATGTGTGGATGAGTGATGATAAGGACCCAGATCTTTCTCTCACGTTGAAAGAATTCTTTGCTTCTTGTTCTACATCACATAAACTGTCGGTTTCTTCTCCTACTCATTTAGTCATGGGTAACCCTGAGGACCATCCTGGACCTAATGACAATCCTAACTAACCTGAGAACCAGGGTCGTAGGGCCATGAAAGATTTTTATGTTCCAACTTCTTTCACTTCTAACTCTTGCATTCAACCTCCAGTAATTGGGGCAGCCCATTATGAGATTAAACCATAATTTTTACAATCCTTACCAACCTTCCATGGCTTATCTCATGAGGACCCCTACAATCATATCGAGGAGTTTATTCTGATTAGTTCTACAGTGAGGGTCAATAATTTTACCGAAGATGCTTAGAGACTTAAATTATTCCCTTTTACCCTAAAAGGTAAAGCTAAACATTGGCTTACTTTTCTAGAACCTCGATCAATCACTACGTGGCCTCAATTACAAGCTCAATTTCTTGAGAAATTCTTCTCAATTACCAAGACAAGTGACCTTCGCCATGAAATTTCTTCCTTTAGACAGGCCGACGATGAGGCATTTCATGAGGCTTGGGATTGTTATAGGGAACTCCTTAGAAAATGCCCTCATCATCATTTCATGATGTACCTCCCCAGAGTCAAGGACCTCAAAATCAATCTTCTCTTCCTCCACAACAATCGAGTCACGGTCCGAGGATTGATGATCGACTTTTGAAGGTCTTGGACTCTTTTGAAGCTAATAACCAATTACTTCATTCTCATTCTCAATCTTTAACTAAGATGGAAGTTCAAATGGGTCAGTTGGCGAATGCATTGTCTATGAGAGGAGATGGACAGTTACCTAGTCAACCCGTTCCTAATCCAAAGGGCCAACATCATGTCGACTCAACTGATGAACATGTACAAGCCGTGACAACCCTTCGTAGTGGTAAAACTTTTGTCAATATTGAACAACCTGAAGAAACCACATCCAATCAAGATTTACATGCATCACATTCTCAAACATCATTAGACAACGATTCCCATGCATCAAAAGAGCTTAATTCATCCTCTGACACTCCACATTCCAATCCTCATGATTTCATTAAAGATTCACATGCATCACCAAACACGACATCATCTCAGGAGAAAGAACCAAATCCCACGACTTATGTTCCTAAGGTTCCTTTTCCTGAAGCTTTAGCAGATCCTACCTCCACTCCATTCAGACATTCCAAATTAGATGAAATGATGGAGGTGTTTAAGAAAGTTCATATTAACCTTCCTCTGCTTGATGTCATGAAACAAATTCCATCCTATGCTAAATTCCTCAAGGATTTGTGCACTCAAAAAAGGCAATCTAGATTGCACGTATCTAAAATGATTTACTTGACTGAGCAAGTTTGTTCAATTGTTGAGAATGCCTTGAATTATGGGAATCCGGATTTGGCTAAGGAGGAAAGCCGGACCCATGTGCTAGGCTAGCCGGACCCACTTGTGTTTAACCTATCCTAAGTAAGTTCCTAATTAGGATATGTATTGAAACCCTAAGTTTTCTTTAGGGATGGCAGCGGGGCGGGTTGACATGACCCCATACCCATCCCATGTAAAAAAACTCACCCCCAAACCCGTCTCAAACCCATGCGGGTTTGCATACCCCATCCCATCCCCGTTTAAAATCCAACCCATTTAACCCAACCCCGCCCCGTCCCGCCCCATCTTGTATAATGTCACAACAAACACGATAAAATGTAATATAAAAACTGATAAATCACATACTATAAAAATAGAAAATTGACAAGTGATTGAGCATTTATTGCAAGTGTGCAACATCTAAAATACATCAACACTTGAAAAAAGTGATAATCGCTACCTTCAAAAATTAATTGCAAGTGTACATACCTATAATATTCAATTGCATATATAATAAGGGTATTTAAGTAAAATACATATATAATCGGGTCGGGTTCGGGTTTTTTAAGCCTAAAACCAAACCCATCCCATACCCGTTCGGGTTTATCTTCCCTTCCCCATACCCGCTCCAAACCCATTAAGACTAATACCAAACCCATACTATTAGGGGCGGGTCGGGGCGAGAACCCGCTTAATCGGCCCCATTGCCATCCCTAGTTTTCTTAGGGTTATAGAGAGAAGGGTTGCGGTAGCCATTGAAGGAGTAGTGGCCAGCCTCTTCTTGGAGTTACGGGTATAGCCGGCTCCTTGTACTTCTTCCCACCATTGGTTAGTGGAAACTCTCTCTCTCCTCGCCCGTGGACGTACCTCAATCTTGAGGGAACCACGTATATCTTGTGTGTCGTGTGTGATTGCTTGTTGGCTTTCTTCGTTGCTTCTCTTTACTTGGTTGCGTTCATAGCATAGATTGCATAACAAACTGGTATCAGAGCTTAGGCGGAAATCATCCGGCTGTGGCTATGGCGGCGAAGTTTGAGATCGCGAAGTTTGATGGGCAGAGCAGCAGTTTCAGTCTTTGGAGGGTTAAGATGAAGGCTTTGCTAACCCAACAGGGATTACACAAGACTCTACAAGGGCAAGAAAAATCTGGCATCAGCATGGAGAATTGGGAGGACATGGATGCTAAAGCACTGAGCTCGATTCAGTTGAGTCTAGCAGACGATGTTCTTCGCAAGGTGGAGGAAGAAGATTCAGCCGCAGGTATCTGGCTGAAGTTGGAAGGCATCTACATGACGAAGTCGCTTACGAACAGGCTATATCTGAAACAACGCCTGTATACTTTTCGTATGCGTGAAGGTACGCCTATCAAAGATCATCTAGATGAGTTTAATCATATTTTGATGGATCTGAAAAATATTGATTGTAAGATCGAGGAGGAGGACCAAGCCCTAATTCTGTTATGTTCTTTACCGCCTTCGTATGAGCATTTTGTTACAACCTTACTATATGGGAAAGACACTATATCCATGGAGGACGTTAAGGCCAGTCTTCATTCGAAAGAGTTGAGAAAAAGGGTGTCAGGAGAGGTTGATGATCATGCAGAGGGATTGTTTGTTAGGGGAAGAACGACAGAGAAGGATGGAGCGAGTAATATGGAACGATCCAAGTCAGCAGGGAAAAATAAGAAAAAGGGAAAGTGCAATTACTGCAAGAAACCGGGGCACTGGGCAAGAGACTGTTTAAAGCTCAAGAACAAGGAAAAGGAGGACCAGAAAAGAGGTAATAATGTTGCTGGAATAGCCGAAAGTTCTGATGAGTTTGACACTGTTTTATCAGTTACAACGGGAGATTCTCGATGTGATACCGAGTGGATTTTGGATTCTGGGTGTTCCTACCACATGTGTCCGCATAAGGAGCGGTTCACCACTTATGTAGCAGTCAATGGCGGTACAGTATTAATGGGAAACAACATGGCTTGTAAGTCTGTTGGTTATGGAACGATCCAACTCAAGATGCACGACGGTATTGAGGACTTTATCGGATGTTCGACATGTTCCAGAGTTGAAGAAAAATCTTATCTCTTTGGGTGCTCTAGATTCCATCGGTTGTGCTTTCAGTGGTGAAGGTGGAGTTTTGAAAGTCTCTAGAGGTGCACTGGTGCTGATGAAGGGTCAGAGGCGTAACAATCTCTACTCTCTTTTGGGCAGTACAGTTATGGGTTCTGCAGCAGCGGTCGCTTCTTCTAAAGTTTCAGATTCAGATTTGACTCGGTTGTGGCATATGCGTCTTGGGCATATGAGCGAGAGAGGGATGACAGTGTTGAGCAATCAGGGTCTTCTCTGTGGGCAGAAAACTGAAAAGCTGGATTTTTGCGAGCATTGTGTCTACGGCAAGCAGTGCAGGGTGAAATTCAGTACAGCTGTTCATCGTACCAAAGGGACGGTGGATTACTTTCACTCGGATCTTTGGGGTCCCGCTGAGGTAACCTCTAAAGGTGGTTTTCGTTACTTTATGAGTATTATTGATGATTTCTCTCGTAAAGTTTGGGTTTATATGCTAAAACATAAAAGTGATGCTTTCAGTACTTTCAAGCAGTTTAAAATTTTGATAGAGAATCAGACATGTAAGAAAATTAAACGCTTGAGAACTAACAATGGCATGGAGTTTTGTCTTCATGAATTTGATGAGTTTTGCAGAAATGAGGGGATTGTGAGGCATCATACAGTGAGGAAGACCCCTCAGCAAAACGGTGTTGCTGAACGGATGAACAGGACTCTCTTGGAGAAGGCGTGGTGTATGCTATCCAATGCTGGTCTGGGCAAAGATTTTTGGGCTGAAGCTATTTCCACAGTATGCTACTTGGTGAATAGATCTCCATCGACTGCTATTGAGTGCAAGACTCCGTTTGAGGTATGGTCTGGTCATAAAGCTGATTATTCTATACTGCGTGTGTTTGGGTGTCCAGCTTATGCTCATGTAAATGAGGGAAAATTGGAGCCACGGGCCAAGAAGTGTATTTTCTTGGGTTATCAGGCAGGTGTGAAAGGGTACAGACTATGGTGTCCAGAAACCTCAAAGCTTTTGATCAGTAGAGATGTCACTTTTGATGAAAACTCTATGATTAAGGGATCTAAGCAGGTTGAAAGTGCAGTTGAGAAACCGAGGGTGTCAAAGCAGGTGGAGCTTCTGTATGAACCTTCCGGCACAGGGAAGGATGACCGTGATCAGCAAGTTGAAGAGGAGTTCAGAAGTTCAGATGCAGATGATGATGTACCAGTAGAGCAACCACGCACTATTGCTAAAGATAGGCCAAGGAGAGAGATTCGGCCTCCTGAGAAATATGCGGCGTATTCTGAGATGGTGGCCTATGCTTTATCAGTTGCTGAAACAGTGGAGTATGATGAGCCATCTACCTATGCAGAAGCTGTTTCGAGCAATGAGAGTGCGCAGTGGTGTGTTGCTATGAATGAGGAGATTGAGTCTCTTCAGAAAAACCGGACTTGGGAGTTGGTAGAACCATTGAAGAACAGGAGGATTGTTGGGTGCAAGTGGGTCTTCAAGCGCAAGCCATGTATTCCAGGGGTTGAAGAGGCGCGGTTCAAAGCTCGGCTAGTGGCGAAAGGATTCAGCCAAAAGGAAGGTGTCGACTACAATGAGGTATTCTCACCAGTTGTTAAACACAGTTCCATTCACACTTTACTTGCTATTGTTGCATGTTATGATCTTGAGTTAGAGCAACTTGATGTCAAAACTGTATTTTTGCATGGGGAGCTTGAGGAACAGATTTATATACGTCAACCTGAGGGATTTATTGTCTCTGGTAAGGAAGATCATGCGTGCTTACTTCGTAAGTCGTTATATGGACTAAAGCAATCTCCTAGGCAGTGGTATAAACGATTTGATGCATTCATGATTAGTCAATCTTATTCCAGGAGTGAATATGATAGCTGTGTGTATTTTCGGAAACTCCCAGATGGTTCGTTTATCTATTTACTGTTGTATGTTGATGATATGCTAATCGCTGCCAAGAGTGTATCAGAAATCAGCAGGTTAAAGCAACAGTTAGCCGGTGAATTTGAGATGAAAGATTTGGGTGCAGCAAAACGAATTTTGGGTATGGAGATTAGCAGGAATCGAGGAGATGGTAAGCTGTTCTTAAACCAGAAGCCATATATTCTCAAAGTGTTGGAACGGTTTGCCATGCAGGACTCGAAGCTAGTCAGTACCCCTTTGGCAGCACATTTTCGACTTTCATCTGAGCAGTCACCGAAATCTGAGGGAGAGGAAAAGCTTCTGGTGCAGGTTCCGTATTCGAGCGCCGTTGGAAGCCTTATGTACGCCATGGTATGTACTCGCCCCGACATTTCACATGCAGTTAGTGTTGTTAGTCGTTACATGGGGCGACCAGGAAAGACACATTGGGAGGCTGTGAAATGGATACTTCGGTATTTGAAAGGAACTGCAGATTTGGGTCTTTTGTTTGGGGTTTCTAATCCGAGTAATCAAGTCATTGGATATGTAGATTCGGATTTTGCTGGTGACCATGATAAGAGGAGGTCTCTGACAGGTTATATGTTTACTCTATCCGGAAGTGCTATTAGTTGGAAAGCTACTTTGCAGGCTACGGTTGCGTTGTCTACAACGGAAGCTGAGTATATGGCCATTGCCGAAGCTGTGAAGGAAGCATTGTGGATGAGCGGAATACTCTGTGAACTTGGCATTGCACAAGGGGTTACTTCAGTATTTTGTGACTCACAGAGTGCTATACATCTGACTAAAAATCTGATGTATCATCAGTGGACCAAGCATATCGATGTCAGATATCACTTCATTCGGGATATTGTCTCACAGAAGCAAGTTGAGGTAAAGAAGGTGGGAACGGTGGATAATCCGGCAGACATGATGACTAAATCGGTTCCAGTTACCAAGTTCAAGCATTGCTTGGACTTGCTCAACATCTGCAGTTGATCGCCCCTCGGGGGCATTTTGGCGAGGTAG
Source organism: Narthecium ossifragum (assembly GCA_963920575.1). Classification (NCBI taxonomy): domain Eukaryota; kingdom Viridiplantae; phylum Streptophyta; class Magnoliopsida; order Dioscoreales; family Nartheciaceae; genus Narthecium; species Narthecium ossifragum. The sequence goes on from OY986965.1 coordinate 24,354,982, forward strand.
AGGCGGAAGAGGGTTGCTAAAATCAGTGATTTTGAGTCCGGTGAAATTCAAGTCAAGGTGGAGAATTGTTGAGAATGCCTTGAATTAGGGGAATCCGGATTTGGCTAAGGAGGAAAGCCGGACCCATGTGTTAGGCTAGCCGGACCCACTTGTGTTTAACCTATCCTAAGTAAGTTCCTAATTAGGATATGTATTGAAACCCTAAGTTTTCTTAGGGTTATAGAGAGAAGGGCTGCGGTAGCCATTGAAGGTGTAGTGGCCGGCCTCTTCTTGGAGTTATGGGTATAGCCGGCTCCTTGTACTTCTTCCCACCATTGGTTAGTGGAAACTCTCTCTCTCCTCGCCCGTGGACGTACCTCAATCTTGAGGGAACCACGTATATCTTGTGTGTCGTGTGTGATTGCTTGTTGGCTTTCTTCGTTGCTTCTCTTTACTTGGTTGCGTTCATAGCATAGATTGCATAACACATATCTTTTAGGTTTCTTGCATCTACGGCCGTGTGTTGGCATGTTTTGATTCGTCCTTGGTCGTTGGCTGACTCATTTTTTGTATTTACGTGACTTTCTAGTTATATATATGTTGACTTTTTGGCTTTGGGGGTGTTCCCCGGGAGTGCGAGGGGCTGCGTGGGCTCAGGATAATTTGCTTTCTTTTTCTGTCATTGTGCTGAATGATTGTACAACCCTTGGGCTAACTGAATAAATAGAGGAAATGCTGCCCAATTTTTCTCCAACTTTTATGATTATTCTTTACTTTCCATAAATGCATTCATGGGGTATTTCTTCTATGCTCGTACAGGGTATATATGCTAGCGCCTGCACAGATGGGTGTCATCCTACCATTACTTGGTTTTTCACGCCTAACCTTGATCTGCAAATCTGCTGTTCTTTTTATCCTCAAGGTTACTTTTTCGTATGAAGCATCTCAGGTTATCTCTATCCCATATTCGTTGCTTTCTTTTTATAACTTAGTGTAATTGAGGACAATTACATTTAAGTTGGGGGGTAGAATTATAGGAATTCATAGTTATTTATTTTATGATAACCGAAGTTTATGCATCCCTTATAACGTGTCAGACGAAGGAAGTTATGATGGTTATTGATGAAGATGCATCATGTAGAATATTATTCAATGAATTATTCAGAAATTCATTTGTCACATAACATTCAGTAAATTAAACTATGCATGACATGAGTTCTGTACTTTAACACTTTTACCATGATTTAAGGATAACTTGACATATCCTATTGCACTTGAGCACTTTCGCATGTGGATGAGTTGAAGTTAGATCCTGAGCATGAAACTAGGACAGATTTATGATTTTAGGGCATGTCACAGAAGATACATGGACACATACAGTTTTCTGTCCGCAAAGAGTATATGTGTATGAAAAGTGGAGGGGTTCAACTTAGTAACCGGGCAATGTGCCTAGCCAGCATGTTGTTCGCGTAAAACGGTTGAATTACCTAACACTGGGAGAAAGGACTTTTAACTTAGTAACCGGGCAATGTGCTTAACTAGCGTGTTGTTCTCGTAAAACGGTTGAATGTCCTAACGAAAAAAGAAAAAGAAAAGGAGAAAAAAGGACTTCAACTTAGTAACCGGGCAGGGTGCCTAACCAGCATGTTGTTCGCGTAAAATGGTTGAAGACCCTTGTGAAAAAAAAAGAAAAAAAAAAAGAAAGAAAAGAAAAAGGACAGAGATTGTTATGTGATAAGTGGAAAATATGTGCTTGCTTAGAATTGTGATCTTGACTGGTGGAATGTTTGGATATAATGGATATTCTGATACATGTGAAACCAAATACACACACTGGAGAGTCAAAGTTATTGTTGAACCATGATTAAATATGTTGAAGTGCTGGAACTATGCTTTGATTGGTTCTTATTTACTTTATATTTATATGACTATGGATTGAAGAATAGATTCATTGATAGTGATTCTATTTAGTACATTTGAATTAATGAGTATTATAATGGAGTTCTGATGACATGTTAAAGGGGATGTATAGATGTTTGTGGTTATCATCACTGGAAACCCTCAGGAGACTATAACTCCTCCACTGGGGCTGCCCAGGGGTTTAAAGGCTTGTTGCACATGCTAAGTGTAATCGTGAGACCTACGAAAGTGGCTAGTTAGATTTACTGCTTTAATATTAAATTTTTGTTTGCTTTGCTCGAGGACTAGCAAAAATCAAGTTGGGGGTATGATAAGACTTGAAAAGTGCACAAAACACCCTTGTAATTTGGCTTTGTTGGGCCCCGAGCAATGTTGGACTGACTACTTTTATTCCATTTCAGGTATAACAGACCCTGCTATGAGTTAGGTCAACTTTGGAGCTAAAACAAGAGTGTTCTGGCGATTTTGGCAAGTTGGATCGAGCGGACTCAACATGAGCGATCGATCCGACTCAACCAGCGACGGGACAATGAACAACTGCCGGATCGATCGGACCCAGCAAGACGGATCGATCCAGCACGGGATGTAGCGTAACAACAATGGAAGGATCGATCGGACTTGACAAGTACGATCGATGTCAAGTCCGATCGATCCGTCACGGGCCGTAGTGTAACAACATGTGCACGATCGATCCAACTCCAATGACCCGATCGATCCCGCTCGGGCGTTACCAGCAATTAAGGAGTCGGATCGATCCAACTCCAAGAGCACGATCGATCCGACGCGGCCAGAGGCAAAAATCGATGGCTTAAATCTAATCCGTGGGAGGTTGTTTCTTCGACTATAAGTAGTCATTGTTTAGGGATTTTTTGGGGGCTTTTTCCATACGTTTTTGGAGAGAGTTTTCCTACCTTTTTCCATCTTTCCTTCGGCGATTCTTTGGAGGAGATCCATGGCGGGAGGAGATCATCAACTTCTACCGATGGATCACCCTCTGAAGATGAGTAACTAAAACCCTAACCATGGGATTCTTATGATGTAACTAGGGTTTTTACTAGGGATTTCTTAGATCTAGGGTTTGTATACACGATTATTTGGCTTATATGGATTAATTCTATTTTCGTATATCTTGGTGTTGATTTCCTGCTGAATGTATGAATTGTTCTTGCTTGCACTTGATTCTAGAGCTTGTGTATGTTAGGGCTTGGATTGGATTCATCCAAATAAGAGGATCATGCTAGTCCCATGATATCTCGGATGGAATCTTCTTCGTGGTTAGGGATTGTATAGTGCTAGTCCCACTACGTTCTATCCCTAATCCTTCATGCATCTTAACTTTGTAGTTTCGGCCATCGAGATGCGATGTCATCTCGATCTTACACCTAGATCCATATCCAGGTTATTATTAGCGATGAATTCATCCTAGTAAGAGGGTTCATTAGCAGTGAACGTAACTAATCATTCGGTCACTGACATTTAGATAATTGTTCTTGCCAACAAGGAATCCTAAACAGAACTTGTTGAGTGATAAGGAGAACTAGCCATTCACTTATCAACTTTTAGGAAGCCATTCATCGTGTTTGCATGCCCTGATCTTAGGAAGACTTGGTAGATCCTTAGTTACTGATTAAGAATCCTATGGTCCTTTCTCTCATATTCATAAATCCTTTAGTATAAGTTTATTTTAATTTCAACCTGTAATATTTTCTCAACTCATTAGTAGGAACCTCACTAAGCATTCAATCTTAATCACCTAAATCCCTGTGGACTCGACTCGAACTCTCCACCATCTACTAGTTCTTAGTAGTAAAGTAGAGCACCGGAAATTATTGTAATTTTGGTCGGACTTGTTAAGACTACGACACTTTTCAAGTCGTATCAGCAGCAATACCATACATTGCAGTAGAACAGAAGAAATAGCCATGCATTGCACAACCTACTGCTGTAAAACCATACATTGCAGTAAATCAGTAACACTAAGCCATACATTACAAAATATGGCTTAGGAAATCAGTAACACATAAGCCATACACAACCTACTGCTATAAAATCCCACAAAGCCATACATTACAAAATATGCACATCTACAAGCCCACATTACAAAATATGCACATCTACAAGATACAGACATGTCAATTACAGAACCAGCTGCTCCTTAGTGCATCATTTCCTGCCATGTACACAAAAAAGAGGCATGGCATTCAAATTGTTTGTGCTGCCTAGCTTGCAGTTTGTCTAAAAAAAAAAAAAGTAAAACCAGCTGCTCCTTAGTGCATGATTTCCTGGCAGATACTTTGGGGGTCTTGAAAGGAGCACATATTGGTCTGCCTTCAAAGTCATAGACCTGGGACCATTCACCTTGGGTTTGTGATGGTGATGGTTGACTGGGCCCAGGTATATAGGCATACTGTTGAACTGAGGTCCGGCCTTGGCTTGGTAATGCATCAACTCCAACCTCTTGAAGTGCTTCACTTGGTCCCACTCCTCTTGCTGCACCCCTTGCATCTGACCCTCTTGCTGTACCTCTACCTCTTGATGCTCTTCCCCTCACATTTCCTCTTGCACATGTTGCTCTTCCTTTCCCCATTGGAGGAGCTCCAGCAACATTTACTGTCACTCTTGCTCTACCTCTCCCCACTGTTGTTACAATGACATTCCCTGCAAGGCCAACTAACTATTAAGATAATGTGAATGCAACACAAGGCAGATGCGTTGTGAATGCAATACTGATGAAAGCATAGTATTGAAAGCATGAGTACTGATACCTCTATTGGCTATTGGTGTTGCTCCTCTTCCCACTCCTACTGCTCCTCTCCCTGCTGTAGCTGTTGTTGGCACTCTTCCAGCATGTATCCATGGTTGTCTTGAAGGATGTTAGGTTGGTGCATGGGTGTGGTCCCCCTGTAATGGTGGTGGCATCTAGGATAAATTCAGATCACGAGGTAGATTAATAGCATTAAAAGAATGCATCTAAGATTAATAGATTAATGCATTAAAAGGTGCATATAGGATAAATCTGTTACCTCAACACCACCTCTGCCTCTCCCCATGGGTTCAAATGGGTTACTGCTGGCCTGTAGGGTTCAGATGCATAAGTGTCGGAGCTAATATTAAAAGAAAACAAAAAAAAAAGTATTAAGAACACATAGATGCCTTGCCTCTGCCAAACACTGGAGATGCCTCTGGAGGTGGTATGGGGGCCCCACCTGTATTTTGTGCCCTGAAATTTACTCTAGACTCTGATGGTGTCTTGATTGGCTTGGGGATTGTTGGGCTTGTACAACTTCTCCTATTATGACCCCACTGCCATCAATTTGTACATTTTACTGTTGTATATCTCTTCTTCAGTTTACTGGTGCTTGGCCCTTCCTCTGGACCTCTCTTTCTTTTCTTCTTGGGCCTTCCAGGTTGCTTCCTGTATGCTAGAGGAAGTATGGTGTCAGTCCCAATCCTTTGCCACATCTTGACCCCATTGACTGGTTTAATGTTGGGTATGTATACTTTCATATAAGTATCCCTCTTGCACCATGCAACTACAAAGTCTTCTGGCTTCCTCCTTGCATGAAAGATACATGCAATGGCATGGACACATGGTAGCCCTGTCAGCTGCCATTTCCTGCAGCTACAAGTTTTGTCATCTAGATTGACAGTGAACCCTTCATCCAAATATGTGACTTCAAACTCTCCATATCCAAACAAGTTAGGGGTCCAGTCTCTAGTAGCTTCCTTAGTACTTTCTATTTTCTTTTGGATCCTAGGGCAAATGTCACAATCAAGTCTCTGCATCTGCTCCCTCTTAAGCCTCATTCTAACCATCAACTTTATCCTAATTTCGTATAGCATTGTGATCAAGGGTTTACTTCTAGCACCAAGGATAAATTTGTTGAAGGCCTCTGACATGTTATTGGATAAGAGGTCACATTTAGGGAAGCAGTCAAATGCATGTCTACACCACCAAGATGGTGTTAATTTATACAGATAGTTATACCTATCTGGCTCTATATCCCTCATCTCTAGCATCACACTGTCAAAGTATTCTTTGATTGTGGCCCTTGCTGCATTCCACATAATCAGCTTCAACATCACACCCTTTTAAATCTTGTTGAAGTTGGCATAAAGATGCCTGACACAAAACCTGTGGTCTACACCAGGTATAAGGTCTTGCATAGCTGGTATAAGACCCTACATGATAAATAAGAGAATCTGATAAACATATTGGATAACAAATTAGAGAGTTGATAAACATATTACAATAGAGAGTTGATAAACAAAACTGATAAGCATATGCACTAAAAGATATATGTAAAAGATATGAAATATACATAAAAGATATGAAAGATATGAAAGATATATAAAAGATATGAAAGATATATAAAAGATATGAAATATACATAAAAGATACATGAAAGACAATAGCATTAAAGATAGATAAAAGACAATAGAAGATACATGAAAGACAATAGCATAAACAAAGCTGTTAATGCTATTGTCTTTCATGCAAGGAGGAAGCCAGAAAAGGCAATAGCATTAAAAGATACATGAAAGACATTAAAAGACATAGCTTATATTTGATTATCTTATGCTGATAAACAAAGCTAGCATAAAAGATAATAGCATTAAACATATGCTATTTGATTATCTTATGTTGATAAACATATGCATTAAAAGGCAATAGCATTAAAAAGCAATAGTTGATAAACATATGTTATTGTTAAACAGTACTAAACAATAGCATTAAAAGACAATAGCATAAAAGAGATGGTGTTAAATTAATAGACATATGGTGTTAAACTAACTCACCTTCTGTTTATCAGTGATGAATGTCCACCTATTCTCTTGTACTGGCCCAATGTCTGCCAACAACATCTCTAGAAACCATGTCCATGTCTCCCTATTTTCTATCTCCACCACTGCATAACAAATTGGATACATCTGGTCATTACCATCTCTCCCAACAGCTGTAAGGAGTTGACCACCCATTTCACCTTTGAGGTGACATCCATCCAGTCCAATCAAAGGCCTACATCCATCTTTAAAGCCTTGCTTACATGCTTGGAAACAGATGTACACTCTCTCAAATACTGAATGATCTCCATCAGGAGATCTACTGGTCTTGACTACCACTGTTGTCCCTGGATTGCTTCTTATCAGTTCATGGCAATAGTCTCTTATTCTCCCATATTGCTCTTTGTAACTTCCCTATATTAGCTCCCTAGCTTTCTTCCTTACATTGAAGGCCTGACTTCTTGAAATGTCAATTGCATAGTCCTTCTTCACCTTTTCTATTATTAGGTTGTGCTTAATATCAGAGTCTAGCCTGACATCAGCAAGATACTTGTAGGACAACCATGTTGAATTCACCATAGGGTTTCTGTAGCTTCTGTTGCATGTATGCTGATCATTTAGTGTCTTGACCTGGAAGGTTTCCTGATTCTGCATTTTGGATGCATAGATCCTCCATTTACAACCATCTTTACAAATGGCTGAGACCTTCTCCTTTGTGTTCTTGTTGAACTTGATGTTGAAACCTCCCCTGACAACATACTCCCTCATATAGTTCTTGAAAACCTTCGGAGATGGGAATCTTGTCCCCACAACTGGCTTTATATTTCCAGACAAGTCAGTGTCTTCATTAAATAGTGGGTAAGAAGTGACCTCATCATCATCAGAGCCACAAAGACTGATGAGCTCATCACTTGGCAGATACTCACTATTATTGTCTTCAATGTCAGCTTCATTCATATACTCCTCATTCTCTGTCGTAGCATTTTCCTTTCCCTTTCTACGACCAGCTCCCTTATCAGCATTCTCAGCTTCCCTAACATCAGCAGTAGCCTTTCCAGTTCTATGACCAGCTCCATCTTCCCCTCCGCTCCTATTCCATCTTCAGAGGCACCACCATTACCTTCATTAACAGCTTCATGATCATCCCCTCCATCTCCTATATTAATATCACCTCCTCCAAGATTGTGCTCACAGTTTGATTTCATAAAAGAGCATAGTCCACCTCATCCTCGGCATCCTCACTACTGCCCTCAACCTCTGGGTCATATTTCATTGCATCTGAGTCACTACTATCAGAATCAACTTGAAAAGCATCCCACTCACAGTCCCCACCACCCTTATCCTCATGTTGCAACTCCCTCTCAAGCTCTTTGTCAGAAAGAATGACAGGTTCCTCTATAACTGCATGCCCAGAATACACATGAACCTTACCAAACTGACTTGCTTTTTTTCCCAAATCCAAAACATCATCATCAGACATCAGTGGCCTAGGCCCAAAGTGCATGGTTAACCCAGGAATGACATACCACAGCCTCTCATATGTAGGGTGTCCCAGTTGCTTCATCATGTCCACAAACTCAAATAAGCTCAACTCATCAGCATCACAATTGGCAAATACATTCACATCCCCTCCAACATATTTTGCCACTAAGTCACTAATAACTAACTGACCCGAATGATGGATGTGGATTTCAAATGGTCCTCCAGGAGGCTATGGCTCTAATTTTCTTGGTTTGCTAGTGTTGGGGTCCATCCTGGAGGCATTGCAGTCAAACATAAAGTATTAAGCACACTATCAACATAAGATAATCACTAGTAGCTTGTTTTCATCAAAATCAGTGCAAGGGTTAAAAATTGACCCATAACATAAGATAATCAAATAACTAACTAACAGCATAAGATAATCAAACATAAAGTATTAAACACACTAACGACATAAGATAATCACTAATAGCTTGCTTTCATCAGAATCAATGCAAGGGTTAAAAATTGACCCATAACATAAGATAATCAAATAACTAACTAACAACATAAGATAATCAAACATAAAGTATTAAGCACACTAACAATATAAGATAATCACTAATAGCTTGCTTTCATCAGAATCAATGCAAGGGTTAAAAATTGACCCATAACATAAGATAATCAAATAACTAACTAACAACATAAGATAATCACTGAGCTTGCTTTCATACAGTCCTTCAGTACCAATGCAATGATTAATAATTGACCCATAAGTAATCAAATAACATCACTAAGCTTGCTTTCATAAAAGCAAGGATTGTCCCCTCACTGGCCCCTCCATGTTACAAAATGTCCCTTGGTCCCTGGCCCTTCCGTGCATAAGATAATCCCTATAAAAGTTGTTCCCTGGCCCTTGGCCCCTCAATGAAAAAATGTCTCCTTTCACAGTGACATTCAATCACGGAATCCACGATTAAAAACCCAAAAGCAATCAATAACAATCGATCGATCATGGTTCAAAACGGAAAAAAATGAACTCTTGGAAAACCGAGCTTATCCCTAGACGAATGTAACCACGACCAATCACCTGGATTTGAGAGATGATGATCCCGATCACCTCCTGAAACCCTTCACCTTAGGGATTAGCCCTAGCAGTCGACCCGCCGGACCCCAGAGGAAGGAAGAGGAGAGGATGTAGCGGTTGGGGGATCAACGAATAGGGGGCGCGGGAACTTGGCTCACGAGGCGGGAACTAACCATGGTCTAGTCAGCCGACTCGACCGGTCCGCCCCAGTTCGCTCGGGCCGCCGTTAGACCGGCAGACGGCAGGTGGACGGAAGCATCAATTAAAAATGGTTCGAGAAACATAGGTATTCAATGTTTACTTTTGAAAACACGGGTATCACATAAAAATTTGCCTGAAAACCCAGGTACCAAACGCATACTTTACCCTTGTTTCATTATACTGGGTTCATTGTGTAAAATGAATTAAGAGGTAGCTCAGGGATTTCAAGTTTTTTAGCTTTTTGGTGAAATTGTTCCTTACGAATGGCTCTAAGAGTGCTTTCAATCTCAAGGTCAAAATGTGTTAAAGGAAAACTCAGGACCCTTCTACCTTACATAAAGGTTCATGTACACCCTATAAATATAAAGAAAAAGAAAACAGAAGTTTCAGAGAGGAGAAAACCACGGAACACCACAGCTGAATGAAAAGTTTTCGATTAGAAGACTTACCTGACACGTGAACGATCGATCGGCCTCCGTCTCTAGACGATGGATCGGTGTGCAAGACGATCGATCGTTTGTTCGGGCTGAGCAAGGTCTTCTATTTCGAGAAAATTCCACTTCAAAGCTGTAATAATTCCTAGAATTGTCAGAAAAGTCCTAAAATTATAAAATAAAGAAAGGGGGAAAATAAGAAAAAGAAAAATCTAACTAAGCCAAGAAAAAGAGCGACAAGAAAATCAATCAACAATCCATCGAAAGTCCCCAGCAACGGCGCCAAAAATTGATCGCTCGTGAAACGGCGTCGTTAAATCATACGCGTAACGTAATTTAGAAATTTATAAACCCTTATTCAAACACTACACTATATGGTAAAATAGCCATGAAGTCCGGAGTCGAACCACAGGGAATTTACAAGGAAAGATTGAAATCAATTATCAAAAACCTAAATCTAAGCAAAAGAATCAATGATAGATTTGAATTAACTAAAGCTATTTAAGAAAAACAATTAAAAGTTGTTAAACCAATGAGAGAGATACCTAAGAATTATTAAATCTACCTTAGTTTCACGTTTTGTATTCTTCAGTTATCTTCTTGTCTCCTTCTCTAAACAATATGGACTTCTTAAACTTGCATGAATTCCCTAAAATAAAATTTATGTTTCTAATGACATAACCTATCTTTCTTGGTATAAGTTGTCTTCGATCCTACAACTACCTTATTTTATTATACTCCTAATAATCTTAGCGTAACATATCCTAACATAGCATAGCCTATCTCAATAGTAAACCATAAATCACATGAAAACCATCCTATGAATCTCTACACTCAATCACAGAAATCATGTAGAACTGAAAGCACGTCAAATGAGCTCTGTTTCTTCAACTCTATTAACAATAAAAAGCGTATTCATAAGATCATGTCTTGAGAAGATTACAAGATTCAAACTAAAGAATACAAAAACTTAACTTAAGGCTTCATGTGATCCTTAAGTTAAGAAATTAGCCACTCATCTGAGCAATGAAAGCCATAGATTCGATGAAAAATGAAAAGGATCCACGCCGCGGCTCCGTCGTCTTCAAAAACTCTAATTCTCTCTATGATTATCATCAATTTTCGGACAGAAAACCCCATTTTATAGAGGTATACTCGGCCAAAGCCATAACACTTCAGGTATATCATCCAATGGCAGGAGAGATACCAGAGCGTCGTTGAGAGTGTAGTGAATTATGGTGATGATCCCACACCATATTTGCAGTGGTACTGGGGGGTCACCAGGCTGTATATCAGTGGGCCCAAAATAGAGGACATGATAACCTTTTAGGGCGAACGTACATCTGCTATGAATAATTTGTTCATTAATAATTAATTCTTACATTGTGTTAATCTAACCAATCTTTTTAACTCGACACTAACAGTATGACACCGCCGAGAAGAATTACCACCTGTGTCGCGACCATGTTGGAGAGGAGCTCACCGATCATTTTGCATTGGAATTTTACTCTATAATGGAGGATTTGTGGATTTGCGACGAAGCTCTTGTCAGTTCACAGCAACATACTATTGGCAAAACTCCCTCCTATGGCATGCCGATATCTCAAGATATACCGTTATCTTATCCGGTCACGGGCACAACAAAGGAGGATCCGAAGGGACACGCCGAGCATGATGTCAATGTCGGTGCATGAGGAGGGGGGGGGGAGGCTGGACCGTCAAAGATGATGAAGAAGATGGTTGCGAAGAGGAAAAAACTTGGAGATTGTAATAGTGAGTTCAATTGTAGTTTTGCGTTTGTTTTTTATTGTTTGTGTCCATTTAGAGATTTTAATGTTGTTGATTGTTTCATATGGTTTTGGTTCATAAAAAGTTATGTTTAGATTTGAATGGGATGGGTGTAAATGTATTGGGTAGTTGGGTAGTTCCTCAATTATTGAAAACATGTGGTTCGATGTTTGTACACAGACGGTGGAACAAAATAAGTGTGCGCAGGTGCTGGTGGTCCTACTAAGACGTAACTCCAAGTTAAGTCTTAGTAGGACTGTCTTTGGGCACGTTTGATGAGTGTTGGTGGTCCTGTTAAGATGTAAATTGGAATTACGTCTTTGTAGGATTGCCTTTGGGGGCGTGATGAGTGGATGGGCTGGTGGTCCTATTAAGACGTAACTTATGTCTTACTTAAGTCAATTGTAACTCTAACTTACAGTTCTAGGACCGGCATTTAAAAACCGAACGGTCATACTGACGTGATCAGGGGAGGTATATCCCCTTGCCGTTTGGTTGCCGGATAAGCAATCCCGGTATTAGAGAGAATAGGGATTGGTATGCTGTGATAAGTAGTGGGATATGTGTGATATTTGGTTGAAAGGTTGTGATAAAATAGTAATGCTTAGTTGAAAAGTAGGAATAAAGTTAATGTGACTGGTTGAAAAGCAGGGATAATGAAGTAATGATTGATTGAAAAGTGAAAACGTAGGGATAAGTTAATGTGATTGGTTGAAAAAAAGAAAAAAAAGAAATAATGATTGGCTGAAAAGTGGGAATAGAAATGATGATAAAAGTGTCGATTAGAGGGTGTTTGGTTGCAATATCAAGATAAACTGAGCTTGATTCGGGATAAGGATTTCTTATCCCCGAACCAAACAAGGCCTTCAATATTATCTCAACGAGTATATTTTAATAATATTTTATTAAAATAATGTTATTGAAAAAAAATTCCATCAGATATTTGAATCCCACCACAACTACTCCCTAGCACAAAACAGACTCATTTGGATTCATAAATTTACAAGTACAATGGCCCAGTATATAGAATTAGATTTCTACATGTGCACAGCTGAAACTAGTCCTATGCTATCTCCCTGTTGATGAACAGTATCCTTTTACTAGTTTTGATGCCCCTTTTCGGCATCCAATCCAATCACTTTTGGCATCCACACACAAACAAAAGAAGAAACAAAAAAATGATTGAGTTCACATGAACCAAGAAGAAGAAACCCTCTCTCTCCCTCTCTCTTTCACTCTCTCTAGAGTTTCTGCTCTTAGTTCAGGATCTCCAGAAGAACTCCAAAAAGCCTGCACAAAATTGCATTTGATCCTGTTCATTGCTCCCCTTGACCAGATACCATTTAAGTGGAGCCTTCAATGCACCATCCGATAAAGCCCAATCTAAAGACTTGCATCAGAACCATAACTGAAGATCATAGACTGGATCCCATTCCAGCAGAGTTCTTTCTCAGCTGGTCTTGATGTGATTTGGGAGAGATGGGTCTGAAGAAGGAGGTCTTCTGCTATTTGATCATGCTGATGCTGTTGCTGTTGAGGTGTTTTAGCTGCCATTCTGATGAGTTTAACAGGATTGGTAGAGGAAGAGGTGAGCCTGGTTCTGAGTTGGGTCCTGCTAAATCTGGTGGAGGAGAGGGGCATGGTGGAGAGGATGGTGTGCTTGGTGAGGAGAAGAGGAAAGTCTTCACAGGGTCTAATCCTCTGCATAATAGATAGACTTGCTTGATTGATCTTTTCTTATCTTTTTCCTCCTTTGGGGAGAATTGGAGGAATGCTGACTTGATAGTTTTGTTGTGCAATGTATATGAAAGCAATTTGAGTTTTATGATTTGAGTTTTTGATCTTTAGTAGAAGGATATTACATAGTTCATACAGGAATGAATGATCTGATGATGCTTTTTCCCTCTTGCATTTGTAATTTGAAGTCTTTTTTGGTACTGTTTTCTGGTGATGCTCATTTTTCTATCTGAATATTAACTAGAATGATAGTTCTGCATTCTGTTTGGAAGCTGTGGGCAAAGTAATTGACTAAATGGAATGTATCATAGGTTGTGTATCAATAGACATGATCAAATTTGTTTTAGAATGGAGGCCATCAATTCATGGAGTTTGAGTTCAATGAAAACTAGAAATAAAGGCGTAAAACTTCAAACACGTACATCAACTAAAGAATGCAGTGAGGTGAGATGATGCTTTGCTTGATTTCTAGTGATTTAGGAGGGGAATTTGAAGTCACATTACCTTTGCAATCTCCTTGGGGACAACTCGATTGCCTTCTCCTGCCAGAGAGGTTAACAGCTAACATGCTTCAGTGTTCGATCAAGAACATCTTCGCCTTTACTTGAAACAAAAAAGAAAGGAAAGAAAAGAAACGAGAGAGTATAGAATAAAGGGTCTTTTGTTTTTACCATCACCAATCAAATTTGAAATTTTAACTACTGTCACTCATCATTCCTTTTCTCCAGCAATATTTGCACAAAATGATTCATCTCCAATAAGCAGAAGTAGTCACCCTTTTAAAAGCCTTCTTATTTTGCTTCAAACTATCATAGTTGATGCTCAGATGCACTTAGAGCACTCTACATTGCACTAGTTGCATTCCTAGTTCCACATTTTTCTGTTCGCTTGTTCGCTGTTTTTTAAAGAGCGGTGATGAAGACTATGTTTGCCTATTGTTCTCTCATAGGCCTTACTTGACTCTTAAATGACTGGATTTGGAGTTGAAGGAGGTGAAATCAATAAGAACTTCAGCAGACACTTATGATCTTAGAAACAAGAGATGCCACTACATAGTTGTTTTCACATCAATTGCCGCGAGAACAAGAGGTAGGAAATTAATCAAGATTTATCTTTGGTAGATCAAATCCATGACTCATTGAGAATGGATATGGTGAAGTGGGCAAGCTATATAACACTTCAGTGCTCATTGACACATGCATTCAAGTATCCATCCTGTCATACGCAAAACCAAATCCACCCACCTCACCAAATTGCCTCACCATTTGGACCTTAGCTATCTGGCTCAAACTACCCATCTGATGCATGTCAGCAGAGATACTTAAAATGCCAAAGACAACAAGGCTAAAAGGACCAAAACCCATTTAAGACTGGTGCTCAAAAGCAGCAGACAAATGCAGGTCTTGGAAGGGCTAAGTGATGAACACTCTTTAGCTCTAAATCATGCAAAAGTTGAGAGAATACATGAATGTAGAAGGACGGCCTAAACAAAGGGTAGACAAACCCCACTCAGAGGGTCTTAAAAGACCTACTTGAGAGCTCTCAATTATGTTATAAGGAGGATTCAGGTACCTCAAATAAATAGTCTCATGGATGGTACGTAGAAAGGACACTGGATCTTTGCTCTATGCCGGCCTAATTAATTCAATACAGCCTTCACCAGCAAAAGCTCAGAAGCCTCTTTGTAGCAGTAAACATCAGACCTGGGCTTCCAAGAAGGAAGTATATCCTTTGCTGCCAAGCTTTGAACCCAAAAGGTCTGCAAGGAAAGGAGAGCCAAAGGGAGCATGATTCCAGGCCGTACTCAGTGCTTATATGTAGCAGAAATAGCACAAAACAGAGCAGGTTATACATTGAAAAGAGCATTTCAAGTGACCTCTCAAGTTTTCTATATCCCTGTGGTTGTATCTCCTATAATACCATTTCAAAGTGACCTCTTAAGTTTTCATTTCCCTTACAAGTTTCACATGAACCACATTAAGGAGATACAAGAATCAGTTTGAGTCTTAAGTGCAGATGCACTCCTACGACAAAGAAAATGATTTCAGAGGAAAAGCCCTGCTTCGCTAGCAAATATGCATATTGATAACTTGCTTATTGCTGCACATTTGCACCCATATAAAGTCCAATCTCAAACTGCAAGTAGTAAAAGTCATGCCTGCCTTTCATTCATCCCCCACTTTCCACCATGAATACACCAGAATTAATAATTTCTTAGATATGAGCATAATAACTAAGATGAACATATTTCACTAAAAAGGGCTTTTTTCCCCCCCTCTTCAATTTGCAGAACTTAGCTTAAAGATACACCGACTCCTGTAATGGAAGAAATCTGCAAGGTTCAGTGGTATAAACAGAGTTCAGATTCAATAATTGCAAGCATTTAGTCGTATACAAAGCAAAATACAGGCAGATATCTTTTGCCCAACAACATATCTATGTATCCAAAATGCTGGATGCATATATTTTATATATAATTTCCCTATTAAAGCTCATCAATTGAGTGGGCTTGATCACTGTTGTATATCATCTTATATCTTGGAGGCATCCCCAGTAATTTTGCTTAGAGCAATGGCTGCTTTGGATCCAGACTGGCGCCCCAAATGTTTGCAGATGAATTCGCCAGCGGCAAGAAGCTTTCCCAGATCCACCCCAGTTTTGATGCCAAGCCCATTGAGCATATAAATTACATCCTCAGTGGCGACATTTCCTGAAGCTCCCTTGGCATAAGGACACCCACCAAGGCCAGCGATGGATGAGTCCACTACACTAATTCCCATCTGTCATAGATGAGAACAAAGATATTCAGAAACAAGACCCCAATTGGATAGTTTTAGAGAAGCTTCTTCATAAGCATGGACAACATTGCTTACTTGTAACGAGACCAGTATGTTTGGAAGAGATTGGCCATATGTATCATGAAAATGAACAGCAAGCTTTTCTCCAGGAACAACAGACATAACAGCTTCAAGCATTGGTATGACAGTACCTACAAGAATCAGAAGCACATGGAACCATGAATTCCAGCCCATACATAAGCTTTACATCAAACTCAACACAAATTCAACCCCGAAGGCATAAAGGGCTTAGGAAAGGATTCAGACCCGACTATACAAGGATCCATCCAAAGTGTCATTCACTCAAGGAAAAAAAAAAAGAATAACCTTTTATCCAAGCACTACTCTAAAAGAGTTAGATGATGCAACAGTATCATTTATCCAACTAATACGCGCGCTACCTGAAAGTAAGCAGAAATTCTACAACAATAATGTTGCTAGTATTTAGAATTGCAAAGTCTCGGAAGAATACCAAACAGTTTTTGGATATTATCTCTTTCCTCTCTATGTTCCTAAAGATATACCACTCATCGCAACTTTGAAGTGTTAAAAGGACACAGCACATGATAAAATTGTTCTGCATCCACTGAAACTGGGGAAACATATATTCTAGTGCAGGTGCATCCAAGGACGAGATAAGGAGTTCATATATTTAAAACATTCATCACCGTCAGAGACAATATGCAAAAAGATACTTTCAAAGATATAGATCTTGCCTAGATGCTTCTATTTGCCAAAATCTATGTACGAGCTAAAAATAACGTGTGTTTCCTCCATGACAACTAAAGCATTACAGCAGCTTGTAAAATGTTGGTTTACAACGAATAAATTATTTCCTTCAGAACCCATGTGGTCTCATAAATATAACACTCTTTAATGCCTAGATAAAGAGAAAAATGAGGATAATCCTGGCCAGATCTTACCTGGAGTGCCAACTCCAATTGTATCGCCGAGTGAGATTTCAGAGCAACCCATGTCATAAAGCTCTTTGGCAACATAAGCCACCATTGATGGAGGCACTGCTCCTTCTACAGGACAACCCACAACACAAGATACATACCTGACATAGCAGATAATGACTTCGCATCACCACTAGCACTAAGACATTGAAGTCACTTTCTATGCGTTCTACAAACAAATACAATATCCTTTATGGACTTTTCACATAAAACACATAAATTTAGCAGAATAGCATATCAAAATGGAATCATCGTTCTAAATCTTACCGAGACGCATAATAATAAAGTCATTCCTAGCTACAAATATTTCAGGAGAATATTAAAATAAAAAAAAGGTTTCCATCTGTCCAAGTCCTACAGCGACACATGTAATAGTAAAGTATCATATACATTCCTAGCTTCAAATCAACTTCCATGTCTATTTATCAATGTCTGCAATCTGCTGATTAAATTGTAATCACTTTTCCCAGAGAAAGACAGCCCAGCAAAAGATGCACAAATATTAGCTTAAGAACAAGTTGGCCAAAAGAGAAGTTCAAAATGTGGTTTCAAAAAACACAAAAGCATTTGCAAGCAAACATACCCACGAATAGGCATTGCAAGTTTTTTAGCAGCAAGAGCAACATCACGATAGCGAGCAAGACTATCTTCGATGCTGCAATTGATGTTTGACATGGAAAAAGATTCGGAAGCTGATGCAAATATTGCAATTTCCTTTGCACCAGCCGCAACAGCTGCCTCAAATCCCTGAAGCAAGTACAAGTGATAGTCACCTGCCGAGGAGAAAAAGAAATAGAAGAGCTCATAAACAAGAATTTGAATAGTAATAAAGAGCTTGCCTTTAAATTAGGTGTTAACACAGGAAACCTTGTACCCTCTATATTTTGAATTGCTTGAACGACCTCCTTTCCATCAGATAACTAAAAATTAACATCACAATGGTTAAAGGTAAACGTAACAATATTAAAGCCCTGACCTCATAAACACTTTTGAGCTTCCCTCTGTAAGAATACCCTCATATAGTCCAAACATCATCAAACTATGAAATATACATGTTCCTTATTTTTACAGTTTGTTGAGCAAGGACCCGTGTATATGGCTTCTATTGCAGTAGTTCAAGCGAACTATAAAGTTCGTACAAAGGAAGAGAGCAAATGTTGTAAGCCTCAGCTGAAGACTTTTTGGTTTAGTTCTATAATACTCAAAACCTACTACTTTGCAATATGGAAATCTTGAAAAACTTTTTTTTCCTTTTTGCTGCAGGACGTCATGCTAAAATAATGTATATGGCTTCCATTGCAATAGCTCAGCGAACTATAAGTTTGTACAAAAGGGAGAACACAAATGTTGTAAATGACTTTTTTGGTTGAGCAGCATGATACTCCAATCTATATGGGAATCTCAACAAACTTAATCATAGAGTGTAATTCATACACGGAAAAATCACTGTTCAAAAATGTGGTCCATGGGCGTACGTGCACCACCATATCCATATATGTCATGTCGTATCCAGAAGTGAGCCCTAGATGCTCAAGATACTTAAAAGTCTTATAAGGCATGTATAAATATGAACATGTACATAAAACTTTGTGTAATGTGTTTGTGAGTATCCACTATCTCTGTGTTTGATAAATTTCTAACTTAACATTTATCTTCATCGATTAGATAATGTTCAAAATTCTTCTGTATATGAACCCACATTTGGCACATGTGCCATGCAATAGCTTAACTGCCCACACAGACATGCCACCATATTTAGGACAATGGGAGAGAGAAGTGATTCAGCTTAATGAAATGAAGTGCTTTTGCAGTTCCAATTTCTTCTTTTGCATTGAAGACACAATTTCACATAAAAATATTTTCTCCGGTGCTTGACCACCATATATAGCATTAAGTCATTACTCATAAAGAACAAATACATGTAACACGTGAAAATAATGGCAAAGCTGGATAATGCAAACCTGTGGCACCCATTTTGGAGAGACAAAACTGGTGGCCTCAACAACAACTAGTCCACTAGCAGCCAATCTTTGTATTAATTCAATTTTTACAGCTGCAGGTACAATGTTCCCTTCATTTTGTAATCCATCTCTTGGTCCAACTTCCACTATTTTTACAAAACTTGGAAAGCCTTTAATAGACTGCAAATCGCAACATTTATTGTTCATTCACCACATAACTGCAATTAATCTATTAGCACACAATATAGCAGCCATTCACCACTGTGAAATAAAGCTATTGACAGGGAGAAGAAACTGGACACTATGAGCACTACCATGCAATGAAAAGTAGATGGGAAAACTGCCCTAGATGGATGTCAACCATTCATAAATAGCTATTCCTAGAAAGACGAGCTAAATCCCTCTCTACAGTTTCTCCTCATTTAAATATTTCTGGCTGCACCTACGCATCTAACATTCATCAAAGCAATATAAACTCCCACTATATTCACTTAGCTGGATCTCAATTGGACATGAACATAAAACATTGTGTGTTGAATATCAATACATGAAATTTTAACATAGAAGCGATGAATGTCTTGAGTAGGATGGAAATGGTAGCTTGTATATTCAAAGCTTGTATCTAGTAATTCAATATATGCTTTCTCACTAATCAAACTACATCATGATTTGACAAAGAGATATGCCAGATCATCAAAAATCCAATTCATACAAACGATATCCAGCATATTACATCTTCAAAGACAAAATGCAACATGATAGAGGATCATCTGTTGGTTCATGAGTTGTAAGATACGACACCTGATCATGACTTCGATATAACTGCAAGGAAAGATGTATGTAATTGTGATACGAGCTGTCTACTCGCAATCCTCTCGTATCGGGCCTCTACTGCTCCAATTGATCAGAATTAAGTTTGATCGGACTTGATTGAGTCCAATTGGCTGATCTGGCTAGCTGGATCGGATCTGGCTTGAGCTGGTTCAGATCTGGTTGAGTCTGATTGGGATAGGATTTGACTGGGTCAACTCTGAGTTGATCTGGATCAGGTTGACCAGGTTCAATTGACTAGATGGGATCAGGTTGACCAAGTCAAGCTGTCAAGGAAGATACGACGACTGAGGATCGCCAGAAGTGGATCGCCGGCGAGGAGACGTTTCCGGCGGTCGGGACCTTGGCGGAACGGTCACAGGTCGATGGGGAAGAGATCCACAGGAGTGGATTGGCTGGAGGGATGCTGGATCGACGGGATCTGGAGGTCGACGGCGGTGGGGTTTAGAGGAGATCGGCGTCGGGGACGACGGCGAGCTCTTGCAACGTCGGGATCGGGTCTAGGGAGGCCGGGGAAGGGATTTAGGAAGGTTTGGGGGTGAGATCGGGGTCGGACAGGGGTTGACGGCAGCAGCTGTTAAGTGGGGAACAACGGGGAAATCGTCGGAGGCGGCGAGGGCCTGCGGGGATGGATTGCTTGGGGTCGTGGGCTACAAGAGAGAAAACAAGAGAAATTTGTGGAAAAATATGAAAAAATAGGAAAAATAGGGGAAGGTAAAAAGAAGTGTTCGCCCGGGCCTGACGGAGGTGGTGGCAACAGCAAGTGCTCTGATTCGATCTGAAAATCAGATAACTCTTCGGCTTCTTCTCCTTTACTAATTGCTGGCGTCTCAGTTAGAGTTGGACTTGAAATTACAACCGGAGTCGTAATCTAAGTTGTAGCCGGAGTTACACTCGGAGTTGCAATTGCGGTTGCTCTCAGAGTCGCAATAGGATTTGCAGTCGGAGTCCTAATCCGAGTTGGCTCGGGGTTAGGTTCCGCAATCTGGATTGCAGCTAGCGTAGGGGTCTGCCTCAGAGTCTGAGTCTCTGTACGACTTGTCTGAGTTATCGTTGACCACCTATTGGAGATCTGCTCCAACTTTCTGCTCTCGCGCTCCATATTTCTGCTATCGCGCTCCATCCAGGTTAAACAAAGATTCACCTCGGCCTGCAGAGTTTTGATTTGTTGTTCCCAGCTCTTCTGGGGTACTCCGTACATGGTGGCGAAGTTTCCGGAAGGTTCTGGGCCGCACAGTCGGAGGAAAGGAGCTCTGATATCAAGTTGATACAATCCACCTTCTCTGGTCTCGGCTCCTCGTTAGCCAAATCTATGGCTAGATCGAGAGATATCTTTAGGATTTTAGAAAAAGCACCCTAGGTATTCGATGAAAAAGGCTTAAACCGGATGAGAGAGACGGATGAGGAAGAGAATTACCTCGCAGCTTCCTCTATGGTTGACAGGCTACCCTTGAGGGATCCAAGCCTTGGAGAACGTGGCAACGGACAAAGAGGTGGCGGAGGGAAGCACGGCAGCTAAGGGGACGCCGGAGACTTGGAGTTGGATGGCGGAGGAGTGGACGGCAGCGAAGGAGGGAAGCTTGACGACGGACGGAGGATGACAGCTAACAGTGGGGGCCGGTGGTGGAAAAAGGAGGCCGACGGAAGGAGAGACTGGTAGGGCAGATGTCGGGTGAGTAGTAAGTGAGATAGGAGAAATTTGTTCTGATCCCACCAAGACATAGGGGGAAATAGGGTCTGGTACTCCTGCCATCAGTTCAGCTTCCAAATACCAAGTTGATACGAGCGGTCTACTCATAATCCCATGATTGAGTCCAATTAGCTGATCAGGCTTGAGCTGGTTCAGATCTGGCTGAGCCTGATTGGGATAGGATTTGACTGGGTCAACTCTGAGTTAATCTGGATCAAGTTGACTGGGTTCAATTGACTAGATGAGATCAAGTTGACCAAGTCAAGCTGTCAAGGAAGATCCGATGACTGAGGATCGTCGGAAGTGGATCGCCAGCGAGGAGACGTTTCCGGCGGTCGGGACCATGGCGGAAGGGTCGCAGGTCGATGGAGAAGAGATCCACCGGACTGGATTGGCCGGAGGGATGCTGGATCGACGGGATCTGTAGGTTGACGGCGATGGGGTTTAGAGGAGATCGGCGTCGGGGATGACGGCGAGCTCTTGCAGCGTCGGGATCGGGTCTAGGGAGGCCGGGAAAGGGATTTAGGAAGGTTTGGGGGTGAGATCGGGGTCGGACAGGGGTTGACGGCGGCGACTGTGAAGTGGGGAACGATGGGGAGATCGTCGGAGACGGCGAGGGCCTGCGGGGATGGGTTGCTTGGGGTCGTGGGCTACAGGGGAGGTCGAAGGTGGCCTTGGGAGGTGACGGGGTTGGCCGGAGAGGCTGGACGGAGGTTGATCAGCGGTGAGGCTCGGGTTTGGCACAGGGAGAGAAGAGAGGAAGAAGACGCTGACGTGGCGGAGAGAGAAAGTGCGTGGAGAGAGAGAAGATGAAGATGGAATCGAGGGAAATACCGATAGGGCGGAGGCGGTGCCGACTGCGGAAAAGATGACTGGCGGGGAAGAAGGAGGATCGATGGTGGATTTCTGGTGGAAACTATATTACTTCTACTCCTATGATATCCTACTCAACTACTCTACTTTATTCATAAACTCACATCATAATTCTCTTTCATGGATCATAACTAGCTATTGAGGTCCTTTTATAGAGGTATCGACTAAGTCCTAATCCAACTAGAAAACCCCTTACTTAATTAGCAAGTAATAAGGCTTTCGTACTCAAACTCAACTTTTAACAATAACTTCCTAACTCAAATAGGACTCTTAATTAATTCCTAACAAACAAATATCAACTATGACTCAATTAAATATAAAAGATTAATAATAAATCCTAACTAAATACTGTAGTTTGAACTATGAAAATCCAAGTCAAACTAGGAAAGAGACTACACCAGCTTGGGTCCTCTTCTGGGCGCGGGGCCAAATGGTCGAGTCGGATCGACTAGTATTAAGTTGCAGGGAAGTACTTGAATGATGAATGGGATAGATTAAGCCATTTAAAGAGCAGGATATCCTTAATGCTCATATCGATACAACTCTGAAATATCTGAGTTGCATAGCTTCAAGTGCTAAGACTTGAAGGGCAATATACAACTCTGAAATATCTGAGTCTTTCAAACTTTACTTTCCAGAACTTTTACAACAGACATTCATTTAGGTATGATCTAGTTGCATACTTCCTATGACGGTAAAAATGGATGATATACTAGATTATCAACTAAATACCCAGTAAGATCAGTAGATGACACATGCTGTTGATACAAGAATATAGTTGCATTTTAAGAACTGCCACATCAGATGTGGATCATTAGTTTTAACTAATGCAATGATCGTTTCATCACATCAAAGGTTATATAAGCAGGATACATCCCTGCTTTGAATATTACCAGTTACTAATGTTTGGCCTAAAACTACAGAGTAGTCAATATGTGAAGGAAAAAGTTTGCATGAACTGAGACTGGATATTAAAGAAAACCATAAGTTATAACGTACCTTATTGGTCATATCTCGTATTCCCAAGTCATTGCAGGATGAGCTATAACAACGATCTTGAGCATACCGCGAATCAGATACACTATCAAAAAGCCTATGCTTCCTACCAACGCATGAAGTTCTCACGATGAGGTTTTCTGGAAGGATCTTATCCCTCGTTTGTCTTCTCCATGCATATGCATCACTGCAAGGAGCGAGGACAATTTAATACGAGTCTACATAAGGATGTACTCAAGTGTGCATTGCAATGAATGAAGATGCCATAATCTCATATTCCAGATGAAAGAAAGTGGATCACTATAACAGATAAATAACTGTCAGATAATTTTAATTTATCGAGGATTCTTTAGGTATAACAGGCAAGCCAAACACATGCTATTAACCACGTGATGTTTACATTTCGATCTAGGGTATGAACAAAAGGCTCTATATTTGAGGATTGGTTGTCTGATTTAATTCATAGAAAGATTCATGGATGTTTCAAGTCAATTCATCAATCAATGAGATTATGATCTTGATAGCATGTTCCTAGTAAACTAGCATCTTATCATAGAGAAGCTGGAACTTTACCCTTTCATTCTGATTACAACCACCTCAAAAGATGACTCTTGCACCAACATTGAGTGACAAAGTAACCATTTGGGATGCATGGTTATGCAGCGTATCCATGTATGAAAACACAAAAAAGGTACAAGTACTGTGACAAGTTTGACATGATTGAAGGCTCCCAAGTATGGCACTCAAAAGAAATGAAATCCTTCACAACAAAGCTAATGTATAACAAAACAAAACTCCATGCACAGAAAGAAACAGATAACAGCTGAAACCACTATTGGAATAATGCAACCTCTGGAAGTATATATAAATGTTATATTAATGATACAAACGGTTAGAATCCCATGCATGCACAGATGCTTTTGCACATTATAAATGATGATGTCCTGGGCAAAGAAGCAAGTCCTTACTGGCAACTGTTAGAAGAGCTGCAAACTCTGCCATCAGCCACAGAATTACTTATCTCCATCTCATCCACCCTGGGCCTGCAAGCATCAGAAGCAAATCTTCGAAGCCTCTCTACACCACTCAAGCTTGGCAAACTGTCAAAGCCTAGTGGCTCCTCTAAACTTGACATTCTACAACTGGATGTTAAAAGAGAAGCCGGAACAAGTGCACGTGACAAACACGAAGTCCACCACGCACGCCTAAAGATAACTTTTGATGTCAGCATTATATCAAATAGTAGCTATGACAGATGGCGCATGTCAAGTAAACGATCTAGAAGAATTCAAGTACCTGGCAATATAAAAGAGAAGTATATAAGTTGACAATCCTTTCATCCAATAATATGCAAAAATGACATGATCACTTACATTCAAAAAGTGCAGTATGATGTCAACATGCAATCATTGAAGCAACTCGTGCTCATATCATATAGATTTTTGTAAAAAGCAGTTAAACATTCATATGAGAAATTTTCTAAGAAGGTAGGGTGCAAAACTACCAATGTCCAGGTTCGAACTACATTTGATAAGTTCAATGAGATGTCAATTTACGAATCTGAATGACGGGACCTAATTGAAGAAACAATCTTGCAGCATTCGGTATTTATGGATTGACACACCTAAGGGGCCAAATTACAAAATCCAGAGAATTTGTTGCAAACCAGGACCTCCGATCGCCCACGTGAATAGGAACCTTGGTATTTGTAAAGTAGATTGCCCAGGATTTGTGAACCAGTCGCTTGAGGGATTTCATCCATCAAGAAATGACAACAAGTATGCCAACAAAATGCATATATCATGATTATGATACAGGAATAACAAATTAGCAATTATACTCAACCATATACTTTCTGAGTGCCAAGCTTAGCCCAGAAAGAACATGGCAATTCCAGAAAGCAAAAGAAAGTAGCATAGGTTCTAGGATTGTGGTGGCGAAGAACAATATGCAAACTATTAAACCGTCAAAAAATCAAATTGATGATGGTCGTTGACAAAATTTTGTCTGCGCTAATGACCACAATAAACCCAATCCCGCCCTCCATAAGGCCTCAGCTACCATAAAATAAAATACAGAACAAAAACAACATCC
Organism: Narthecium ossifragum; assembly: GCA_963920575.1. Taxonomy (NCBI): domain Eukaryota; kingdom Viridiplantae; phylum Streptophyta; class Magnoliopsida; order Dioscoreales; family Nartheciaceae; genus Narthecium; species Narthecium ossifragum. The sequence goes on from OY986965.1 coordinate 24,380,615, forward strand.
GAGCTCATAAATTAACAAATATCCCAAAGAATAACGAAAAACAGCTGAATCGCACTTCAAAACGCATAAAAACACAATTAACCTGTTAATGGAGACGCGAGCGACAAACCAATCGATCACGAAATCAAACCAAAGACAGGAAATCAGGGTTTTTCCGGTTCAAAAAAGGGGGCCGATTGAAACCCTAGTTTTTAGTAGATGGTTGGTACCGAATTGGGCTCAAAATGGGTTCGTGGAAGGGGGGAAGGCGTGATGCGCGTCAAAGCTTTGGCTTTCAAGTTTGGTAGTAGTTCAACCACACACATCTCTCTCTCTCTCTCTAACATCAACACCACCAAAGAGAGAGAGAGAGAAGTTGGTGCGTACTTTTCGGTTAGGCGAGCGCATTCACTCGGCGAGTTCGCGACACACAAATAGGCGATGGATCTGTGATCACGACGTCACCGGGTTCTCGTCGGCAAATCACTCGGCGACTCGATCGCACGCCGCTGGCCGGCGCCTATTTGATTGGATCTTCGAATGTGGAATTGGGGAAAGGTATGATATTACGTATAACGTACTCCCAGTAGGAGAATAATTATTTATTACTGGCCACCCAATTGGGTGTCGCTAATAAAGGGCACACCAACAACCCCACCTACTTCCGCCAATCAGTTGTGTCCACGTGGCCGATACGTAGAGAGACCTAATTATTAATTGTATAAATTGTTGATTTTATGCTCTTAATTAATCAATTCATAATCTCACATCTCTTTATTTATTAGTTAAATATCGATATTAACACAATACAACCATTTGGACACTCCGACGAATCGGAGTTTGACACATGGCTGTGTCACCGTCGGAGTTTGACACATGGCTGTGTCACCTTTTCTTTTTACGGTGGTCGGCAAAATGGAAGCTATATGTTTTTAGGAAAATGATTCGCGCCCCACACGTGTGGTGTGGAACACGTTCACACCAACGTGGTAAGACGCCAACCAAGCCATGTGGCGTATGGGGGATTAAACTGGGTGGGTGAGGGAGGGAATTTCGTGGGGGTTTTTGGGTTTTCTGGAGGGTAGTTTTGGGGATTTGGCTTTAGATGCACGTATATATATTTTGGATAATTTTAAATGCACCACTGAAAGTTATATATGCACCACATTTTCCTAATGTCTAACTCATCAATGTCTCATCAATGTCTAAATGCACTTAGAAAAATATGGTGCACTTATAACTATCAGTGGTGCATTTAAAATTAATCATATATTTTGTATGCATATGTTATATAAACATGTGTATATTATGTTACATATAGGGGTAATATCTCGAATATCTCTAACAATTCTGAAAATAGTTTGTGAACAATTCGCGAAGGGAATAATACTTCTTACTTTAATATTTAAAAAAATGTTATTTCTGATTATGAAGAGATTTTAAACACCTTGACCAATGTCACTCGAGGTAATACCTTAGTTGATGAATCAGAAAAAAAAATTTACTGAAAAATAACCTAAAATAATGATCCTATAATCTTAACCAAAACCGCCTATGAAGTCATTGTCTATATTAAAATAGAGGATATGTGTTATTTTGACAAACCCGAGAAATTATGGTAAAATATTTGGATAATCTCCGTTACCTAACTTCAGTTTATAGACCGAGAAAATGGATAGAATCTCTTTTATCATAAGGAGAAGTGCATTTTGAACATTTTTATAAAAATTGAGATCATCAGAAGCCACGTACTCATAGTAAATGCACTATCAAAAATATTTTGACACCCAAAGAATGGGGATTCAGTTCTCACACGCCTCTCCCTTTTAAAATTGAAAATGATACATATAATTTCACTTATTGGGATTATAAAGATGCTTTTTATCTTGTTTTTTTATGTGAAAACGAGAACCAGAAGCATACTTGGTTTTTTAAACTATGTTCTGAAATCCTTCATAAGGATATCCAAATATGGATTTATAACTGGTGGTATAAATATATGAAGGATATCCTGACCTGGATTTATGACTGGTGGTACAAATATATTAATGATATCCCAATCTGGATTTATGACTGGTGGTACAAATTTTGTGTCGAGATGAATATATTGTCAGAACCAACTGCTACACTTTATGACAAGTGGGTTTCTACACATCCAATTCTTCATCTAAAAACGAAAGATGAGATTCTCGAAGGGATGTGTATGCTTCTTCACGGAAGTATAAATCCCTTGGATATGGAATTGGACATGTGTTTTGTCACGCCCCGGACCGGGACGTGAGGGAGGGGACCTACACCTGCTCACTTCCAATCGGGCACGATACAACAATTATCACAAATAATTTAAACATTTGACTTCTGAAGGCATAATTGAAATCTAAAACATACTATTCCATTAACATAAGAGTTGTACAGATTATATCAGAATTACTCAAAGATAGAAATTATACATATAAACTAATCCACGAGAGATGTTGTATACAAAACTGTCAAACTGTACAATCCAATCCTCAGTCACCTCAACGCCCTCCAGAAGTCGACGCGCCGCTAAAAGTTGATCTGCTGGGAGCTACAGAGACACTGGCGTCTGCACCTGCAAACGCAGCCCGGGTAGGGTGAGCATAAAGCCCAGTAGGGTTCTACTCTACGTCACACTCAAGGAAGGGGAAACTGCAACTGAACCGTCTCCTTGCCAAGCCAAAGGCGCAACTACAACAAGCATGCAAATACGACGGGGATCACGCCTGCTCTCGACGCTCCCAATCGCCGACCACGTCGGGGATCACGTCGGCTCTAGGCGCTCCCCAAACGTCGACTATGTCGGGGATCGCGCGGGCTAGCGCTCCCTAAACGTCAACAACAGAAAAGTAAAGCACACCCACACTCAAGCTTGACAAAGGAGGACGGTACGACCTTTAAACCTCAAGAACCAAGATCTGATAAGTCAATAGTACCACAATCTCCCCCTAGACCAGGCTACCCAACCACGGTCCTAGAGCTAGACCCGAGCTACCCGAGAGCCTCGGATCGACGATCAACCCATCATCCACACCTTAACCTAAAATGCATCTAATACAATCAAATGCATGCACCTATATAAACATCTAACCTAAGTGTCATTATATGGCATATCAACAATATGAGGCACAATTATTCTACACATTCCCAGGAGCCGTGACTCTCCCGATTAACCAAAAAACAGTAAAGATCTAATTACTACAAGTTACAACTAAATAAAGCATAATAAATAAATGCAACTACAGTTAACACATGATTATCGAAAAACCGATTAAAATCCATAAAAGTCGACAAAACAATCGGAAATACAAATCATCGTAAAAACTCAAGGCAAAGCGTGAAATCACGATTAAAACACCATAATATCCTAATTCTAACAATAGAAAAGACATAAAAGGAAACCGAGTTGATTTGGAATCAAACCGTTGAAAACCAAGCCAAAATCAGCTTACTGCACAAAGGAGATCGATCTTCATGCCCATGAAGATCGATCTTCCCCATACGTGCCCTCTGTCAAGGAAATGATCGATCTTCACACCCAGTGGAGATCGATCTTCCTTGTACATGTCCACTGCTAAGGGAGAGATCGATCTTCATCTCCAATGAAGATTGATCCTCCTCGGGCCAGCACCGCACCGCCTCAACACGAAAGAGATTGATCTTTATGGCCGTGAAGATCGATCCTTCTCGGGGTGGGAGTGAGATCACAAGAGTGATCGATCTTCTTGTGAAGAAGATCGATCCTTCTTGAGCACCGCCGGAAACCCACAGGAGAAAACATCGGAAAACGCACGAAATACAAGACCAAACTTCATAAAACTCAGGGATCTGGTAGCATGGAGCTAGGGGAGTCCGAAAACACTAAAATACTGGAAAACCAACGGCTACATACAAAGATCTAAGCTAAAGAGAGACGAAGCAAACCTAAGTTACCAAATCTTAAGATCTGGGTAGAGATCCCTACGTAGAACTGATGGAAGCCTCAAAATCCGGCTCAACAAGCTTTGGATCGTCCAAACAATCCTCCGCAAGTTGCCGGATTCGACCTCCTTCCAAGATTTCCAAATAAATCAAAATGAAGTCGCTGGGTTCTACTTATAGGACCAGTCACGACCAGAGAGATCGATCTTCACCCCCATGAAGATCGATCTTCTTCGTGACAAGGCAAAGACTTTCCAGGCACAGGGAGATCGATCTTCTCGGATCTTCTATGCCGAGAAGATCGATCCTCTCGTCCTGGAAAGTGGAAAATGGGGAAACAACGTGCCCCAAACCCCGATCTTTCGATCCAGGTTACACCTAAGAGTTCTAATCAAATAAGGACAACATCTCAAGGTCGTGGGTGCACAACGCGAGTGTGGAACGGCTCTCGACGCACATGATCGAGCCAGGTCTGAGGACCGGGTCCTAACATGTTTCAAGCAAAGATGATCTCTATCTCCATTGTCTTAAACAGAGATATCAAATTAAGCGGTGGAAAGGTCTTGATGTGAATACCAAAGTCTCCGAAATAAAGGTGATTATTCAAAGGAATGAAAATGTCACGAATTATAATATGGTTCAATAAATTCTTGCAGAGAATCATATAACTCGAATCAAACGAGCCTTTGAGAGAAAAATCCCTCAAGCTTCTGAAAAACAAATTATGCAAAAGTGCTATGAATATTTGAAAAACGAATTCAGTAGTACTTTGTCTCTTTTTATAGAATATCTATTGGATCTGATGACAATATGCAAGATGCTCATGATCCCTACGCAACAGAGAAAGATGAACGTGAAGCACTATAAGATCATATCGTGATCAGGAGAATCCATGGATGAGGACGATCTAGTGGAACCTTCTCCGCTGGTAGAGCATCCACTAGCTGGTATGGAGGACAATAATACGAACATGAAGAATCTTCCTATTGGACAAGACATCAATTGAAGGCTACTTAAACGACTTTAAATCATCCAGCACATGTAATGACGAGCCCCTCCTCACCGGATGTCATCATCTGAAGAAGAAAGAATTCTTCTTCACATGCTGAAGGGATGTAAAGGAAATAATCACTTTATAAAGAGATTCTTTTCTTAAAACTTTTCGTCTTGATGGATGAATATAAGCTTGATAGTGACTTTAGTCACATGAAGCATCTTTCTTCTCGTTTCTCATGAGGAACTCAGCTCTTCTATATAAGAAGCGGAACCCTCATTATATCAGTATGCACTTGTAACCTCGTTTCTTATATAAATAAAGTTTGCTAGTTGTGCTAAACCTCTCTCGTTCTTGTAAGTTTTAAATTGTGTTATTATATTTGCACTTTTCTTATACTATATTCACACTTCTTCCTTGTAATTCTCCACACCTCCTCCCTCTTGGTATCAGAACTCTGAGTGGAGTAGTCATATAAACTTAATCAAAAAACGATATAGTCTTTAGAATATTCTTTTTATACATGTTTTTTGTGTTTTATAATTGTTCATAATGAATCAGGTCGCGTGTCATTCTCTCTTTGTTTTTCTTTCCAATGAATCCATTTTGTAAATCATCTCCAAAGCTGCGCAAGGTACCGTGAGCCGCAAGTAGGCATTGGGTAAATCCTATCGGTGCGTTTGGTTGCGGGATAGTTTATCCCGGGATTAGAGGGAATGGGGATTGGTATCCTGGGATAAGTAGTGGGATATGTATGGTATTTTGTTGAAAAGTAGTGATAAATTAGTAATGTTTGATTGAAAAAGTATGGATAAAGTTAACGTGATTGGTTGAAAAGTAGGGATAATGAAATAATGATTGGTTGAAAAGTGAAAAAGTAGGGATAAAGTTGATGTGATTGGTTGAAAAGAAGAGAAAATGTAGTAATGATTGGTTGAAAAGTAGGAATAAAGTAGAGATAAAGTGAGGATAGGAATGGAGATAAAAGTAGGGATAAAAGTGGTGATTAGATGGTGTTTGGTTGTAATGCAGGGATAAAGTGGGTTTAACCCAGGATAAAGAATCCCTATCCCCCAACCAAACAAGCCCTATAAGTTGTTGGCAGACGAGCAGAAGAAAATTAGGAAGAAAGTAAAAACATAAAAAAGAGAAGAAGTTGATATAAGTCGCCGACTCATACTAAATTGCAGAAATATGAACTAGAAAGAAGTATATAAAATTTTTCTTCTAGGACTTATATCTTCTAAAAATTAAGTCTGTGTAATACACAGATAATAAGTATATTAATAACCCTTATCATTATCGTTTTGCTCTAATCGTTGTATTGTTAGTATAGCTTATCTGTATTTGAGACCCTTGTTATGCTCACCCATTTAGCTAGCATCAGGCTATGCCCAGACCCGTATAGTCGATGTCATCTTGTTGCATACTTATATCTCTTTATCTGTGCATGAGCATTGTATGCATATTGTTTGCATTAGAGCATAAGGTTAGGGCGTTGGTGAATAGAGTCTTCGCCGATCCGAGGCTCTCGGTTAGCTCCGATCTAGCTCCAGGACCGTGGCTGGGTAGTAAGGACTAGGGCGTGATTATAATGTTAAATCTCTGTATTCTTAAGAATGGGTCTAGTTGGCTACTATATGTTGTTTGAGGTGTAGAGGTCACCCAGAGTTCTAGTCTCATGCTCGGTATCTATGTTAAGAGAAGTTACGTGCTGCTCTAGGTCCTACCCCTTGTTGTTCAGCGCTGGGCGCTTGGTTGTTGAGAGGGACGACTGTTGACAGTTTAGGTCACAGAGCGCGTGCCTTGGGGTAGGCGGTGGACGTGACGTGAGTTTCCCTTAGAGATGAGACAGAACCCGGGACTTTGTGGTTTCCCCTTTTTCTTATGCGACGTAGAGTAGCATAGAACCCTATTGAGCTTTGTTGCTCACTCCTACTCGGGCTGCGTTTGCCAGTGCATGCGTCGGCTCTTCCTCAGTGGTTCTAGCTGAATCATGTCTTGGTGACGCGTCGACTTCCGGAGGTGTTTGAGGTCTCAGATGGACATATGTACATTTTGGCAGCTTTTTGTTTATAGTTATCTTTGAGGATGATGTACTTAACGTTTAATTTATGAAATCTTGTTCCCTCTTTTAATTGACTTTTATTTCTGCAATGTAATATTTAGTTTTACCATTATGCCCTTGAAAGTCTTTAAGTTAAAATTAGTTCTGCTTTGTGTATTGTCGCGCCGTATCGAATGTAAATAGTGTAGGTTTCCCCTCACATCCCTGTTCGGATGAGTTTTCTGGGCCGAGGCGTTACATGTAACATGTTCAAGAAAGAGGTTTTATGTTCATGACATGAGCCCTTGGGATATCGATGGGGTTATGGGATCCCTTGGCATACCTTAAACTTAGGCGGAGAAGCGACATTGTTGTTGCTTCTTCCTTTCAGTGTAACCTAAAGTAAAACCCTACTGAGCTTATTGCTCACTTCTACCTAAGCTATGTTTTGCAGGTGCAGGTGCAGGCGCTAGCTCTTCTTCTGTAGCACCAGCTAGACAGATTTTTGGCGGTTCATCGATTTCTGGAGGTGTCTGAGGATTTTAGGTTCCAGTTTACTTTTGATAGATTGTATAAATGTATAATTTCCCTTTTTGAGGATTTTGATGTCTATATATACATGCCTATTCGCGGTCTAATTGTAACAGTAATTTTGTATTATATTCAGATTTATAAATGGAATTTGTAATCTTCAATAATTTGTTAGAATTACAGTTTTGACCTTAGCTTAAATTGTTCAAATTAGTCGTAATTTTTGTTACATAAATGTGCCAGAGATGAAGTGAATAGGTTTAGCTTCCTCACGTTTCGGTCTGGGTGGGTTTTCTGAGTCGAAGTGTGACAAATATAAAATAACCTTTATAGTTCCATTTAGTCATTTCCAATGGAATGTAATGCCTTTTGGACTAAAAAATGCACCTTTAAAATTCCAAACTATTATGAATGATATATTCATTCCTTATACAAATTTTATCTTATCATATATAGTGGCATATTAATCTTTTCCGATGTCATTGATCAACATGTAATATCTGCCCCTAAAATGAAGTTATTTCAAATTAAAATAAGATTCCTATGCGATAATATCGGCAAAGGAACGATAGTTCTTATCAATAGAATTATCGAATTTGCTTCTAAATTCCCTGATATTATTACTGACACTATGCAATTACAAAGTTTTTTAGCCGCTTTAAATTACGTGTCAGATTGGTATAAAGATTTAGCCTAATGATACGTTTCTTCTTTATAATAGATTAAAGAAGAATCCCTCTCCATGAACAGAAAGACATACAAATGTTGTTTGATTAATAAAGTCTAAAATAAAAATTCTTCCATATATTAATCTGGCAACTCCAGATTGTAAAAAAATTGTTAAAACCGATGCTAGTAATATTAAAACTGATGCTAGAAATTGTTAAACACGTACTAATGGTGGTATCTTAAAGTAGATATATATTAAATCTAATAAATAGGATTTAGTACGTTATACTTCAAGAGAGTGGAATCCCACTCAATACAATTATTCTACCATTAAAAAGGAGATGTTATCTATAATCAAATGTCTCTACAAATTTTAAGATGATATCTTGAATCAATATTTTATTCTTCGCATAAATTGTAGCTCTGTAAAAAATTTCATTGAAAAGGATGTTCAAAATTTGGCATCTAAACAAATTTTTGCTCAATGGTAAGTTGAATTAGCTATTTTTTATTTTACTATTGAACTTATTAAGGCTAAACATAATATTTTACCTAATTTTTTAACTTGTGGATTTTTGCAGGGGTCCCATGCGGAGGAGTGACTCCTCCCAGAGGGGGGAAAGGAAGAGGTAGGGATAATACCCGAGTACATCTAATAATTCTGGAAATAGTTGACGAACTATATTATATAAACAAATATAATATGACTTATTATATGTATAATGTTTTGTATCTATCATCCTTATATAGCAGAATGGTTAACAATGAAACTTTTGGTTTGTTCTAATGACGCCCTATGTGGCAGGGATGATCCTAGGTGGAGCCTAGGTGGAGGGGAGTTAGTGGGAGAGGTGGGAAGTTAGTGGAGGGAGTTAGTGAGAGAGGTGGAAGGTTAGTGGGGGGAGTTAGGGGGGTTAGTGGGGAGTTAATAGGGGAGATGGGGAGAGAGGGTAGTTACCCTACCAGGTGGTAGGGGGATTTACTAGTACTATATATATAGCAGGATGGTTATGCTTATAAGTTAACCATCCTGCTATGTTTTAAGTGGCGGGATTAATCCTACATGGAGCCTATGTGGAGGGGGGGCGTTAGTGGGGGAGGGTTAATGGGTAGGAGGGGGAAGTTAGTGGGTGGTTAATGGAAAAGTTAACGGGAAGGAGGGGTAAGTTAATGGGGAAGTTAGTGGGTGGTTACCCAGCCAAGTGATAGGGAGCCCTGCTAGTCCATATATATGTGCGCATCTTATGTATGTACTAGAAAATGCCTGTGCCTACGTCACGGATATTTAGGATTTTTTCTAAAAAAAATCAGCAAACCCGACTAAATGAGGCAAATTTACAATATTCCTCAAATACAAAGGATACTCTAGCAAAGACAAAAGAACAAACAATGTTCTAGAGTTGCAAAAAATTGAACAGACAATGACTAAGGATACTCTAGAAAAATATGTTCAATGTCTAAGGATACTTTGGAGTAATTTGCAATAAATTATATAGTAAATTAGGAGCAGCAACTCACTAAATTAACATTATGAGATAGAAGACACCAAAAAATTAAGGAAAAAAAGAACAGCAGAGATGCCAAGAAATGAAAATCCATCAAAATATCTAATTTTGTGCAAATCTTCGGGGAAATATAGAGTGCTGTGATTACTCTAGAGTGTCCTTTCCCAACTCTCCATTCGTACTGGACTGAAGCAATGACAGTAGCACTGAGCTCACAATCACTGGACTAAACTCAGACTTGCTCACCCCTAGCAAGCCACCTCCTCTTCCTCTACTTGCTCCAACAATTCTTCAAGTTCAGCTTCCGTGAGGCCTTCTAGCCTCTTCTGCAAGAAAGATGACATAAAAATATGAAAAATGTCATTCTATAACCTTTTTGTGTCACAATCATAAAAATATGATCTCTCTGCGGTCCCAAATCCAAGAACTTAAGTTAAAACTTCTAGAGGTGTAAAAAAATCATAGTTTATATATAATAGCAATATCTTATCTCACACTATGACAGCATGGCCTCCAAAGGTGTAAAGAATGTTGGTGGCTCCAGTGAAATACAGAACCATCTTGGTTGGACCTGAGTGCTTTACTCCTTCAACCTTGAAAACATTAAAGAGAAGGCTAAGTATAGCAGTTAAAGATACATACTACAGTACTTTTACAGGGATCAATGATATTTTTGCAAATATAGACTTAATTACCTGGCCATGAATCAAAGAGGCAGTTGTGAGATACCATGCCAGTATAAGTGATCATCAAGAGGCCTAGGAAAGACCAGATCATGTAGTTATGGAATGAGGGTATGAAGACAGTTGTGGCACAACAGGCCCCAAATATGTATGCCCAATTTCTCTCATCAAGGTTGTCATTGATGTAGGAAATGTTGCTGCACATTAGAGATAACAAAAAAAAGAATATATGAACACATATCAATTGCATAACACCTAGCTATTATAGATTTCCAGTGACCCACCTTGCACATGCAATCAGTTGGATTACTGATCCAAAGAGAAGGAAAGTGCAGTTGAAGAAGAGCCCCGCATTTCTCCAGTGCTTCCCCAGGAGCCCATCAAGGACTTCAAACCACTGTATTAGGATTTAGCAAGATAAGATCTAATAAGCAAGGATATAGAACATGAGAAAGACAGCTAGTCATGCATCTTTTATCTCTTCAAATCATTCTTAATATCCAAATTAAAGCAATTGGCCATGTGGGAGTTGTTTCATAAAGATTGACAAAGCTTCATATTCTCGCAATTGATTAGCTCAAACTCTACAGGCTGAACGATATCACCTGGTTAATGACATGCACGCATTATATCATTCACCTGAATCACATGATGCCTAAAGTCCATGTTCTCCCTCTCCTTCCGGGTCCTGTACTCCACATACAGCACACTGATAAGATAAGCATGAGAATGACTGCAGTATCTCTGAATCTTAGAACAGCACTTTCTATGATTAATTCAAGTGTTGCATTACAAAAGTGAAAGTTATGCCTCACAAAAGTCCATTAAGCTCATACAACTTTTAGCAGCCCAAAGAGGTACACATTGGAAAAGCCCTTAGATTTCAAGAAAGAAGTCCTTCCAAAACCAAGCATGACTCCTACATAGAAAAGTATTTTCGAAATAATACAGGTTTTCAAAAAGGCTCAGAATCTAATCAGCTTTCTCGATCACAAATTTTCTGAAGCAGAATTGGCATTTAAGCTGTATAGAATATCATCACATCCAAAGTATCAGAACATATACAGGGGTAGATGAGTGGATAAGATTTCACAACTAAAAGAAAATAAGAATGGTAAAAACTGAGTTTAACCTACCAAAACTTGCAAAACTATTCATCCAGAGACCAAGATTGCCAAAATAGCAAGCTTTCCAGTGTGTAGGCATGTGATCAGATAGCGTGGTAGGCGGGAGAAACAGATGAAACAAATATGCATACCTGGTGTCCACACTCGCTCGTTGGCGCGTTTATGAAATAGGTGGACTATCTAGTTGATGCTGCCAATTCAAACTGTCCATAATAAATCCCAGTCAAGATCACAAAGAGAAAATCAAATCCATTAAAAACCCATAAGGAACATATATATTCCTTAAGAATCCAAATTGGATTAAGAATATGAACTGATATCTGATAAACAGCATGAAATTTCTGATATCAATCCCTTCACAGAATATAAACTGCAATATCATAGCAAAATTTCTATTAAGAATCCACTTACAGAAACACAAATTACAATTGACGAAACTAACCTTGCCATCTGAAAAAGTTTCTTAATTAAATCTTTTGTTGCATTGTGTTAATAAAATGGTAGGAGAAAACCCTTAAGAACGACGTCCCCAGTAAGAGTTGGCACTTGAATGGTTCCTCCCAAGATTGCCTGAATGCATTTACATTATCCATCAGAACAAAATTGAAACATACCTACTGGCTTTAGAAGGATAGAATTATTAATTGCTAGTTTACAAACATGACTAATGTAATAATCAGCTTCGCGAACATCAATTGTGCATCACAATCATAATAGATTAAGAAATTTGCAGACAGAAGTGTCCAATCATCTTAAAGGCCCTGTGCTCTCTCCTACAGAATGATCAATACACAGAAAAAAAAAGGCAGTCAAAACTGTGCTCTCAATAAATCACTATCTTGCAAGAAAGTGACAATTCGCTATCTCAAAGTAAGTGCTGGCATAAATCCAACTGTAACACAAAGCATTAGCAAGGATTGAATATATATGATCACGGTTTTCTTGAATAAAGAAGGGGCAAGGATTGAATAAAGGAGGAGATGGGGTTGGTTTCATTGCTGAGAACTAACATGATACTACTATCGCATAGCAACATCTAAATCAATAAAAACCATACACAAAACAAAATATACCCCGAAAACCTAAAACCTTAAAACAATAGGCACCAAAATATACCATACCAAAGCCATGTCAAAAAATAAATTCAATTGGAGAATAGATTGGAAGGAGCAAAAAAGATGGGCGATTATCAAATACCCTCGGCCATACGCGAAGAAAAGCAAAGGAAACATCCAAAGAGATGCAGAAAAACAAATTTCCTAACCTTTCCAAGATAGAACCAGTGCGTTTCTTCTCCCCTGATCGAGTGGCCGACGACGGGTTGGGCGAGCAGCTCCTCTCCAAGCGAGGTCTCTGTAAGGGAAGAGAGAGTGAGAGAGGGGGGTGAGAGATGGGAGATGTCATGGCTTGCAGGGATGAGCTCTACCTGGAGGGGAACAGGCTCAAAATCTAGACATTTTCTTTCTGGATTTGGTGGTGATTTTCGCGGCTGCGGCTAGATCTGGTGGATAGAAGGTCAGATCTGGTGATTTGGAGTGCTTAAGCTTGGATCTTGAGATCGGGGGCGAGATCCGGCGGGGTAAAGACTCTTTGGCGCCCCCCGTGCTCACACCGGTCAGCTCGCCACCGACCTCCCCACCCATTGTCTCCCGTCCTTCCGACGCCGGCAGCTTCACCGCCCACATACTGCGGTGGGCCATCTCCCAGCTTCCCCGCCCATGGGGAGAGAGTGACAAAGGGGGATGGGACGTGGGAGATGGCCGACGGCGGGTTTGGCGTGGCCGACGGCATGGGGCGAGCTCGACGAAGCTGGTAGCCGACGGAGCGGGTAGAGGGGGATGAGAGAAGAGAGGGAGATGGGATATGGGAGAGTGAGAGAGGTGGATGGGATGGCTGGGTGTTCAGTCACATCCCGTCCTCTCTCTCTCTTTTCGTGGTTCTCTCTCTCTTTGCGGCGTTTCTTGGCGGGAGGATTCTGGCAGTAGATACAGAGATGAGGTTGTGGGTTTTTTGGTTAAAATTTTGGGCGGGAATCCAAAATTTTGATCGGGAATGTTAAGATCTGAGATGAAATCAGACCGTTGAATGTTTTGTTGATGAAACCTGGACCATAGATTTATGTATATAGGCAAAGACATTTCAAAAACTGTTGTGCCTTATATAATAGATATATAACCAGATATAAATAAAGAGAAAAGGTGAGTGGAGAGACAATGAGTGCATCCACTAAGCCCTTCTTTGGGTTAAGGGGGCATAACCCTGTTCCTACTCCCAAACATTAAAAGTAATATTACTACTTTATCCTCATTCCACCTATCACCATCACTCTACTTTTTCCTATCCCCATTCCTTAACTCCACTTTTTTAATCTCATGCCCCCTTAACTCCACTTTCTCTAACCCCGTACCAAACAGGAGCCGAAGGGTGTGAAAATCCAAATCACGACTCTATATTTTATGTATTTGGTCGTGCTACTATAATTTTTATTTTTTAATTAGACGAGCCTACCGGCTAAAAGGGCCTACAAGTTGTGCTATTAGAATTAACAATTGTGATGATGACATTAATTGCAATCTAATTGAAAGTTGGTGTGCTATTGCTTAACTAGTAAAGTGATATCAATTACGTTCATTTGACATGAAGAATTATAATTTTAGCAAAAATAAGATATTTTAATTGAATGCTAAGAATGAGATGAGGCTCGACGGCTGGTGTAGTTAATTTGCATGTCCAAGGAATCGATTAATGTCGAAATTGGCCTAAAATAATTACGATTTTAGCATGGAAAATTAAAGTTAAGTTTATGCATCTCAATATAGAATTTAATTGTATGGTGAATTATTTAACTATGTAGACTTTAGAATGTGAATAAAATAAAAAAATAAGAATAAAAAATAGAAATAGTGATAAATGCTGTCTACCAGCTTTGTCTAGTACTAGTAGTCATTGGAATTTCTTCATGCTCTAGGAAGTGAAATAAATTAAAAGAATTATTTATAGTAAAGCCAACTATGATCTTTCTCAAGAATAGTGCTGATTTTTTTTTTGAAGAAATTATCGCCGCCAAAATTCTAATTACCAGCTTTTCAAGTCATAGACCTTGCTCGCTCTTCCACGTTACTGGTCCTCCAATATAATTTCTTTTCATAGCTCGCCGTCCACTAAATTATAATTAGAAGCTATTTTATGTGTTTGGACACACTGAAGAAGATATTTATATCGTAGTACCTGTCTGGTGGTCAGCAAGATAGTTCCAATCTTTTTTTTTTTTTTTTTTGGATTAGATGAGCCCGAAGGTTAAAATAAGGAAGAAAAAAATATTACAACAGATACCTCACACCAACAAAAAATTCAGGAACCCAAGAGTGGGTACCACCCGGCTCAAAAGCCCAAACTTAGGACCATCTCCTCTCCCGACCCATCCTAGCTAGAGAGTTTGTAATAGAAACAACACCACGATGAATAAAACGAAAAGATATAGACGAGAAAACTGCAGCTTGCCTACATACATCTCGTAGATGACCACCCAACGCCGTAGGCCATTGGAACCAGCCATTAATGCAGCCAATCACAAACCTAGAGTCCGACTCCAAGGACATCCGAGAAGCACGGATCTCCAACGTAATCCGAAGCGCCCTTGGATACCTAGGAGCTCTGCCTCATCGACGGAGGTCACCAGGACAGCCTTGGAAGATGCCACTAAGATTACCCCTTCAGTCGATTTCACCCCCACCCCAATACCTGCTTGAGAACTAGCCTGGAGGAAGGCTGCGTCCGAAAGAATCAAAAGACAGTTGCAATTAGAATCAAGAGATGAAGTATGACGGGGAGCCTCCACACAACTCTCGAAATCCATGAACAGTCTCTGCGCTCGACGTGCCACCATTAAGAGCCATGAATCAACAGATCTGAAAACCAAGTCAGCATTCCACTCACCATCCTGGATCAAATCAGAAATCATGGTCGCGTCCTAAACATAGTCCATATTAACTGGGCATGGCCTCCGCCTGAGAGAAGTGTCGTCAATCCATCGATAAAAAACAACGTGAGCATTATAAATCGAAGAGGGGTGGGCCTTCAATCTAGATTGCATATCAGCTACAACCTTACAAATTTCACGCCAATGAGAGGAGGAGGATCCCTTGCAAGCAGTTGGAAGAAGACCTCTCCATGAGTACTTTGCCTTGGTTGGAAGAACCCATAACGTGGGATCAGCCGAGAGAAGTCTCGATGCCCGAGTCATCTTGATCGCCCGCTGCCAGATACGTAAGTTTCTGACCCCCAACCCCCCAGTCTCCACCGGAGAACAGACGATATTCCATGCAACATGCCTGATGGTGTTGGACTGACTCCCTCACAGGAACCAACGGCAGGCATCTTCTATGTTATCAAGGACACTAGCCGGAACACGAACCGACACCATGAAGTGAACTGCCACCGACTGGAAAACAGACCGAATGAGAACCAACCTCCCCGCGTGAGAGATATATCTTACGTTCCAAGAGGTAATATTCTTCATCACCCGCTCCATAAGTATGTCAAAGTCCGACGCAAAAGGTTGCAAAGCCCCAATTGAAACCCCAAGGTACTTCCAGGATCCCTCTGTACATTGGATCTGAAGAATACCGGCAATACGCCACATCCTGTCAACTGGGACAGACGGGGAGACACAGAAACTGGATTTCGCTCCATTGATACTCAGATCAGACATCGTAACAAAAGCTAGGAGAATGTGTCTGATCCGCCTTGTCACACCCTGACCCAGAAAACCCATCCAGGACGGGGAGTGAGAGTTCCTATCACTATTCATCTTCAATCGGCGCGATACAAAGCGGAAAAGACGGATAATTTAAACAATTGTATTCCAGAGGCGAAACATATTCAATTCATATAACGTAAAGTTGTACAGTTACAAAATTCCAATCTAATACTCCCAAGGTAAAGATATAATACATTATTCCAAAATCCTCGAAAGTTTACAACATATACATATATATCAAAATGTACAACAGATATTCCTTCAGCAACCTCAAGCGCCTCTGGATGTACTCGCGCCGCCAAAAGCCGATCCCGCCGGCTCCACTGACGAAGAACTACCGCCTGCACCTGCAAACGCAGCCCGGGTAGGAGTGAGTGATAAGCTCAGTAGGGTTCTACTCTATGACACACTGAAGGGAGGAAAACAACAATAATGTTGTCTCACAGCCTAAGTCTAACGGATGCCACGGGTTCCATAACCCAGTTGATGTCCCAAGGGCTCCTGTCATGAAACCTCTCTCCTGAACATGTTACCAGGAGGCCAAGGAACAGTAACATGCAGGATCACCCTTACCCAAACTGGAATGCCAAGCCTTGGGGAAACACGTCAGGGATGCATCAACATCCATCCTTAGCACTTGGCTTTGGAAGACAACACGACCTCTAAACCTCAAACACCGATTCAAGTCAGCTATCGCAATCCTCAATCACAAGAGACTTGATCATACAATCACACCCTACTCCTGACTACCCATCCACGGTCCTAAGGCTAGATCCGAGCTACCCGAGAGCCTCGGATCGGCGACCCAAACCATCGCTGCCTAACCTCAAATGCCTCTAATGCACACAATGCATGGGCCTAGGCAAACATCTATCCTAGATGTCTCTATATGCCACATCATCAGTTACAAGTCCAACAGATATACAATAGCCCTCGGCACACGCCGACAAGAGGCTAAGGTTCCACAATTTCTCATTAGCTAACACTCATAGCTAGCTAATGGCTAAGCACACCATTAAACAATTAACTACATCCAACCATGTATTAAAGACAAATAAAACCATAGATTCGCCCAAAAGGGAACTTACTCTAATCGATCCCCAAACCCGATCGAAATCCGCTGAAAATCCCATAAAATCCATATACATACTTCCCAACATGTTTAGATGTTAATCCCAAATCAAATCCATCCAAGAAAAACCAGAAAACCAAGTTCAAGTACCCGTGGACGATGTCACGGTCGATCCGGAGATCGACCGTGAGACCACGGACGATGTCACGGTCGATCCAGCGATCGACCGTGAGACCCAAGCGAAGAAAACCAAGGGTGACGGTCGATCCACCCATCGACCCT
This sequence comes from Narthecium ossifragum, assembly GCA_963920575.1. Lineage (NCBI taxonomy): Eukaryota > Viridiplantae > Streptophyta > Magnoliopsida > Dioscoreales > Nartheciaceae > Narthecium > Narthecium ossifragum. The sequence continues at coordinate 24,398,202 of OY986965.1, forward strand.
GAGAAGCCCAAAACCAAACAGCGCCTGACAGTCGATGCGACGGTCGATCCAACGGTCGACCGTCAGGAAAAAGGCAAAAAGAGAAGATCCCACGGTCGATCCAACGGTCGACCGTCAGGAAAAAGGCAAAAAGAGAAGATCCCACGGTCGATCCATGCATCGACCCTGGGAAGCTAAAATCCCGACAGAGCCCGACGGTCGATGCGACGGTAGACCGCCAGGCCCAGAGAGAGTAAAATGATACTTGACGGTCGATGCACCGATCGACCGTCGAGCCCCGAAGGAGCGTATCAACGCTTGACGGTCGATGCACCGATCGACCGTCGAGCCTTAGGCACAGTTCCTTAGAACAGTGCCGGAAATCCAATTTCTTGGATTTCAAGTATCAAATCAGGTTGGAATAAGATGAAATCTTGCAAGCAAGTGTATTTAACCATGGTGAAGCTAATGGAATGAAGAAATCCAGTTTTTGACAGTTAAATCTCCTATCTAGGTCCAAATGGACGAAAACCGACAAAACGGCGATAATACGGAAACCAACCGTTAGAATACTGAATTTGTAACGTAGGAATACCGGAAATGAACAACATCTCATGTACAAAGAGTTACACAGCATTCTATCAAGTATTCCTACAGCGAAAGCACATAAAACATATCCTAGGAGAACCCAATCCAAAGATCGAGGTAGAAACACCTACTTGAGCAAGTAGGGTAGCTCCTCCACGCGTCCCGCTGGTCAAGCCGTCAAGATCCGCGCTCCGAAGACCAAGTCTCCAAACCCTACCTCAGCCGAAGGAGAGAGAAGGGAAAGAGAACGACAGGTGAAGGAGAGAAGGAAAGAGAAGAAAGGGACTTGGCTTGTATAGAAAATCCAGATCTATCTCAGCCGTCCGATTCGATCTTTCCCGATCGAGCTCCGATCCTCCGATCGGACGCACCCTAGGGGTTCTAATCAAACACATACATCAATCCAAGGCAGTGTGTGGAACGCGGGTGTGAAACCGACCACCAGAGGGCATATTTACCAAAATGCCCCCGGGGTCCAAACCGCCACACGATCACCCGATCGTGCCCGACGCGGAGCCAAACCAACAGGAAACTAGCTCTTGACCCACGCGGTCGAGCCAGGTCAGAGGGACGAGCCCTCACACGCCTCGCCTCCGAACATGTGGCACTAGAAACCAAAAGGCAATCATCAGCATAAAAAAGATGGGAAAGAGAGAAGGGGGACCTTTGGAACAGCAACCTGAGAATTCCCAGCGTCGGGTCCTTCAACATTCTAGAGAGAACCTCCATGACTAAGACAAAGAGGTAAGGGGACAGGGGATCCCCTTGCCTCAATCCCCTGGCTGAAGAAACAAAACCCCAAGTACGCCCATTGATGATGAAGGAAAAAGTAGGAGAAGAGACGCAGCACATCACCCAATTCACCCACACAGAAGGAAAACCCATCCTCAAAAGAACCTCTCGTAGAAACGGCCAGCGGACCTTATCGTATGCAGATTGAAGGTCAACCTTAAGGACCATCAGTGCCTTGCGAATCCCCGCCATCTTCATCGAGTGTAGAACCTCGCAAGCAGCACCGACACTATCATGTAAACATCGGTCCTCAATGAAAGCGGATTATTCTGGCCCCACCAAATCACCAACCACATGCTTGAGACGATAACCCAGGATGGAAGAAATAACCTTGTATGTGACGTTACATAAACTAATGGGTTGGTAATCCTTGATTCTTTTAGGAGCTTGGCATTTTTGAATAAAGAAAATAAAAGAGTGATTCCACGCCTGGGGCATCACACCAGATCGGAAGAAACCCTGAACAGCTCTACAGATATCACCCCCCACAACATTCCAGAAATCCATGTAGAAATCCCCAGGGATACGGTCTGGCCCGGGACAAGCATTTCTCTCCACAACAAAAATTGTTTGCTTGATTTCCAAATCAGAAAATCAGCTATCAATCCTCCACATAAATCCTCAGATAGAGCCGACAACTGTGGCAAAAAGGAACCATCAAAATACCCATCGTCCTCCCAAAGAGAACCAAAATAGTTCCCTATCTTACTGTCTAGTGTAGCCGCGACCTTTGGAAGCATGACTTGCTTAGCTTGGCATCTAAAGCCTTAGGCCCCGTTTGGTTTGGTATGGGAATACCAAATGGGAATAGCCTTAACCTTAACTCGGGTTAAAGGAGGAAATATTTCTGAAATATTCTCGAATCCACTAGTTATTCCACACATTATCCCTCAAACACCTTTCACTATTTCAAGTAATCATTACAAAGTTATTTCCACTCTCCGCTCTACTTTTCTCTTATTCAAAATAATCATTATAAAGTTATTCCCGAAATCGAGAATAAAGTCCTTTAATCCGGAATAAAATTATCCCGTACCAAACTAGCCCTGTTGATTGCAAAGAATGTAAATATTATTTTTATTATGAAGTTAAACAAACAATATTTTTTCTTATTTTAATGAGTCAAGCCTGGTGTACTGATTTAAGAACGTAAAAAAATTTCCAGCATGCCACACATGTCAAATATGATATTCTTTAACACCATAACTGACACTGGAATTTATGACCTCCACCTGATTTGAGTGGATGTGTACAAAAGAAGGAGAAAAATAGTATATAATATGCCATTTGGTAAAGTCCCTTGGAAAAAAGTTTCACAATATATAATTATTAATTACTCTCTTGATGGCCATTAATTTGTTTTTTGGAAGTAAAACAAACTTGGTCAAAACGGCGTACCTGAGCTCTTGGGTTTGGATCACTCCGCAAACTGAATCGTTTATTGTGAAAGTGATCAAGAACTATTTGATGTCTTCTTGAGAAAGAAGAGCATGACATTGTTTTCTACCTACAAAAGACAAATTCAAAGGCTCAAGTAGAACGATTGTCACATATTTTTCTTTATGGTTAAATTAATTGCAGATACTAATATGATATTTATTATCATTGCAGTGACTAAGATAGAATTTTGTATATTTTGAGGGGCTATTAACATTCACAAGAGGAGGACTGATATGAAAACAAGAGGATATGGTACTATGAAACTAGGGGCCAAAAAAATCGGATTTGATTCGAATCAACCACAAATTTTATAGGCGCGGAGGTCCGGGTGGATCACAAGCAATTCGAAAGCTATTATGGTTTGGACTTAAGTGTATGCCACACTAGTGGTTGTCGTCACCGGGATAAATCTAGCGATAATTTTTTAAGCCCCTAACAATTATAGTATATATTATAAGAAGAATAATGAATCGGGTCCTCCAAAAATTGAGAGGACCCGGTCCTCCTCCACCTGTATATGGGTGGCCTGTATATGGGTGGAGGAGGATTATATATATATATAGATAATGTTTTACGTAAAGTATATAAAATATATAATATTATAATAGTGGGTAAGCTAGTGAGTTAATATTATAATATTTGAACTAATTATTAAGTTAATTCAAATGTTTGTACGTAAAGTATATAAAATATATAATATTACAACTCTCCAACGATTCTATTTTTGAGTCAGCGCACGCTGACAGTCGATTTCAGCATCACTCCCACAGTCAATTTTGGTTGCAATCAATCCCCAAAACACTAGCCAATCCATCTTTCTCTATTCCACTATTAAATTAGGTTTTCGGTACTCATACGTTGAACTATATAAAATTTATACTATTATATTATTACATAATATAGAATAAAAATATATTATAATAAAGTATAATATTATCGCTCCTAGATCATGATGAAAGGCTAAGTTTTTTTTTATAAATAAATCCTATATATATATATATATACACAACTCTTTCATGGCCATTAGGCTCATCTAATTTAAATAAAAAAAATCTGTTTTGCCAAGTTATAATCGTCAATGAAATTTCACCAAACATGTGAGTATCCGAATATGTAATTGACAATCATGTTAATTATACTTGTCGGGGTAGCAACTTACAAATATGTTTTTATAGTAGCTGATAATTATACTTCTTTTTGAAACATTTTTCCTTTTTGCCGAAGAATTTCCTTTCCTTAGCTTTCAAGACATCTGAAAGCAGCCTTGCATTTTGAATGGAAGTTGGCAGATTTTAAACGCCCAACAGAGATGACATCAACAACGACCTGCCTTGCACTTAGAATATTCATTTGCAGCTAGAAATTGATATCATAATTACCATCACTTGAGAAAATGCTTGACCAGTACTTCCAGTAATATGTGTCCATTAGAACATAGGGGTTAATTAGCGCTTATTCAGTAAAGAATTTAGGGTAAATTATAGTTTTGAGCCAAGTGGTTTAGACCAAGTTTCATTTAAGGTCTTGTGCTTTCAAAATTTTTAGATAATGGCATGACGTTTGGATTTCATTTCAAATAAAACCCTGGGCGCCGACATCATCATGTGGGTTGATGGAAAATGGGTCAGGTGATATCATGTGACTCATTTTCCTCCAAAATCACTGACCAATGTAGCTATGGGTAAATGTATTGGTATCCGACGCCATATTTTAATCGGTCGAAATCTCATCATGGAGGAATTTCATAACTGGAAGGGGATGCTCAAAAGGGGATGAAGAGGGCCGTGTAAATGCTAACCCCCTAATAACAACGGCTGTCAAAAGTTCGGAGGGAAATTAGTCACATGATGTCACTTATGATCTTATTTGAAACGAAATCAAAACATCACGTACTTATTTGAAAGTTTTGAAACTATAAGGCTTTAAGTGAAACTTGATCCAAACACAGGCCCAAAATTATATACCGAAGAATTTATAACGCGGAATGGTCTTGGTTTCGGATCATGTTGATAACTTTTGTGGTGATTAGGAGGCTAACTTGAAAAAATATGACTGCTAAACCATGGATTAGTGTCCCACCAAACTTGACTATGATATGTCAACACAATGATAGCGAGAAGCGGACAGGTACATGCACATAGAAAACATGTGATTGTAATTACTAGACAAATATTTCTGGAGAGCACAGAGCACATAAGTGCATTTGACGGTAAAGTCTTGTGATTTCATGTTTTTGGTAAGGATCTTTTTCTAGAACCATGTGCCTGTTGTTGTGATGGTATGTGTTAGCCATTTTCGAGGCTTCTTTCATTTTATGGATATTGGCCTTTCCTGAGCTCAAAAAAACGAAATATGCTCGTGTGGTACATGCAGAATGATCATTTTTTTTAAATTGGGAAATCTCGATGATTAGCAAGGTGTTATAACTAGGGGTGGCAATCCGGGTCATGACTCGTGAATTCGACCCGAAATAAACGGGTTTGGATTTAGTATAAACGGATTCGGGTCATAAACTGGTCGACCCGTTTATGACCCACGAATAAATGGGTCGGGTCGGGTTGACCCGCGAGTTAAATGGGTCAACCCGTATAGCCGTTTAATTATAACCCGGTAGCCCACTAACCCTTCTCCAATTCACTCCCCCCACTCCCCTCGTGATCTCCCCACTCCCCTTCCCCTCTCCTCCCCCTCGCGATCTCCCCTCTCCCCTCGCGATCTCCCTCTCCTCCCCCTCCCCTCTCCCCTCGCGATCTCCCCTCTCCCCTCTTTCTATCGTTGAAGGAGATGGATCGGCTGCTTCGCCTTCTCCTCCGCCCATCTCTCCTCCGCCGGGATCCCAGCCTCCATAGCCGGAGAGGTTTGCAATCCGGCAGGACAAGCAGTCGGATATCCTCACGGCGTCTCTAGCTTTGCCTCTTCACCTCGGCACCGGCGTCTTCTGTCAAGGGTTTGGACTCTCTCTCTCTCTCTCTCGCCACCCCCCACCCCCCCCCCCCCCCCCCGCGGCCGCCCTCACCCCTCGCGATCATCCCTTGTCGCGATCTCCCCCTGGTACTCCGCGGCCTCCGCCCCCTACCAATCTCCTCCCCTCCCAACCCTTCTTCGAAGTTCACTAGCATCTCCCTTCTCAACCTCCATCCGAACGATGAAGAAGCTGGAGAAGAGGGAGAAGAATGGGAGGAAACAGTAGACGATGAGGAAGATGGAGGTGAAGGGGTAGATGGCGACATTGATCTCGGCCACCCACGGCCCCTCTTCCCACTCCGACGCCGCTCCGACCTCCAGTGAGGTCCCCTGCTCCCCTGCCTCCGAGATCCTCTACTCCATCGGATCCAGCACCCGACGCCTCCCAGCGCTGTCCGCCCACCGGATCCTGCCACCGAGCGACCGTGACTCCTCCCGGCCACCCCCCAGGCGCGATCCACCTTCCAGCCGCCCGTAGCCGCTTGCTGTCACCATCGTCGACGACCTTGTTTTGTTTTTTTTATATGTAAACGGGTTAGACAGGTCGGGGTCGGGTTGACCCATTTATAAACGGGTCGAGTTCGGGTTGATAAACCGGACCCGTTTATTAAACGGGTCGGGTTCGGGTTTGGCTTTTGGGTCGATACATCAGTGCTCGACCCGACCCGAACCCGACCCGTGAACCTGAATTGCCACCCCTAGTTCTAACCATCTAGAATTCTGGTTTAAAGAGAATAGAAGATGGTTGAAATGTCTCTCTCACCTTCAATCAATATTGAGACCTCCTTCTTATATAGAAGATGAGTTGAGGTGTGATTACAAACTTTATATGTAAAGATCGAATGTTTATAGCAGTTACAAATCACCATATGATTAATGATCAGATTGGAGATCCAATTTCTGCTCTTATAATCAAGTCCCTTAGAATAGAAGCTCGGCAGGCAAGGTGTCGCGCCCCGACCCGCGTAGGCCCAACCAGGCCTGGCGACGCGAACCGGAACCTAACCTACTGTGAAAATTTTGGCTAGGTTTCCCTCTAATCGTAGTGGTTACCCTAACAATTCACAATCATCATGTATTATACAAATGTTACAAACCCAAAGACTGAACTAGAATAGATACAAGTCCTCAAAACAGGGAAATTATACATTTATCACTCCCGTAGGAGACTATCTATAACAAAAGGTAAAACAGATCGTCGCTCCTCAAGCACCGCCAAACGCCGCCACGTTACCAAACACCGGCCCGGTAGGGGCGACCGAAGAAGAGCTAGCGCCAGCACCTGCAAAACGCAGCTCTGGTAGGAGTGAGCACTAAGCTCAACAGGGACACTACACTACGACACTCACAAGGGAGGAAACACAACAGTGCCGCCTCCAAGTTTACCCTAAGTGTATACAAGGGTCCCACAACCCTACCGGAAGTCCGTGAACGCAGGCCCAAAACACTGCATACTCTCAACAGGACACAGAACACTGTTTGGCGGGCCAAGACACCACTGGGCAGGCACTCCTCCCAAGAGTTTGAGAACACCGGACTCCGGCTACACCTCGGATACGACTTGGAAACGACACGACCTCTAAACATCAACAACATGTATTCAGGTCATCTAACCATATCATCGAAAACGACTGAATACTACAAATCGAGTCCTGGACCAAGCTACCCGCCACGGTCCTAGAGCTAGATCCGGACTACCCGAAAGCCCCGGATCGGCAACGCCCTACACAGATGCAACTAATGTGCAACACAATGCATGCTATGGACATGCGCAGGATAATACATGTAAGCATGCAACAATATGTGATGATATAAATAACAAGGTCTGGGCACGGCATCCTGCCGGCCCGGGGTGGTGAACAGATAAATAAGGTCTAGGGAATGCTGCAGTGGTACCACCACAAACTGCCAGCAGTCCACCACAACACCTGTACCGGGAAGCAGCCCCGCAAACAACAGCTCACATATATCACAGATAAAGCCCTCGGCGCACGCCGGCATGCAAGGTTAGGGAAAGCTGTAGGGCTACTCGCCCGTTTATTCTAAACATCTCAGGAGTCATCACCCCCCCAATTCACCACTACCCCTATTATAGGGCTAACATGCTTAAACATATGTACAAGGTATAAAGCGGTAAGAAAAACCGGCATACCAAGCCCCGCGGGCATAAACCATGAAAAATCCTCTTTGTTACTTAAAAGATCGATCTTTTCCTTGACATGGTGATAATGCTGTCAAGGATCTTTATTGATATCCTCATTACGCCCCTACAAACTCAACGGTGATGGTAGCGCGTTGAGTTTGGACCGCAGAAAAGAGAAACATGTAGAAACCAATGGTTTGGTGAGTCCATCAGCGAGCTGATCCTTGCTCAAAATAAAGCAAACCTCCAAAGTTTTTGATTAACCTTCTCTCAAACAAAGTGATAATCGATTTCTACATGCTTGGTGTGAGTATGGAAAACAAGATTGGCAGATAGATAAGTCGCCCCTATATTGTGACACCATAGAATAGGTCGATCACAGAGAAAGATTCCAAGTTCACGTAACAAGGATTGGAGTCATAGAGATTCAATAGTTGCATGAGTGACTGCACGATACTCAGCCTCTGTGCTGGAGCGTGCAACAATTGGTTGCTTTTTAGAACTCTAGGAAACTAAATTAGGACTGAAGTAGATGCAATACCCAGAAGTTGATTTTCTATCATATGGGCAGCCGCCCCAGTCAGCATCGAATAGATGGATATTTGTGTGGAAGGACGGGTCGAATGAGAAGGGCGAAGTCGATAGAAAATTTTAAATAACGTAAAATACGCTTTACTGCTGACCAATGATTATCAGTAGGCTTGTGCATAAATTGACAGACCTTGTTTATTGCAAAAGATATATCTGGGCGATCTGGGCGAGTCAAGGAAAGATACTCTAGAGCTCCAACCATGTTGTGATATAGAGACGGATCCGGGTAAGGGACCCCATTAAAGAGAGAGAGTTGTTGGGAGGAAGACATGGGAGACGATACTGGCTTGGTTGTAGTCATATTTGTGCGTTTGAGGAGATTTAGAATATAACTCCATTGGGAAAGAAATAATCCAACTTGATCTCTATGTGCTTCTACAACCAAAAAATAGGCCAAATCTCCCAAATCTTTAACAACAAACTCGCTACTTAAATTTGAGATGAATTTGGAGATAGCATCTTGACTTGAACCTGTGATGAGATTGTCATCAACATAGAACAAGATAAATAAAGTGACAGAAATGTGTATGTAGATGAACAAGGATGTGTCTGTTGACATCGATTTTAGCTAAGGCTAAGTCGACTACATTTGCAGAAGTCCCCGGGCTGAATCCGCACGCATCAAACCCAAATTGGCTCACACACAGTCGAGTCCATCCAAATCTCCTACATATCCCCGGTTTTGACGGCATCCTATACAAACCTGAGGAATAAGGGTATTTTGGTAATTTTACCCATCCAAGGTATTTTGGGAATTTAGACCAAAATGCATGTCTAAATTTCCCACTACACTCCAAAATAGCCCTTACATAGCTTTGATGACATCCTAAATAAGCTGTGTAAATATAAGGGGCTTTTTGGTAATTTTCCACCACACCTGGGAAATTACAAAAAATCCCCTGAAATAAATAAGGGAAAAATCCGAAAATTCAAATAAACCCAAACAAATACTCAACTTCAAATTCGCCTAAGTCCCGACAAAAATATACGCGCACTACATAATGCGCGCACGTGTCCACGACACGCACAAAAGTCGCGTCGCCATGCGTCACGCTTAAATAACCAAACCGAAAGGGTATTTTGGTCATTTAACCCCAAGGGGCATTTTAGTCATTTCACACCTTCAGGGGTGTGAAAATCCAGAACAGAGATATTTTATCTGCACCGGGGACATTTCGGTCCAAAATATATGGCCGATAAAAAGGATATTTTCGTAATTTACACCCGGCTTGCCCGGGGATATTTTAGTAAATTTTCCAAAGTATTATATGAAATATCGAAATTAAAATTTAAATAAGACATTTCAAATATCCAAATAATTCGACAAATATTCAGATAATTCAAATATGAACATTTGAATTTCAAATTCGAATTTCAAACAAAATGTCTACCCATATAAAATCAGCCAAATCAAATATATATCATACCATATGAGAAATCAGCATCTTCAATTATGGTTGAATTGCATTCCCATACCATATAAAAAAATCAGCATCTCTAAATATGGTGGGATTATATGAGCTATCCTTATATAAAAGGATTAGCATCAATTAGTATCCCTTAATCAGGATTCTCCATCCATATTAAGAGATCACCTCTCGTGCCTATAAAAGGAGGAGGGTGAAGGCTGGCTGGAGGGCTGGGCAAATGTAGAGAGAAAAGGCATTGAAGAAAGAAGCAGAGGAGAAGAGGCTGGAAAATGAAGAGAAGGCCGACGGGGAGAGAAGAAAGGAAAAGAGGAGGAGCGTCCATCGCCGTCGCCCACCTTGCTCAAGCCCAAGGAGCACCTCGCCGTCGCCGTCCGGCCCAAGGATCTCTGCTCCAAAACCCAAAGGCGTCTCCGTCGCCGCTGCCCAACCAGAGAAACCCATCCCCCGCCGTCATCCTTGATCCAGCCGACGACCTCTGTTCGAAGAAGATGGTGAAAGCTGGTTGAAGAAGGCGTTGAAGCTGTGTGGAAGAAGGCGGTGAAAGCTGTTCGAAGAAGATGTTGAAGCTTGGCTGAAGACTGACGGAAGAAGCTGAAGAAGAAGCTGGTTGAAGAAGCTGAAGAAGAAGCTGGTTGGAGAAATTGAAGAAGAAGCTGAAGAAGAAACTGAAGAAGAGGCTTGAAGACGAAGAGGTTCTAGTGAGGTTCCAACGTTGCGCACCACCGGACAACGTAGATCTAGCCAACACAGCCGGAACCCATCGAGACGCTCGCGTCTCTGGGTCGACGCTGTAAGAGGCTCGTCGATCCCGCGGCTCAAGCTCCACTCTCCTGCTCGCCCCGTGGCCTAGACCTCCAGCAAGGTGCTCCAACCCGCTTCCTCGACGTTCACGGAGATCGGGCCTACTCTCCCTCGTCTCCGGCGGCTTCGAAAGACAAAGCTTCCCCTGTTTCCTCTGTTCCAGCCGATGGAAACCAAAGGAGCTCATTGCCCAGCCAGAGGAACCCATCACCGTCGTCGTCCTTGATCCAGTCAAGAGTACCGTCGTCGTCATCCTCTGTTCCAGCCAGCAGAAACCAAAGAACCCATCGCTGTCATCCAGCCGGAGGGACCCAAACAAAGCCGTCGCCGGCCCAAGGAGGGAGTCCCATCACCTTCCTCAACCCAAAGAAACCCGTCGCCGTTCTCGAACCATCCGTGAAGCGTGAAGCATACCTCCAGCGAGATCCACGCCGCGGTTTCTCCTGCCTCCGTCCATCTCAAAGCTTGGACGCCTCTTCAACTCGACGGCCGTCCGTAGCCTCAAGCACGCGGCATCAAGCCTACACCCAACAAGATTCTCCCCTCTTTCCAGCAACCAACACGATCAACACAAGGACTTGGTGAACAGCGGAGCTCCATCCCCTCTGCTCGACGCGCGACCCAGCTTTGATGCGTGAACAACACAAGCTTCGACAACCCAGCTTCGACCCGTGAACATCACAAGCTTCAACGGCCCGGCCTTCGACGCTCGGACGACGCTTTCCCTGTTCCAGCTGGTACATCTTCACGACAACAATTGGACCTTGGACGGCTCTTCCCAAACTCCGGCGGATTTGAAGCCCCGGCGACAAAGATATCCTGCATGGCGATGAACGTGGTGGACCAAGACCTCACGTCATTTCATTTTCCTTTTATTATTATTATTATAGGAAAATATTTATTTTTACTGGATTTAGAATCGGAGGTGTTCCCTACGGGGATGTAAATGATGGATCTGCCAACTTGGCGATCGGCAAATCCAGGGGTGTGGTGCCTGCAATTTCTTGAAATGAAATTAAAATATGATTTGCTCGGAAATAAAATAGAGATCTCGTCCCCGCGAGATCGACGTTTTATCCACGAACAGTGTCGGAGCTTGAGTTAATAAAACCAAGGGAAAGGAGATGGTCACTCAAGCGAGTGTACCAAGCCCAGGGCGCTTGCTTCAAACCATGGAGAGCCTTGTGCAATTTGCAAACATGATTAGGAAAGCTTGGGTGCACATAGCCAATGAGTTGTTGTATAAACACCTCCTTAGATAGAATGTGTGAGGAACCGTTCCTCTATTCCTATGGCTCGTTGTTAACTGCAAGGGCAATTTGGTAAATTACGCCTTGTTGGTTTGTTTCACACCCGCGTGTGCACACACAGGCCTTGTTTTGATGTATGTGTTTGAATATGATGGTTAGGTGGACCCCGGGATCGAGAGATCCGAAATTGGGCTTGAACCGGGCCCAATTTCCCTTCCCAGTGCAGGTTGGATCGATCCGAACTCCACTTCGGATCGATCCGACTCGCACTAGGGAATGGTTGCCGCCAGTGGAGTTCGGATCGATCCGACTTGCACTGAGGCGTCTGTATAAGAACAGACGCCGTACCTCCTTCTCTTCTTCCCGACCTCGCCGCTTCGGAGCTCGTTTCCGGCGATTTCTCGAAAGGAGATAGGAAGATCCAAGGCGTTGCTTCGTGGATTGAAGCAGCTCTTGTGAGGTAGGGTTCCTACCTACGGCATTCGTTGGGTTTTTCTCTTGTTCATCGTCGTTCTCGCCGGATTTTGATGTATTCTGAGTAGATCTCCATGCTTAGGCGATGTTTTTTCGGTTTTGAAGCCATGAGTAGCTTCGTGAGCATCGGCTCTACCAACTCACTAAGTTTGGTGAAGTTTGGCTCAGCTTTCCGGCCGTGATCGCCGTCAGAAGCTGGCCGGAGGGCCGGGTGGGATCGATCTAAAGGTGTTGGATCGATCCGAGCCTGTTCATTAGTGGGAGCCGGATGGATCCAAGGGCTAGTTGGATCGATCCCAAGGTTAGCCGGATCGATCCGAAGGCCGAGTTGGATCAATCGATCGTGGATGTTTTTCTTTGTTTTTCCCTAGCCGGATCGATCCAAGGGTGAGTTGGATCGATCCAAGCGCTAGTTGGATCGATCCAAGTTCATTGGATCGATCCAAGGCTAGTTCGGATCGATCCAAAGATGTTGGATCGATCCAACTTGTGCCAGAACGCATGTTTGATACTGTTTTGCCCGCGTGGCTTCGTATGTACGCGGTTTTAGCGGTTTTGCCCGCGGGGCTTGCCATGATGGTTTGTGTACAGCTTTCTAATATGTTCAGTAGTATAAATGTGATACTACGTATGCCCTTTATCTGTACGCCCTTTATCCGTATGCCCTTTATCCGTATGCCCTTTATCCGTATGCCCTTTATCCGTATGCCCTTTATCAGTATGCCCTTTTTCTGTATGCCCTTTGCATGTATACCCCTTTATTGCTTTGTGGTGGACCGAGGGAGTCATGACCCTCGGGAGTGTTTAGTATAAATGGGCCGAAGGTGTGCCCTTGTTGTGATGCTTGTTGATATTGTTAGATTATTTTCCTGCTTTATTGTTCTCTACCTGCCTGTCTATTCTGTTTTGTAACTGTCTTGCTTTCCTGCGCATTAGAGGCATGATAGGCTAGGCGTGGGTTTCCGGTTGGGGTTCTGTTTAGGTCCACCCAGCCGCTGCATCCTCCCATTCTCCCAGCGGCTGGGATGGATCGAGCTCCATCCAACGGTGCACAAATGCCATGTCATTAGCATCTTACATAGCTCATATTTCAAGCTGTGTAAGCCACTGAGCCGGCTAAAGAAGGGTTCGTATCTCCTCTCTCTCGCGTCCTACGGATCTCCCCCGTCGCCGTCGCCTTCGTTCTTCCCCGTCGCCGTCGCCGATTCTCCTCCTCGTTGTGGCCGCCTCACCTCCACCGCCCCAGACCTCCTCCTCTATGCCCAGATCTCCTCTTCGTATCTCCTCTCTCTCTCTCTCTCTCTCTCTCTCTCTCTCTCTCCCCGTCGCCGTCGCCGATTCTCCTCGTCGTGGCCGCCTCACCTCCACCGCCCCAGATCTCCTCCTCTATGCCCAGATCTCCTCCCGACCCACTAGATGTTTGCTGTGCCTCTTGGAAAGAAGAGATGGTGTGAGGTTTGAGGTTTGGGATAACTCCACTTTTCTTGAAAAAAATCTTGTGTGAGGTTTTGGAAGATGAGGAGGCATGGGTGGCAGCTGCCTTACCACCCTCTTCAGGTAATGCTTCTTCTTTTTATATTGTTTTCCATTGTTCCCTTTTCTGTTTGGTGAAATGGTTGGTGGGTTTTATGTTTGGCAATGCTTGCAGGTGGTGGAAATTGCTGTTTTTCTTGCACTGGGGTTTGCTTTCTATGTTTTCTTTGTGCCATTTGTTGGGAGGAAGTTGTTTCAGTATGTAGTGATGGGGGTTTACACTCCCCTGGTAAGCCATTTCAGTTACCATTTAGACATTGTTGTTTTCCTGTCTTGATCCTGTTATTGATGGGTAGATGAACTGAGATCTTACAGGTTGCTTGTAGTTATTGAACTTTTTGCCGTGATTGGAGTTGCATATGATCGCTTAGTTTCTGTGGAAGTAGGCTTCGACCCATTCTTTACGTTCTTGATTTGCTGATCTTATATTCTAGAAGTAGTCAGTCAAAATCATTCTTTGTAAAGTGGGAGTGTTAAGAGTGACATTCTTGAAGTGGATTTCACTGCCAACCTAGTGGGTTTATCTGGTTTTTACATATGCAAGCTGTTTTCTTTGAGCTGATTCCTGTGATTCTCAAATTTGACAATAAGTTTGGTAAAATGATCATGAATACCTCAAATTGGATAATGAATTTGCTGGATTCTGGGTCGTATGACTTAGCTATATCACTTATATATGGGTGCAACTGTTTATCTAACACTTCATCCCATTTAAGATACCCAAGTGCTCTTTACTATTGTTGGAAACAAGTCAATAGAAGCTCAAAGCAGAATAATATCAAGTTTATTAGTAAATCTTGTTGTGTGGTTATTCCATCTGCTTCTCTAATATCATGGTATGTTCTTCTTTGCAGAATGGTTTGAATATGGACATTGTGTATGACTACCAGAAGTGCATTGGCTTGAAGGTGAAGCCATGCCAAGGAGATGGTCTCTTATTCTATTCAATCTTGAGAATGAGGGAATGGTGCTTTCAAAGAAAGAAAGATACAAAGATACCATGTTTGGATTTGTAGTCTCATGAGTGTTAAACCAGTTAAACTGGTACTTGTATTCTTTATATGTTATGGGTACTCAATTATATGTATTCTTTATATGTGATTGGTACTTATACTCAATTATATGTTATGGGTAAAGTGCCAATGTATCTTGTGGATTTTCTTATTTGAATATGGACAGTTATGGAATTGATTGAAAAATGAAAAGTGCAAATGTATGTTGTGGGTAAAGTGCTAATGTATGTTGCACTTGTATACTTATTGTTGGAGTTAAAGTGCCAATGTATGTCATGAGTGAGATAGAGAATGTCTACTATAAGCAAAATTGCAATCTGAAAGTTGGAGTAATTTACTGCAGAATGGAGTAATTTAGACCCCAAAACTTTGTCCAAATCAAACAGAAATCAGCAACTTACTGCAGAAATAAGCAATTTACTGCAGAATGCAGTAAATTACTGCAGAACTACCAAATTTACTGCAGAATGCAGTAAATTACTGCATTCAATTACTGCAGAATGCAGTAATTTACTGCAGAACTACCAAATTTATTGCAGAAATTGATATGCAGAATTCAATTTTGTCATATGATATTACCATAAAAAACAAAGTTCATTGAGATTTCAGTTTTGTCATGACCATAAAGGGCTTGACTAAGATTACAAAAGTTGTTTACAAGTAAATTTTGAACTCTATCATCAACTAGGTGCACTCGAGCAATGGACATGCATCTCGTCTTGTGGCATGTATTGCCACTTGTGGGGGTCTTCTGCCTCGTCAAGCCCATCCTACACAAAATTATGAAATTGGTACAGAGTTAAATAATTGGTACATACTGAGTTAATTAGAAAAGGAAGCAAAGCTGTGTAATACATGTACCTTTGGATCATCGTTTAGATCGAGATGGCAACGTGCTATTGGTTGTGATGATGGTTGTGGTGGAACACGGGCTTTTCTTGGCTTCCTTGTAAACTTCTCAACAATGCCTTTTAATCTCTTGTTTCCCTTGTTCTTAGCCTTCCTCCGCTTCAATCCGGTAACGACCACATCTTCCCCATCCTGAGTTATTAGATTAGAACATGCTGAAGGACCATCCATTGCGCGTCCCAACTCGCCCCCTTTGCTGATAGACATTCGTTGCATAGTGTCCACAAGCAAGTCTCGAATCCTATCAAACTCAGGCCAAGTCGCCTCGTCAGATGAAAACTTTGTGATTATTGAGCCAAACTCTGCGAGCAGTCTTCGTTGTTTTATAGCAACCCGGCGCCTTGCGTCTTTCTCAGTGCACACTGATGTGCCTGCTGAAACATCCCTAGCGGACCTAGTCCACCTCTTGTTGATATACTGCTATGGAATCTGGTCTAAGTATCCTTTCATTCGCATGACTCCTATGATGTGGCAACAGAGTACCCCAACATATGTCAAGTGCTTGCAACTGCGAGCATATAGTGTTTGGTCAAAACTTACAATATGCTTGGTGGCCTGGCTACAGTCGTGCAAAGAAGTACATATGTGGAGACTATACTCCTCACAATCAACAATAGTTTGCCTAGATTCTATCTTTATGTAAGGCACCTTTATAACCTCATTCTGAAATACATCAAATATAGCTTGTGTATACAACTTGGCCGCATCATCGATCAAGGGGTCGTGGCCAATCTTCTTGGGTAGCTTATCCAACATGTTGAAATCCGCTTCCAACTCATTATATCTAAGGTCGTCGACCGCTCTTTGGAAATGATGGAAAAAACGCTCCAACCTAAGATCGCATTTAACAAAAGACCGCAGCCTAGCATTGAAGCTTTCACTGGTATGTGTAGTTCTTTTACCTGCACGAAAGTATCCCGAATAGATTAATATCCATGGGATAAGTGTAAAGAAAGAAAAAACCATCTATATTAAATAATAGATGCCTTTTCTTTTACCTGCACAGAAAGTATCTCGAACAAACAAAGGAGCCCACATATGACGGAAGCTATATGTCCTTTTCAACCATTCATTTTGGTGGAGCCCATGTTCCTCTATCATCCTTCCCCAACTCCCTTCGAAATCCAACTCATCTCCACTCCACAACAAGTGGTCCCAAGCCCGCTTGAAGTCAACATTGCCGAATAAAGGCCCGAGGTTCTTCATGGCATTTTGATTAATATGCCATATACACATAAAAAGTGTCGAGACTTGGTGAGGATAGTAGGAATAGCAGTTAACATAGCAGCATCTTGATCTGTAAATATCGATTGAGGCATTTTTCCTTTCATACAATGGAGGAATGTCTCAAACAACCACCTAAACGTGTCTGCAGTCTCATCATACAATAAGCATACACCAAATACAACTTGTTTTCTATGATGGTTTAAACCAACGAAAACCCCAAGCGGCATTGTGGCCTTATTGGTTCGGAATGTAGTGTCAAATGATACAAAGTCCCCAAAACACTCATAGTCAACTTGCATGGAGGGGTCGGACCAAAATATGTTAGTGATAAGACCAAACTGATCTAGTTGGGCCTTGAAAAAAAAGAGAGAATTTTGCTCACATTGGTCACCGAAATAATCTAGTATAGCTTGGGCACCTCCATTGTCATTTTTTGGACCTTTCCTATTCACCAAGTAGTTCCGCAAGTCTTGTTTTGTGAACCCCAACAATTCTCTCCCACCAGCTTGCATAGCCATAAGATCATGAGCTTGCTTAGGCCGTAGGCCAATAGCTTCAGCGTCATCACATCCAATCTTGGAGAACTCATCTATCCTTCTATGAGAAGGGATAAACTGACACTTAGTTGGTGTGGAGAACTCATCTATCCTTCTATGAGAAGGGATAAACTGACACTTAGTTGGTGTAAACAAGAGATGATTATGCCTTGCTTGCCACTTGTTGGCCCAATAAATCCCACTTGCTTGTCGTTTAATAGCAAACATAGCCTCACATCCACATCTCGTTTCTGCTCGATCAAACTTTACCTCCACGGCCTTTTGTTTTTTCACACCTTTACTACACACCCAAGTTCTATCCTTCCATGTTGCACTACCCTGTACCTTATGGCCATTCTGACATCGAATGCCAAATCCAACATGCTTTGAATGTTGGAGGTACCAATTATGTGCGTGGTCCACGTCTCTCCATTCTAACATCCAAACACTTATTTTTTCCCCATTGTCTGCCTGTACAATTTCATCTGAAAGTAGAAAATAAACTTAAAAGGCTGCACATGATGGTAACTTAAAGTTCAAAATGAGGTAAAATACCTTCTTGTTTTGAAGAAGATAAAGCAAACCACGCTTCCCTGTGAGGATTGACCCCGTTAATAGCGGCCATTGTCTAATCCTAGATTGAAGCAAACTTCATTAGGTGCTAAATAAAAATGGTAAATAGAGAAAACCCAATAGTCATCAAAAAGCTCTAAAGACAAATCTAATACCGATTAAAGACAGACTAATACTCTGACTAATGGAATCTTCAACAATAATTAAAATACTAGTTCTTATATCAAAGCATGAGGACCACCAACATCGGCATAAAGTATTCTAATCGCGTAGGATATCATTAGCTATAATATGCTCCTATTAGCCATAATATAATGCTCAATACATCACTACACATGCATTTTATCAAGCATGCTTTCATGGATCCCTATCGCTTAGCTACCAAAAAAACAAAAAACAAAAAAAAGCCCGTTTAACCACAAAGCAAAAGCTGTAGGTGTTTTGGGTAGTACCAACATCGCCGCCGGTTGTAGCATTTGGGGCGGTGGAGGTGAAGCGGCTACGACGAGGAGGAGAATCGGCGACGGCGACGGGGGAGATCCGTAGGACGCGAGAGAGAGGAGATACGAACCCGTCTTTAGCCGGCTCAGTGGCTTACACAGCTTGAAATATGAGCTGTGTAAGATGCTAATGACATGGCATTTGTGCACCGTTGGATGGAGCTCGATCCATCCCAGCCGCTGGGAGAATGGGAAGATGCAGCGGCTGGGTGGACCTAAACAGAACCCTTGGGGTTGTCCCTAGTACTCCAGTATCAATAGCTGAGTGGTGGCTGTCGTTACCCCGGCATGGGTGTCCTACTGGTATCGTCATTGTCCACCCTGTTTCTGGGATTATCGGAGAAAGCCCAACCCTTGAACAGTGGCCATCGGAGGACGTACTCTGGACAGGAACCCTGGGGGTATTGATGGGGTGTGTGGGATCCCTGGTAGGACTTAGCTCTTGATTTGGAGTTTAGGGGTTGTATTGACTCTGTGCTTTGAGTGCTGGGAGATGGTTGTCGTAACCACGGTTGTTCCGCCAAGTGTAGAGGTTCCGCTTGGAGAGGGGTGTCCTACGGGTAGCGTCATGTCCACCCTGTGTCAGGGACTGTCAGAGGTGGACCACCCTTGAGCAGTGGCCATCGGAGGACGTACTTTGGATAGGTGCCCTTCGGGTTATTGACGGGATTTATGGGGTCCTTAGCAGGCCTCAGCACTTGGGCACAGAGTTAGTACGGTTGGAGTCGCCTTCCTTGTGAGCGTCGTAGGGTAGAACCCTGCTGAGCTTTGGCTCATTCCTACCTGGACCGTGTTGTTTGCAGCTGCAGGTACCAGCGCTTCTCCTGTGGGCCCCCGGTGTTCGTCCTGCGGCAGCGCGTCGCCTGCCGACCATGTTTGAGGGCCAGGACGGCTTTTACTGTGCTTTTGCGGAGACCTCAGACGATGTATTATTTCTTTTTGAAATTGTAAATATTGTAAAGTTGTATAACTCTGATGTATATGACGTTTTGATCTAGTAGATGCTAACTTTACTTCCGCCTTTTGTTTATCGTATCTGTCTCCGCCTGTTGATTGTCAGTAGATGTAGGTTTCCCCCTCGTGTCCCGGTCTGAATGGGTTTTCTGGGCCTGGGCGCGACAGAATGCCATGTAAAAATGCATTCTGAATATCAATTTGGTGAATTTACCACTGATTAGACCACCAAATGAATGGTGGTGGGTTGTACTACTGGACTGAAAGTATCATCGAAATCAATGCCTTGTTGTTGATGGTACCCTTTGGCGACGAGACGAGCCTTGCGACGATTAACATAACCATCAGATTTCTTCTTGGTTTTGAAGACCCACATAGAACCGACAATATTCATATTTGGTTTTGCCGGAACCAAAGACCAGGTACCATTTTACATTAAGGTTGAGAATTCATCATCCATGGCAGAGCGTCATTCAGCATGTTTACTTGCTTCTAAATAGCAAGAGGGAGTTTCTGGAATGGAGCTAATAGTGAGAAGAGCTTTGGGTAGAGGGTAGCGAACCGTACCATCTATGAATGTGTGAGGCCCGCTGGGTCTACCGTGGGACAAGATGCCTGCGTCTGGAGGGCGGGGATGAGTCAGGTAGCCGGGTAAGCAATCCCACAACGCCTGGGTATGGTTCGGGGTTCGATATAAGTATATAGTAAGCCCATAATAGACACAACGCGTTTTAAAGCCGTGCTGGCAGTGATCCGCCAGAAAACTCCAAGGTTAAACGTGCTTGCCTTAGAGCGGTCCCGGGATGGGTGACCTACTGGGAAGTTTTCCCAAATTTCTGCGGTGAGCCAAAAGCGGACAATATTGTGTCGGGTGGGGCCCACGGGTGAATCCTGGTCGGACCGGGAGCCCGGGGCTGGGGCCCAGTGGAGGGCCGGGGTGTTACAGTATGGTATCAGAGCCGGTTCCCAGCCGAAAATTGTGCCAGCGAGGGCGAGATCGGCAGCGAGGGAGAGAGATCGAATTCTCTAGAAGGGTGGAGGAGACGGAGATCGTCGGCGCCGGAGCTAGAGAGGGCGAGATCGGCAGCGAGGGAGAGAGATCGTGAGAGAGGGAGCTGGAGAGGGAGGAAGAGGAGCGGAGAGGGTGAGATCGAGCTGCGGAAACGATGGAGCTCGCCGGGGAGTGAACCTTCGGTGCGACTCTCCGTCAGATTTCTTCCCGTTCTCGTCGAAGGCGATCGTTTGAGCGGTGGTCGAGTGTCGGAGCGCGGTGTGGACCCCCGGGCTTAGGGATCGCACGTTGATTGTCCTTTTAAGG
The DNA here is from genome assembly GCA_963920575.1 of Narthecium ossifragum. Lineage (NCBI taxonomy): Eukaryota > Viridiplantae > Streptophyta > Magnoliopsida > Dioscoreales > Nartheciaceae > Narthecium > Narthecium ossifragum. The sequence goes on from OY986965.1 coordinate 24,419,217, forward strand.
TAGGAGTTACCTCCTAGGATTGTTGTACTTGTATGCTATATAATTGTGGTGATGCTTTGATATATGTTTGTATGTATTTTATTAATCTTGTGTGTATATACGATGCTATGTTATGCTATGATGTTTCCTTGTATTGTATGAATATATGATGATTGTTATTTGTTTTATTGTTGTGTTCTTTGTCTTGTGCATACATGATAGGACGGGGATTACGATTGGGTCTAGTCAGGTCCTGTAGCTAGACTAGTCAGAGTTTAGGAAGTCTAGGGACTAAGTTGATGACTTGATCTGAGGACTTTGATCTGATTAAAGATCTGATTAAAGGTCTGATTTGAGGATTTGATCTGATTGAGGATCTGATCTGAGGATTTGATCTGATTGAGGATATGACTTGAGGATTTGATCTGATTTGAGGATTTGTCTTGAGGATGTGTTGTACCTATACTAGTATACTGGGGCTGGGTATAGAGTCTATAGGGGTATGGGCGAGCATTGACGGCCAGACGCGGCGACTGTGCGTGTAAGACTTACCCATACTAGCCAGACCATACTTGGGCAGTATACTAGGATAGGTGGGTGTACACCAGTGTCTTAGTTGGTGACTCCTACTGGGCTTTAGAGCTCATTTTTGTTAGGTTTTTGTGCAGGAGGACCTACGTGTAGGCCAGAGACCAGCGCACCCCATGGAGGTCCTGTGTAGGGATGAGGAGTCATTTTTGTATTTTGTTCATCTCTTATATATGATATGCATGTATATGTTGGATATGAAACAAAATTGTATATTGTGGATTTGGCTGAAATATCATGTATTTTGGTGGTTATGTACTCAGTTACATGAAATTCGATAAGTTGAATGCAGGTACATGTATATTATTTGAATTGATGTGGGCGTATGTGCCCCAAGTGGGGGTGAATGATTGTAAAGAGATAAATATTTTGATTAATTGTTTTAGGATGTGTATTATCTGTTGAAAGGTTGTAATAGTGATCTCACGTGCCCGTGCCCAAGGGTCATGTCGAAATTTTTTAGAAATTTTGGGATAAATAGTATTAAATTGGGGCGAGGCGTGACAGGTTGGTATCAAGATGCCTGCGCCTGGAGGGCGAGGCTGAGTTGGGTAGCCGAGTAAGCAATCCCACAACGCCTGGGTATGGTCCGGGGTTCGATATAAGTATATAGTAAGCCATTAATAGACACAACGCGTTTTAAAGCCGTGCTGGCAGTGATCCGCCAGAAAACTCCAAGGTTAAGCGTGCTTGCCTTGGAGCGGTCCCGGGATGGGTGACCTACTGAGAAGTTTTCTCAGATTTCTGCGGTGAGCTAAAAGCGGACAATATTGTGTCGGGTGGGGCCCTCGGGTGGATCCTGGTCGGACCGGGAGCCCGCGGGCCAGGGCCCAGTGGAGGGTCGGGGTGTTACAGAATGTCTTCAGTTTCATAATTTGATTATGGGGTCGAGTCCACATCTGGTGAATACAAGTCATAGGGAGCTCATTGATGGCAGCGGGGTTAGGATGCATTGGAGAAGAAGACAGTAGCAACGATGTCGAAAGATCAGAGGAAGGACAGGAAGAGTTAGTCATGGGAGACTCGAGTTGTGGCGGTGTCGAGTTACCCGATATGAGTCGATGTCGTCTCATTTGCTGAAGTGGCACCCATGGAGAGAGAAGAGGACATAGGAGTTGGAGACGGTGGAGTTCTATGTAGGCGAATAGGAAATGGCAGAGTTGTTGTTTGAGTGGTAGGAGAGAGGAGAGAGGAGGAATGAGAGTTTGTTAGGGAGAAAGGGAAGGATGTTTCATCAAATATCACATGCTGAGATACAAATATCTTCCCAGTATGGAGATCAAGGCACTTGTACCCACGATGCATATTGCTTATGCCAATAAAGACACAACGTTTAGATATGAATCAGGGTTATGTTTGTTGAAAGGCCGAAGAAAGGGGAAGTAAGCACAACCAAATACTTTGAGCATGGTAAAGTCAGGTGATTCCTTGTGAAGCTTTTCAAATGCAGAAATGCCAAGAGGAGTGGTGGGGAGGCGATTTATTAGGTAGGTAGCCATCAGAAAAGCATCGTCCCAATATATGTGAGGGACATGTCCATGAGATAAAAGAGAGAGCCCAATCTCTACTACATGGCGGTGTTTACGCTTGATGGACCCATTTTGTTGGAAGGTGTGTGGGTAGGTTACATGATGAAGAATACCAAGATCAGCAACGAGTTTGTGGAGAGAATGATACTCACCACCCCAGTCAGTTTGTACATATTTTATTTTACAGTTAAACATTCGTTCAACAAGTTTTTGAAACTTACAAAAAACATCAAAAATGTCAGATTTTCTAGGAATGGTATAGAGCCATGTATATTTGCTAAAATGATCTACAAAAGAAACATAGAATTTATTTCCATTAGCAAACATAATAGGGGAAGGTCCCCATACATCAGAGAAGATTAACTCAAGAGGAGAGTTAGACTTCGACCGAGAATTTGAGAATGGGAGGCGGTGACTATTGCCTTGTTGACAAGCAGAACAAATACCATGAATTTTATTTGATGGAATTGGTAAAGAAAATTTAGATACAAGATGCCACATTGTCTGATAAGTGGGTTGGCCCATGCGAGAGTGCCATACTTCGAGAGGGGCGCGTTAACAAATGAAGGACTGAAGTGATTGTCAGGCCGAAAAGTAGGAGGGAAAAGAGTAGAGGCCATCCTTAGTCGTGTCGCGCAACAGAGTTCTCCCTGTGATCTCGTCCTTCACCAAAAATTAAGATGCATGAAACTCAACAAACACCTTGTTTTCACTAGTAAACTAACTCACAGAAACTAGATTTTTCTTGATTTACGTCACATATAACATGTTAGATAGATGAAAAGAGTGAGAGGGAGAGGAAAGTTTAGAAGAGCCAATATTTTTGATGATCAAACCTGTCCGATCTCCAACCTGGATTTGGTCACCTCCATGATAAGGCTCAGAATTAATCTTCATATTCTAAAGTTCATGTGTAAGATGATTGGTCGACCCAGTGTCATGTTACCAATTCACATTGAGAGACGATTGTTGCGAAGTGAGATATGTTGTCAGATTTGGAGGGATGCCTTGGTATGCCTGTCAAAGAGATGGTAGCATTGAATGGCGGTGTGTCCGGCCTTGCCACAAACTTGACGGATGGGTCGAGGAGAAGAGGAAGATGGGCCGCCTCACCCACGACCACCACGATCTCTACCTCGGCTGGAGTTGTTATGAGGTCATGAAGTTTGTTGGTACTTAAAGTTATAGGGGCGTTGTTGGTTTTTATTTTTGCCGCTATGAAAGCGGTCTGAGTTACTGCGAATTGCTACATTGATAGATCCCATAGATGCTTCAAGTGCAGAATTATGTTGCTCAAGACGCAACTCATAATTAAGAACATGTTCGAATACGTAGAGTTAGAGCGGGTGGTAATGGAAGTAAAGATCGCGTCATACGTAGAGTCAGAGCGGGTGGTAATGGAAGTAACGATCGCGTCATTCGTAGAGTCAAGACCACCCAAGAGAAATGAGGTAATTTCATCCTCGTTTAAGATATTTTACCTTTTGAAAATAGTCTGAGATAGATAAACACCCTTTCTTAATGGTTGATAGTTGATGCCGGATTTGCATAACTCTAGCTTTTGAATGAGAGGAGAACATTTTCTCCAAGCCTATCTAGACCTCTCTGGATGTGGATATTCCCACCATTTGAGCAATGATAGCTTCAGACAATAAAGACATGAAGGTGCTCAACACCACTTGATCCTGTTCATGCCAAATGGTGTAGTCGGGGTTGACCATTTGAGCAGGAGCATTAGAGGACATTGCTGCATTTGGATTAGGTATGTAGATAGGGGGATGAGAGACACTTTCATAGACAAAGCCATAAAGATGTTGGCCGGGTAGGTAAGTTCAACCTGCGCTTTCCACAAGAGATAGTTATCCTTGGTGAGTTTGACAGTCACCAAACTGTGGATATTAATGGGGGAAATTAGGGTGGGACTGGAGAGGGAAGAAAACGGAGTAGAGTTGGCAGAGGAAGCTTCAGAGGCCATTTGACAGTGGTCAGTTATAGCTTCTGATACCATAAAGAGAATAAAAGATGGTTGAAATGTCTCTCTCGCCTTCAATCAGTACCGAGAGCTCCTTCTTATATAGAATATGAGTTGAGGTGTGGTTATAAAGTGTACATGTAAAGATCGAATGTTTATAGCAGTTACAAATCACCATCCCATTAATGATGGGATTGGAGATCCAATTTCTGCTCCTCTAATCAAGTCTCTTAGAATGGAAACTCGGTTGTTAAGGTCTTGCTTGTTATGGTGACAATGTTGTCAAGGATCTTTATTGATATCCTCATTACAGTTCAACATCTCAGCAAGGTGACCTAGTCTTCCACTCATTTTATCTAGTCTATGTGATGTTTGGCAAGTGTCCCATGATCCAACAATCCCAGGATGGTGCCATCCAACAAAATAATAAATAGAAAAATGATGTTACATACAGTTTGACACACTGCATGCTTTGGGCTACTTAAAAACACCAATCAATATTACATCTTGAACATATATTCAATTTAGCCGTTTCATGCAATGCAACATCACACAAAGAAAACAGAGTTGCATTGTGAGTCTATCGTCAAAGAGACGCACCGGCTAGATGTTGTATCACTCAAGAAATCACACATGCCTCATTTAGTGGATGCAAGACCAGTTTTGTTGCCTGATGTAACCAACGAACAAGCTCTTCGTTAGGTAGCTTATTGAATTGGTTGATACAAACAGCAGTTACACATACCGAACTTGAAGACAAATAAAAAAACAAAACACATTGGGTTGTGAACAACTTAAAAAGAGTGATGATTTGTGTACATGGCCGAAACCATGTACGTTGCACACGTGGCCCAATCGGTAGGGAGGTTCTGACTGACACCGACGAACTGTTCTAATCTATCGGTACCTCACTACCGATAGAATAAATCAATAAGTCAATACTTCACTACCGATGGAATAAATCAATCAGTCGGTATCTCACTATTGATTGAATGTACCAATGATTTGACCGGTAGTGAGGTACCAACTAATTGATCTATTCCATCGGTATTGAGAATTGATCTATTCCATCGGTACTTCAATACCGATGGAATAGATCAATTAGTTGGTACCTCACTACCGATCATGCACCGATGGAATATATCAATTAGTCGGTACCTAACTACTGATCACGTGGCATGTGCATTACTAGGGGTGTCCAACCATGCCGGGCCGGGTTGGAGGTAATACCCGATCCGACCCTTGTAAGCATCCGGACCGGGCGGGGCCAGTGCTGGGCCCAATAGGCCATCCACCACGTTCGGCTTAGGTATGACCTTGCCCGATTTAGAGACCGGGCTGGACCAGACCGGAGCGGGCTAGGCTAGGCCTGTGATACGCCTTGAAAAGTGTCGTGATCTTAACAAGAACGTCAAAATTAGAAATTTATAATCCGAATCACTAACTAACTACTTTATGGGTAGATAGCAATGAGTCCGAGTCGAATCCACATGGAAAAGAAGTATTAAGTCTAATTACCTCGTATAGTTCTAAATCAAAAGATTGATAAAGGAAATGATTTTTGGGTTTAAACTACTCTTAACGAACATTAAACTAATTCGAAATAATAATAAGATAAATGGCCAAGAGATTTCTAATCCGTAATAAAGAACTAACTAGGTCTTCCTAGAATAAGAGCAAATCCATAGATCGTAAATGGTTTTCCAAAGGTTGATAGGAGAATGGCTAATACTCCCTATCACTCAACAAGGTTCGGTTGGGATCCCTCGTCGGCAAGACGATATCAAAGAATGGATATTGGTATATAATTAAGATGGTTCTAGCACCTTGAGATCGCCAAATAGAATGTATCAAGGATTAGAAGTTACTCTAGTGGTTCTAGCACTAGCGTAGTGGTTCTGGTACGTACGAAATCCCTAATCTTGAATTAAGATGAATAACGGATTAAGAGGCGGTCATAATGGTTATGACATTATGTGCAATGGTTCTAGCATTACAAAACCCTTAATCTCGAGAATGAAATCCTCACATCCATGGTTCTAACATGAATGCTTTGATGAGAATCTCTAATCTCAAGTCCTAACATGCTCAAGACCTAGATCTAGGGTAAATAAGAACAAATCATTCATCCACACTATTAAAATCACACCAATAGATACAAAGAGAATAAGAATCATCCATTCAAACCATTAAAATATGTTTACATGCTCAAATCCATAGGAAACCTTAGAAATATTCCTTATTACATCATAGAAATCCCTAGGTTAGGGTTTAGTTACTCATCTTAGGAAGGAGATCCGTCGATGAAGGTTGTCGCCACGCTCCACCCATGGATCTTCCACCAAAGATCTAACCTAATTTGTGAAAAAGAAGCTAAGAGAAACCCTAAGAGATGAAGAAAATTCAGCCATGGAAGGCTTTCCAAAAATCCCCAAAGAAGGTCTATATATAGGCTTTAGTAAAACCCTAACTCTGATTAGATCTCAGCCCTTGATTTTTCCCGCAGAGTCAAAAGAGATCGATCCCCTTTGGAAAACGGATCGATCTTCTTCGTCCGTGAACTCAGGATCTGGATTTTGCCCGACCAAGATCGATCTCCTTGGAAAAACGAATCGATCTTCTTTGCACGGATGACTTGCGCTTTCAGGTTCTGATCGATCTCCTTTGAAGAGGATCGATCTTCTTGTATAAGAGCTTTTTGTTAACTCTCTGTGACAAAAGTAGATCAATCTTCTTTTTATAAGATCGATCTGGATGTCTTCACTTGGACTGCTTCTTGCTGGAATGATCAGATTGATCTTCTTTGCATCTCGGATCGATCTGGCTTGTACAGAATTGTCAAAATAGCCTCGTTTTAGCACCGAACTTGATCTAATCTTCATTTAAGACTCTTATACCTGAAATATATCATAAATTATCAAAATAGCAATACTCGGTGACTAACATGACCTCGTTACAAGGGTGATTTGTGTACTTCCATGCGTTATCAGCCTGGTTCTTTTTTAAAAAAAAAAATCGTCCTTGCCGAATCCGAGCCCCTGTCTCGCACCGGACGACCACCAACACGCACTCCGGCAGGGATGGCCAACCCCATCTCTCGCCGAATCCGAGCCCCTCCTCGACACAACGACACTCCTCCGACCATGTCCAGGCGAGATCCATGACTAAAATAGAGACCTAGTTTTGATACCAATTGAAGGTCTAAGAGGGGGTTGGTCTTAGGCCTTATAAAAGAAAATCGATGATGGAAACCTAGAAATATAGAGTCTAATAAAACCGTATGCTTGTAAATGAAAAGAGTAGAAATTAAAGCAAGTAAATGAAGGATACAAAGATGAGTTTAGTGAGATTGAACCATATTTTTATAGTGGTTCGGCCAACTTTGCTTACGTCCACTTCACTCAATGGTCCTCATTGAGGTTCCACTACTTGTAAGACATTTACAAGCTTTTCACTAAGCTTACGGGTGCTTAACAACCTATCCACCAAGCTTATGGGTGCTTAGCAACCTTACAATCTCTCTCAACCACTGTTGGATCTCTCTCTCACAAAGTATACTTCACAACTTGAAGTAGTTTTACAAAGTTAAGCTTACAAATAAAGAGGATAAACTAGCTACAAATATTTCCCAATGATCCCTTAGCTCCCCCTAAGTTTGTTGCAAGTTTGCTGCATGTGAGGACCCGTTCCTCCAACCCGGTCCGACCGCGTTAGGTCGAGGGTCTGACCCGTTTGGCCTTGTTCCGCGATAGGGTTGATCGCGGAGACCCCAAGGGTAATTTGGTAAGTTACGCATTGGCGGACGGTTTCACACCCGCGTTGTGTACACACTGCCTTGGATTGATGAATGTATTTGATTAGAATCTTAGGGGCGCTTCCGATCAGAAAATCGGAGCTCGATCGGGGAAGATCGAATCAGACGGTCGAGATTAGATCTGGCTTACTGAGTCACGAACCCTATAGCAGGTTAGTTGGGCACTGTAGTAGGTCGGTTCATGACCCACTATAAAGAGCCACTCCTCTCCTCTCCTCTCTTTTTCCTTCCCCTACTTCCCGTGACCCTTCTTCTCCTTTCTTCTCCTTCTTTCTTCCCGTCGTGAGTGAGACCTTGAGAGAGAGAGCTCTGGCAGCTTCTCCAGGGAGCTTGGAGGTGCTCCACGATGAGGAGGGAGCCACCTTTCCAGTGGTTTAGTGGTTGGTTTAGCAATAGAGGTAGGATTCTTACGTTAGCTTGTGTTTAGGCTTGTTTTGTTGTTCCTTGTTGATTAGATGCATATTTGCTTTATTAAATCATGCTAGATGATGTGTTTTAGCTTTCTTAAGATCTGATTTATGTTTCATTGGATTTTGGTTTGATTTAAGTTGGATTTAAACAAGTTTTTCTTCAGATAATTCTGAATTTCTGTTTTTCATTGAAGCTGCATGTTCAAGCCCTTTTCGTGACACTTTCCGTGCAAAATCTCGAGCAACCTTAAACATAAAAGCTGTATATCTCTGAGTCTACTTTTGAACTTAATTGATTTCACGTTTTTCTGATTTTTCTACGACTTTTGGTGAAGTTTATTCCAAACTGTGTCAGATAGAGTTTTTCCGAATAGTACCTCGCGGTCGATCCACGGATCAATCGTCAGACTCCACGGTCGACCGTCGTGGTCTCCGCGGTCGACCGTGAGCCTTAAAATCACTAGAATAACACCCCACAGTCGATCCATTGATCGACCGACCGTCAGCCTTCACTTCTTTAAAGTCGACCGTGACATCATTCGCCAGCCTTTGAATAGGGTTTTTGATGTCCAATTGATTTGATTTTTGGACGCGATGATATTAATGATCTTTGAAAGATATCTGAAAAGTTTGGTTTCAATCTGATGAATTTTAAAAGGATTTATGCGTTGTTTGTCGAACCTGGACTTTTACCAAAATTATAGGTTTTTGTTTATATGATCGATTTAAATTTTGGATATGTGATTTGGCGTATGCGATTGAGTATACATATCAAGTTTCATGTCGATTGGACAGCTAGATTAAAAGATATGATTTTTCGAGCTTCGTGATATAATTGGTTTGATTTCGATAAATCGATTATTTTAATCTTATCTTAGATATATGTTATTATATCTTTGTAAACCCATGCGTGGCTTGTAGTTGAACCAGGGGAGTTGTGCCTCCCCTGGGATGTGTAGAATAAACGGGTCTTAAGTACGCCCTCGGCTTGACTATAATATTATTATACTTGCTGCCATGATTATCTGATAGCTTAGCTGGGGTTGTATCCCGTTTGTAGGCCTGAGTGTCTATTTTATTCCTCTTTATTCTTGACTGATGCTATGTATACCCTTTGCGAGCTATAGGCTACGCCCGGACTTGTGTTTTATCTGATATCCTATTACATGCTTACACTTCTGTTTGTGTGTGAGCATAGCATGCATCTGATTGCATTAGATGTATAGAGGATAGGACGTGGGCGATGGATTGATCGCCGATCCGAGGATCTCAGAGAGCTCGGATCTAGCCTTAGGATTGAGATTGGGTAGCAAAGTTTTGGATTTAATCTGTTATAATTTGATGATTTGAGGTTTACTGCCTAGTTGGCTGAAATTACTCTGATCGAAGTGTAGAGGTCGTTTTAGGTTCCAGGCTCAGTCTCAGTTTCATTGATAGGGGGAGTTACATATCACCTTGTGTTGTACCCTTGTTGTTTCAGCACTGAGTCGCTTGGTTGAGAGGGACAAGTGATGACAGTACCAAAGGTCATTAGGGTGCGTGCCCTGGGGTAGACTGTGTGCGTAACGTTGGGTTTCCCTAGAGATGAGTTGGAACTTGGGACTTTACCCTGGCTACGTTTTGCAGGTGTAGGCGTTAGCTCTTCTTCCGTAGATCCCAACTGGACATGCACATGGTGGTGCGTCGGCTTGGAGGTGTTCGAGGACTTAGGGTTCATTTCATCGTGTTGGATGATTTAAATGTATAAATTCCTTCTATAAGGATTGTTGAGGATTAAATATTGTATCATAATCTTGAATTATATCTGAAATTTTATATTGAGCCTAGATCAATTGTTAGTTTAGTTGTATTTATTTTGTTATAAATGCGTCAGTGATGATTGAGTAGAGTAGGAACCCTCACGCCTCGGCCCGGATGGATTTTCTGGGTTGGGGCGTGACACTGCATCTCCCCTTTTGTAGCTGAACTCCAAAGCCCTATAAATAGCCTACCAACAACTATTTTTTCCTTCTCCAACGGCTCTTTAACGGCTCTATTTCTGACTGACGGTCAACCCTCGCATCGTCCACCAAATCGACCGTCGTATACAAAATATGGCATTGTCATTTATCTAGTTTTCGCGGTTGATCCATGCATCATCCGCCAGTCTTTACGGTCGACCGCCGCATCATCTATGAGCCTCTGTCATGAAAATGACACTCCATGGTCGATGTACCGATCGACCGCCGCATCAAGTATGGTCCGCGGTCGATCTACGATAGACCGCCGCTCTTTAAGTATGGTTCGTGGTCGATCCACCGATCGATCGTCGCATCATCCACGAACACAAAAACTTTATACATATGAAATTTAAAGTTTTCTTTTTAAGGATATTAACATTCAAACTAAGTTTTATCATCATACATAATTTGACATCATCAAAACAATACTACGACTAACAATCTCCCCCTTTTTTATTACGGCAACCATTTTAATCGTGATTATAAAACCTCAATAGCTCCCCCTTAATCTATGCATCCATTTAAACACATAAAATGGGTTATAAAGTGAAATCCATTGATGCAAACACACATAGAAGAAACTTTTTATAAAAAATTTAAAGATTTCGATTTTAAAATCAAAAGGTCACCAAATAACTCAAAAATCATTACATAACCACATTTCTCCCCCTTTGACATCATCAAAAAGAAATAGTAGAGGGAAGGTTGCCACCAAGGAGAGGAAGAGATCTAGACCTTCCCTACACCGTTTCGTTTAATCAAGGATTAAACGTGGATTAGCGTAATTTGGTAGGATTCTTCACCTTTAGGCTTAATTAGGTGTTCTCAATTGATTGTATGCCTAATTTCTTGATTAAACTATTCTAGGTTATGCTTATAGGCTTGCTTAACATTTGATTTAAGCTTGGTTGGATTTTGGTTTGATTTAAATCAGATTTAAGCAAGCTTTCAACAATTAATTTCCGGATTTTCTGGTTTAATTAGAATAGCGATGTGTGGGCTTGATTACAGAGCTGTAAGTGCATTATCTCAGTTGATCTTCAACATGGCTGTTGTAGATCTCTGAGTTAGGTTTCAATTCCAACTGGTTTTCTATTTTTAGGATTTATGTACGAGTTATAATGAATTAAATAGCCAGGCTATGCAGAACAGGGCAGTGAGTTTAATTTGAGGAATTAAGTGGTTTTTCTTTATCCAATTGATTTTATTTTTAGATATGATGATCCTAGTGGTCTTTGGGTTTGATATGACAATTCTGGTTCTAGTCCAAGGTATTTTCAAGAGGACTTTGAGTTGTTTATCAATTCTGAATTTAAACCAAAATTATAGGTTTGTATCATTTGTCTTTTATCCGATTGGTCCGATTTTTTATTTAGGGTATGTCACTGAGTGGGCATATCACGTTTCACGTCCATCGGACGGTTAGATTGAAAGTTATGATTTTTCAAAGTTAATAATATAGTTGGTTTACTTTCGATAAATCGAGCTTTTCAGTCTTATTAGATAAATATGTTATTATATTTGTGTAAGCCCTGTGTGTGATACGTGGTTGAACCAATGGGGTCACGCCCCTTGGGATATGTAGAATAAAATAGCTGCTAGGTTGTTGGTTAGATGGGGTTGTATCCCCTTTTTTAGCGTTTTGGTTGACGGCCCGTATTTGTCGTCATAATGCCTAAATCTACTTGTTTGTTAGTCTAGTTGTTTACTTAGTCTCTGGATACTTGTAGGCATGTGCGTCTATTTATCTGTTTTATCTAGACCCTTGTTATGTTCACCCTTGGCGAGCTGTATGCTGCGCCCTAGCCCTGTATATTATTTTAACATATTGTTGCATGTATGAAATCTTTATTATGTGCGTGTGAGCATACATGTAATTGATTACATTAGATGAATTCTAGGCTAGGCGTGGGCAATGGGTTGATCGCCGATTCGAGGGCTTGGGCAGCTCGGATCTAGCCGTAGGAC